>VDFB02026320.1:61161609-61232152 GCA_007258455.2 Sequoia sempervirens | reverse complement strand
TTTTATTAAGAAATATCGATTATATATATATATATAAGAGTTATTATATAGAAATAATCTATATACATTAAATATATAAATCTAATTATGTAGAAATTTTATCAATCTATTAGAAATTTCTCTTTTTACATGTTATGGTTTTAAAATTGTGATTATATTTTATAATTAAATAATTAAATACGATTGTATGGCTATTAAATTTTCTATGGTCAAATGTTGTTTTTTTCAACTCTAATTGTTGGTTTCCACTTCAATTTGCATTCCTAATGTTCAAGTTGAATTTTCCATTCAAACTTGTATCTTTTCACTTCAATTTACATACTTTTTGCTTTCACACTTAAATGATTGAAAGTGATTGTGTAATAAGTTAGCAAAGAGATATTATGAAAAGAAAATAGTCAAAAGAAATTGAGTAACAAGTTATTAAAGAGATTATTAAATAAACAATAAGTAGCATACAAGACTAATACAAGGAACACACAAGTAACAACACCTTCAAGATGAAGAGGATAGAAAATATCCTCTTTTAGCCTACCTCATTGCCATTTATCGTGTGATTTGTTGAGAATTTCATGGAATAGTTATAATTCTATATAGAGCTCTCTTGTGAATTAGTGTTGACAACCCTCTTTGAAGTTAAAATCCCTTAATTTGTTACATGATATTAAGTATTAGTCCAAGCTATTGGAATATCTAGTGGGAATGCAATCATTGGATTTTCAATGATACCACTAGGCATATCGATAAGGTTCAGAGTAAAATTATGACTAATTTGAAAGAACTTGTCAAATTTGGATTCAATATTATCAAGTGGGATCTTGGTGAGAATTTAGAGTTTTGATGAGACAATATCCTATGTTTTCTCCCTCTTTTGCCTCTTCCAATAATAACCCTTGGTTTCTTCCTCTTTTGACTCTTTCAATAATAACTTTTGAGAAGATCAACTTACTAAATGGAAATTTCCTTATGACCAATATTATTATGTTTGAATTCAAGATTATCAAGTGAGTTCTTGATGGAAATTTAGAGTTTTGATGAGACTTAGTATTCTTTTTTTCTCTCCCTCTTTTCCCTCTTCCAAAATAACCCTTGAGAAGATCATCTTACTAAATTGGAATGTCCTCCTTAGGTCTTGGTTAGAATTAAATATTGCTAGAGATTCAAAAGCAATATTGGAAATGTTGGCATGTGGGTGTTTGTTGTGACCATAATCACAAGGTTAAGTTCTGATTTATTAGTTGTCTAGGTGTTGGTTTTAATAATTTTGTTGAGGCTATGGCCATTCACTAAGCTCTTTTAGAAGCAAAGCTAAAGCATTTTATTGATATTATTCAAGAATTTGACACTAAAATCCTAATTGATACTTCAAACATAAGTCTTCCTCTTTCAACAGTTGAATGAATGTAAGAAAGACATCAACATTCTCATTCATGGTTTTAATATTGTTAAGTTGAACCATACTAGAAGGGAAGGAAATCAGATAGTTGATTTCTTCACTAAATCAACTTCTAATTGGAATGACATCAAGGTTGATGCTAAAAATAATCAAGATTGCATTGTCTAAGACTTGAGCATAGACTTTATTGTTCTTGTGAATGCTAACTACTATAGCTCTCTAGAATCTTGATTAGTGTATCGGTTCTTGTGGTGTTCATCCTATTTATTCCCCTATGGTTCACATTATTACTACTATTTTCTTTAAGTGGTTTTCTTGTTGTTCCAATTTTTTTAATATAAAGACAAACATTACTTCTAACACTCAAAGCATGTATAATCTTCAAGGGAACAATTGGTTATGGCCTATCTATGGGGTTTGAAGGATTCCTCTTTTGTTGATGTCTATTTTCAATCCATCTAAATTTTCTTGATTTTCTAAAGCTAGTGTGTCATGCATCTTTTTAAGATTGGTAGATGTATATTGTAATGTGTCAGTGTTTTAATAAAATATTTTAAATTCCTTTATGTTAAGAAAAGATACAGCACATTCATTACTAAATATCCACTATTAGAATATTTTGGCACCTTACACATTTCCTAAGGCAATCCACTATTAGAATTATTGATTTATTAAAGAGAAATTATTAAATAAAGTAATATGTAGCATGAAAGTATAATACAAGGAGCACACACATCGAATACTACACAAATTTAAATATACCAACACACACACATTAACCCTACACATTTCCCAAGACAATCCACTATTAGAATTATTTTCAATTATTGTGGGATTTGATCATTATTGGGGAAGTTTGTTAACCATCCATCTCAAACCAATAATACCTACTACACCATTTCCTAGATTCTAAGGTTGCATGAGTTGTGGAAGATGATATTACACTTGAATAAGACATCACTACATGGTGTTATTGCAATCACAATGCTATCATAATCATATAGGATATCATTGTGGTTGGAGGACACTAATGTGGCCATATAACTGCCATTACACCAGAAGGGACATGGCTACATGTTGAATTACTCTGACACACAAGTAGTGAGAAGACAAGACAAGGATATGTATATTCTTTATTCTAACTCTTATGAAGTAGAATAAAACATAATTATAAAAAAAAAAAAAACAACCTCAACAATCAAAAAGACCACATCACCATCTACCTTCTAGCTCTTCTCTCTTTGATCTTTTCTACGAACAACCTCTTCTTTTTTGAAAATTAAAATATAGCAAGTTTTTAAATATTTTGCATTCATATCAAAAGACACAAGATACAATTCTAGTTAAGAAATGCTCCCTCATGGTTAAATCAAATTTTGCATTATTAATATGTTCAAAGACTTCATGTATAAAATATTTAAAAAATATTTTAAATTCAATTATTAGAGTTTTTTTTTGTAAATTTAGTGATGTTTAAGTATATTTAAAAAAAAATAGTGGTGTTATAATTTATATAATGTTGTCAAGAATATTATTAGAAAAGTAGATTTTTCAATAAAAAATATAAATAAATGTCAATTAAAAATACTTATTGTGTTGAGAAAAGTAATATATCTTATAAAAATCTAATAATTAAAATTTTAATGCAATATTTTTTAAGCTTGAAAGATCATATATTTTTAAAAATTATATCACTTACATATTTAAAATATTTCTTAGGAACCTACTCTTCAAATAGCACACATATATTAAAATTATATCATCTAACTATTACAAAATATCTTTAAAGAGCACATTTTTAAAATACTACATAGTTAGGCCATGGGTTAATGGAGGGGGTGGCCAAATATCTCATGAATTTTTTATTTTATTTTTAATTAAAAAATTAAAGTGAAAGTGATCAATAATTAAATAATTAATTATAACAACTATATTTATGAATATTTAAGATTTAAAAAAATGTTACATTGTTCCATAAACATAGAATTATCTAATCTAATAGGTGAAACTTCCCTCTATAATAATACATTATAAAAGAGAAGAAAATATAATACATTTAAATTTAATCAAAAATTTTAATTCTATATTAATTGACTCTTTATTTACAATCAAAATTTCAAATCATATTTATAACCATTTCATTATTAAAAAAAATCAAATTTACATATAATAGTAAAAAAAATCAAATTATATAATAATTAAAAAATCAATTTATACAACATATTAATTAAAAAATAAACAATATAATTAAATGATTTACAATCAAATTATATATATACTTATTAAAAATTCAAATTACACAATATAATAATTTAAAAAATCAAATATACATTATAATTAAAAAATTGGAAAGCTATTAATGTGTAAGTTAATGTTTTTATTTAAAGTGGTACTATCAACTTATCGTTGAACTTGATATCTATTTATTTTATTTGACATTGGGAAGAACCTTAAATATAACGACAAATGAATATTATTTATTACTTATAAACCTACCTCCTATATAATATGCTCTTACAGCTCATGGTGACAGCTGGATTATTTTAATGTTACCGACTTTTATGACTTAGTTGCCTTTTTGACTGGCTAACGCGGGCGAGTGGGAGGCGCAGCTCTCGCTCGCACAAGTCTTTTTTTACCGACATTTTCGGTCAAAAACAGCCTTTTATTTTTTGTACGGTGGGAAGGATCTATACGTTTCTCATTTTAGTCTTTTCTAACAAAAAATAATCCAATAAAATTATAGTTATGGGGAATTTTGCATGTGTATAATAATGTCTCTTGGGTGCTTTTCAATAAAGTTATGCATATTTGAATTTATTACGTAGTTACAATTAGGTGCAGTTACTTGGATCTGTTTAAAGTCAAATCGTTAGAGGCTTTGTTCAAAGAGGAAAAGATCGTTGAAACGGCAGGTTACCTGATCAAAATACACAGTAGAAGAAACAAAATTAGCAAAGAGTTAAAGGGAAACATTAAGTAATTGGGGAGGTCGGCGGGTGCTCAGTTTGTATCAAATTGTGGTTTCAGTTTTGTTTTGGGGTCCCATAGGCCAGCTGGTCTCGTGGACGTAATTAAAAGCATTCATTCATTCAATTATTTTGGATCAAGTGGGATATGGCATGTGTAATTTTTATTTTTGGCATATATGTGTATTATGTGTATGTTGCGTGCTTTTTAAGAAAGGGTATGTAGAGTTGGATTTATACTATTTCAACAATATATTTGGATTAAGTGGGATATCGTGCATGTGTAGAATTTTGTGTAGACTTTTTTGATCGCATATGTGTATTATGTGTTTGTTGGGTGCTTTTCAAGAAAGATGCAAAGTTAAATACATTAGGTATTTTTTGGGACCAAGTGGGATAGTAACGTTGATTTCATTGCTTCATCTTTGTCTTATTGCATTCAATTGAAGATCCAAAAATAGTTTGAGAATCATAGACCCCAACACACAAGGGTTATGTCTTGTTGTGAAGTGGGATTACTAGAGCTATTAGAGGTGAGGAACCTTGGAAAAATTTAGCGTTACATAGAATTATGACAACTTTTGTCAAAGAAAAATGGCAACATGTGAATTCATCGTATAAGACTCTTCTTGCTCCCTTCTTCAAGATTAAAATGTCTTTTCCACTACAATCCATTTGGAAATCTTGGCACCATGTTTGTCACTTTCTTAAGTGGAAGGATTATTCCTTACGACATGGCTTCAACCTTGCTTCATCATCCATCTGAGGGAATAGGCTTTTAAATTATCATGAGCATCCACTTGCTAACATTTTTTCTAAACATGTTAATTATCTATTCAAGAAAGGGGCCCAATAGTTTAGTGACATTTGGGACTTCAATGCTTTACATGTTAGTCTCCTTGGCAAGTCACCGAAGAGTGATTTTGGTTGAATAACAATTATAAATAATTTTTAATATTTGTGCAATCATTAGTCACCTTGGATTTAACTATGAAACTATGTGTACTTCAATGGAGTGTAATTTTGTTAAATATTGGCGTTCCAACTATCTTCTTATCAATTCAATCTTTTTTCATTGAAGAAAAATTATGTTTAGCTCCTTCCTTGTTGGACTCTTAATTCCCAACTTAATCATAAATAGAAATGAAGATTTAGTACCAAGCTTTAGACCAAATTAAGTGCATAAATTTTGGAAATCAAATGTTGATTTTGATGTGCAAGTGTTAGCCTAGCAAATTCTACATTGGAAGCTACTTATGGGGGACAAATTGAGATGTATAATGGTGAACAACCAGTTAATTTCCCTTTTTGTTAATGTGATGAAGATATAATTTTTTTTGGGGATTCTCTTTTGTCAAAAGAATAATGGATTTTTTTTTTTTTTGGTGGGGGGGCGTAGGTGGGTTAGAGGTAAAAATTAATTATATTAAGAAAGACTTAGCTACAACTACACCATAGAGATTTCTAGGTGGCCATAGCCACCACAATAAATAGGAGAAGAATCCACAAGGGAATCCTACCAACACATCTAAAAAAATATAAAGTAGAATCATAGGTCTAGGTAAACCTCATCATTGCCAATCTCATCCTTTTGAATTCAGTCTCTTTTATCCTGATAAAGAATATGAAGAAATAATTATAATTTATTATAATCCATATCTCCCCTATTTTTTGTATGCCAATTGTTGATGAGTGTTTTTGCACATTCACAACACATACAAAGTAACAAAGTACCCTATCTCTTGGAAGGAAAACTATCTTCAGAAAACTTCAAAAAGATAACCCCAAGGCTTCGATTGTCAAGTCTCGACTTTACAAAAATGACTCAGTGGTTAATGTTATGCTAGTTTCACAAGGGGCACTATTTCTTAGCTATAATTTCTGAGGATGGGGATTTGTAAAATCTGAAGATTGGTATAAGCCCTAGCTGTATTTTCAAATCTGCAATCTAAAAATGACTTCTTAACATCCAATATGTCAGTTCTGATGTGATATTGTTTCTTTCTAAACTAACCCATATTTCAAAAATAAAGTTCAAAAGACAAGGGTTTAGAAATCCTAAGTCTAGAACCTAAGGTCAATCATAACAATGGCTAATGATGTAGATAGACAAATCCCCATAAAACTAGTTCTTGTTTAATTAGGGTTAAACCCACAATGCTGCAAAAATGGTGCAATCTTCAAAGGAATACTCATAAAATTTTTAGACTACAAACATTCATACATATACCCAATCACTGGTACAACATGCATAAACATTCACAATTGAACTAATGCTATGAAAGGCTCAAACTAACCATACAAAGTAACTTACTAGCAATTAATTACAAATGGTATGAGCAATAGAATCATCAAATATATTTAACACTTTGCCATCACTATAGATGAAAAAATGAAAAAAATGTGTCACATTTTCTCATTGTTGCACAAATGGTTGACATTGCACCAAAAGATCGACCTGTTAATGCTCGATACAACCGCCAGAGTTAATGAATCCATAGGAGGTGGCTAAGCCATGTCACAAACCCGAGTGCTGTGTTGCACAACACAAGGAGACCAAAGGCACACACCTTGCAACAATCCCCCCCAGGGCAAGCGAGGGGTTCGAACCCGTGACCCAGACTCTGATACTAATTGTTGCACAAATGGTTGTCGTTGCACCAAAAGATCAACTTGTTAATGCCTGATACAACCATTAGAGTTAATGAATCCATGGGAGGCGGTTAAGCCATGTCACGAACCCGAGTGCTATGCTGCGCAACACAAGGAGACCAAGGTCGCACACCTTGCAACACTCACGTGTCCTTTATTCAAATCAAAGGCTTGAAGGAAAAATATTTTCTTTTGTTGATAGTTAGGTTGGCAAGAATAACATCCACTTTTTTATATTTTTAATTTTTTTTTAGCAATGTTTAATTGAAATGTCCAATTTTCACCTAACCAATTTGAATTTTTTAGAAAAGGGAGTATCCCATAAACTACATTCAATTTACTACAACTTTTCTTACTACTTTATACTTAGATTATGTAGATAGCTCATTCAATTTTGATATGAATTTACTTAAATCTGTTTTTAATATTTTGATTACCACTCAAAACTATTGTTTGACCCATTATGATTATTCATCATGGACAATTAAACTTATTATTCTAGAGAAATTTTTTCTAGACTCTCAAATCCATAATTAAGGATTAAGGATTTTGCACAATCAGCCCTTCAGAGAGCTCTAACACCAAGTCATTTATACTTAAAACAAGGTTTCATCTTATCCCAAACCAACTACTATTGCACCAGAGAAGATAATTTTCATAATTTTTTAAAGAGTCTTGTACTTAGCTTCAAATATATGTGCATTTCAGCACATTTAAAACCAGAGTCTCAGAAAACTATAACAAGTTGTCTTAGGTTTGCAGCTTTTGGGTTGTGACAAAATATGTCAGCGATGATAATGGGAATTAGTACTATCTTGAAGGGTTATAAATATACAATAGATTATAGAGACATTGTAAAATAAAATAATATTGAATTTGGGTCACAAACAATTTTTGAAAAATATTTGTATTTTGATCAGTATTTTTGCAGCTTTTAGATTATGACAAAAATATGACAACGATGATAATGGGATTAGTACTATTTTGAAAGGTTGTAAATATACAATAAATTATTGAAACATGGTAAAATAAAATAATATTGAATTCTGGTCAGACATTTTTTGAAAAATATTTGTAGTCTGATCAGTATTTGTATGGGATGCACACATCTCTTTGTCAAGTTCTCTTTGTAATTCTTGTGTAGTTAGATTTTTATGACATTTGGTTTAAACAACACATTCTAAGTTTGAACTTGTTTAGATGACTCATCTTAAATAAGTGAATCTTTTTTTAAAAATAGTATAATTTCAAATGAGTCACCTAAACAAATCAAAACTTAAAATGTATTGTACTATTTAAACCTAACTCACATTAAACAAAAAGAAAAAAAACCCTCGAAAGATACTTTCTACACAAACCACCTGACTGTCAAACATGAGACTAATAGCTAAGAACATTCTTTGACCTTCACTGCAATTATCATCTCGTCATGAAGAAGAAGATAAGATTTTAACAAAGACACCATACAAGGCTTATTATGTGGCATTGAAATAAAAAAATTTCCACTCTTTTTCTGGAAACCACCCCATCTAATTCTTTATCTCGATATCAACGAAAATGACATATAGCTACTCAGTTTCTTAGCTAAGGATTGGATTTTATTCTGTTTAGTAAGCATAGTCACTGGCTTCTCTTTCTCCTGTCACAACCTTTATAATATCTCAGTGATGTGGAAGCTTAAAAGTAGTTCTTTTCTAGATGGGTATCAGATTTCTTGTAATCTGTGATGAATTAGATAGTACATGAAGACTGGACAGAGTGGATAGTTATGTCGCAACATGTGGTAGAAATGGATACTAAAGTGATATAACAAGATAGAAAATGTCAGATTAAGAATGCATCCACTGGTTAGAAACGACTTCCACAAAGAGTGTCAGATGATTTGGCAGTTTGCATCTTGCTGTTTCTTTGTACTCAGCTATAATAAATACCATATCTTGCGGCCACAAATTAAAGAGGGTGATCAGCTCATGGAGAATTACTATATTTAATCAGTCTGAAATGGACATAGATAGGCCAGAAATGGCTACACAAGTAAGTTTGGTCGCCCTAAATATAGCATTGATTATTTAAGATTGCATGCTTTGAGTGGTTCAATTTGGACTCCACAATCTTCCTACTTCTCTAATGACAAATAAATGGTTCTACTTTAGTTTTGTAGATAAACCAATTAAAACATAATTGATTAATAAATGGTTATAGAGTAGTGTGGACACATTGTTAAAGGAAATATAAATATATATATATATATATATATATATATATATATATATATATATATATATATAATTTAAATTAATTTGGATGAGTAAAATGATAGTTAAAATGTTTAATTTAAAAATTAAATGTAATAAATAGAATATATATTTAGTTTTGGGTTTTGTGGAAGAGGAATGCAATTGATGTGTCTTGAGATTGAAAGTGGATCTACTTTATTAGAGTGTTTGTTTTGAATTTTTATGTAGATTTGTGTCTCTATTTAGGTTGGAAGGTTCATATGTGAGATGTTTACGTGGGTGTGGATTTGATCTTGCAATTTATACACCTCTATTTTCAACTAATTGACTTCACTAATGTCTACTTTGTTACGAAGGCTAGCCATATTTAAGAATATAAGTGGAAGACTACTAGGTTGATAGGGAGCATATTAACTTGAGAAACCCTAAAGAAAATATAGGCTTTACAACCATGAAATTGATTGAATCTTAAAGCATGGAGATGTCCTATAATGATTATGTCAATTCTAATTCTTGATTCCTTTTAGAGCACCAAATCAAAGTACTCCTATGATGCTTTCTTCTTTATTTGAAATGGTAATGGATAATGATTGTAGAAGATAGACAAATGCAATTGATTTCCTTTATTTAAAAATAAGATAATAAATCATACAAATGTGTGTTTAATTGGCTCACATTGACTAGTAAAATGAGTAGGAGTTGGTTAAATTTAAAATTATAATTTTAGAAATTTAAGGATAAGCTCTATGATCATGGAACTAATCCTACACTCACAATAAGTACCTATGACAAAAAATAATAAAGTTTGTGTAGGGAATCAATAAAATCATGGTGGGCACACTAAATGATGAACATAGGGTAGAATGTGCACAAATCAATAGGTATGGTCCAAATGTGGAAATAAGTGTAAATAGGGAAAGGATAAGTCTAGGTGAATGAGTCTAACTTCACATAAGTTTGCACCATTTGCTGATATGTATAATTATATAAATTCATTGTCTCAAAAAGAACACAAAACTAAATGAAAAATAGAATGGGTATGTGAATATTTCCATTACATTCTACTTCTAGTTTGAGGTGCATGTGAATAACATTTATTTAGAATGTGTATCTCAAAGTATGTAAGCACTCACAAACATGTGTGTAAATTAAATGCTTAAACATAATAAAACATCTAATTCCATATAAAGAAATGAACCACACTAAATTTCATCATGTATGTTTGTCCCTTTGTATGCATGCTCCATGGGAATTGGCAAAATAGAGGAAAAATATACAATGTGTAACTTTGTATCACAAGAAGAATCTAGAAACAAAATATAAAATTGCTTAGCTATTTAGGAGTTTGAAAAACGAGAAAATGAACAAGGATGTAGTTAGGAAATAATACTTGTATAGAAAGTGATACAATATTTTTTTGTGTGGTATATCAAACGATTATAGAATATGTGATAAGCTTTGTCTAGAGACTATTGTGAGTTTCTATGTAGTAATTATCACTCCTTGATGAAAGATATTTTGGGAGCCTCCCTAATTGTTAATGTGTACATAGGAGACAATTATCTGTGTTTGCAATAATCTACCTATTTCTAATTACTAATTGAATTACAACAATAAATACAAAACAGATAATTGTTTATCAAACTTATAAGAAAATAGATTTTTTTCATTAGTTCAAAAGTGTGAAATGTAAACTAGGAAAAATACAAGAGATAAGGGGAAGGATTGTACACCCCTAAAGATGTTATATATTAATTTCTATTGAAGAAGATTTGATTATGAAGGATGAGAACATGCTTCTAAAATCCTAAAACATCTAGAAGTCATCTGAGGCATATTACAGGACCTAGTGCCAATGTCACCAGAACATCTTTGTTGACTCTAGCCCACTAGAGTGGCACCGAAATGCTAATTGTAGTGTCGAGAAGACACTAAGATGATAGTACACTAGAGACATTATGGAGGAGTCTTGGAAGGTCAAAATTCCACCACCTAAGATACTAAATTATTATTACAGTACTGAGTAGGATATACTAGAGGAAGAATTCATTAGACCCTAAAAACCTTCTGTGACTAATATCCTACCTTTATTTGTCTTGAATGCGTTTTTAGACTACTTGACATTTACTTCACATATTAAAAATGCCATCTAAGCTGGGGATGAGATTAAAGGGTTAGACTATTTGGGGAGACGCTACTTGAATAATTCCCTCATTTGAGTATATTGAAACCATCAATAAAATGTGAAGGTGTGAATATTTTTGGTCAATGTGGAGTATTTATGAGTGTGTATTACATGGTATTGTAGCCTACTAATAAATAGTATTGTTGGGTTGTGTACATATGACTGTGCAATAAAAGGATTAAGGAGATGAAAATGTCATTGATATATGCTCTAGGGAATAGATTAAGAGATGGTGAATCTACAAGAAGGGTTAAAAAAGGTATTTGACATCAATGAAGATATGAAGAGAGTTCAAAAGAGGAAAGATCCTAGAGAGTAAAGAATGAACATAAGAATACTATAGTGAAGAAAAATGATGAAGATAAACAAAGGAGTCCTCAAGAATGGGGATTTGTAGGTTTTAGCTAAGGGTGATAGCTGTGAGAATTCTAAAACATAGAATGTATATTTGCAAAGGATGACATAGTGTGGGTGGATATTGCCTAATGATTTGAAATGAGGAAGATTGGGTTTAAATGTCAAGATCCATTTGAAATGATCTTTTGGGAGAAAATCAGGCAAATACTATACTAGGAATTTTAGGACCCAAAAGTTGGAATCAAAGGGAGTTGATTTAGACTCTAGATTCTTCTTGATTTTCCTACACAACATCTAAATGCATTTTGTTGTACTTTTGAAATTTGACTTGAGACCTTTAAGGATGATTCTAAGCATCAAAATAGGTTTGGGGTTAGCATATAAGATATTAGTGATATCTTGATTATAAGAATTAGTTGAAATGAGTCATAAAACATGTCTACAAAAACGAGCAATAAAATTTTTGAGCAATAAAATGAATATAAAAATGTAAAGTAGGAAAATTTTGACCTTACATTATCCCCTTACTTTAATAGACTAATAAAAATATATGAAAAATACACTAAAGTAAAATAAAATAATGTACATTATAAATATATATAAAAAATAATATAAAAAAATATAAATGTATCAAAGAAATTTTCATCCACTTTTATTTTCACATGTTCTAATGTAGCAATGCAACCAAGGAAGAATAGGAGTTACTATACATTAAGAGCAATTATGCTAATATAAATATAAAGAAAGGATTGAGATTAAGTTAGACATACAGACTACCAATTAGATAAAGGAGGATCTGATAAGGGTCACTGTGTTCCTCCACTTTAAATTAGAAAATTGTTATTTGTCAAGAAATGGGTGGTTTCCAAAGCTATCTATAATAGAAGATTGGGAGGCCAAAATAATGTTCCCCCAACCTATGTTTGAAACAACTAACATTGATTTTTCACACTTAGAACATGCTTTGAACTTTGCTGCAATTGTCCTGTCGTCATGAAGATAAGATTTTGGCTAAGAGACCATACAAGGCTTATTATGTGGCATTGAAATAAATGTTTTTTCCACTCTTTCTCTGGAAACCACAACCACCCCATCTGATTCTTTATCTCGATATCAACGAAAATGACATTTAGCTACTCAGTTTCTTAGCTTAAGGATTGGATTTTATTCTGTTTAGTAAGCATAGTCACCGGCTTCTCTTTCTCCTATCACAACCTTTATAATATCTCAGTGATGTGGAAGCTTAAAAGTAGTTTTTTTCTAGATGGGTATCAGATTTCTTGTACTCTGTGATGAATTAGACAGTACATGAAGATTGGACAGAGTGGATAGTTATGTCGAAACATGTGCTAGAAATGGATACTAAAGTGATATTACAAGATAGAAAATGTTAGATTAAGAATGCATCCACTGGTTGAAACGACTTCCACAAAGTGTATCAGATGACTTGGCAGTTTGCATCTTCTGTTTCTTTGTACTCAGCTATAATAAATACCATATCTTGCAGGTGGTCAGAGAATCACTAGATTTAATCAGTCTGAAATGGACATAGATAGGCTAGAAATAGCTACACAAGGAAGTTTGGTCCCCCAGAATATAGCATTGATTATGGAAGATTGGCATGCTTTGAGTGGCTCGATTTGGACTACAGAATCTTCCTACTTCTCTGATTCCTTTTAATTGACAAATATATTGTTCTACTTTAGTTTTGTAGATAAACCAATTAAAAACTGATGAATGGTTCTAGAGTAGTGTGGGACACATAATACTATATTAATTTTGGCTAATCAAATTAGATATATACATATAAGCATAACTTCAATTTGGATAATAAATGATAGTTAAATGTAATAAATAAGTATATTTAATTTTGGATTTGATGAAGAGGAATGCAATTGATGTGTCTTGAAATTAGAAGTGGATCCACTTTGTCAATATTCTATTTTGAATTCTATGTAAGATTTGTGTCTCTATTTAGGTTGAGTTCGTATATCTGCGATGATTATGTGGGTGTGGATTTGGTCTTGCAATTTGTACACCTCTATTTCCAATTCATTGAATTCACTCATGTCTACTCTGCTATGAAGACTAGCCATATTTAAGAATACAAGTGGAAGACTCCTAGATTGATAGGGAACAATTTCACTTGAGAAACCCCAAAGAAAAGATAGGCCTTACAATGATGACATTGATTGAATCTTAAAGCATGAAGATGTGCTAGAATGATTACGTCGATTCTAATTCGTGCTTCCTTTTAGAGCACCAAATCAAATTACTCCTATTATGCTTGCTTCTTTAATTTAAATGATAATACATAATGATTGTAGTTCAGATAGTTGAATGCAACCAGTTTCCTTTATTTAAAATAATAATAATAAATCATGAAAATGTGTGTTTAGTTGGCTCACATTGATGAGTAAAATGAGTAGGAGTTGGTTAAATTTAAAATTATAATATTAGAAATTTGAGGATAAGCTCTATGATCATGGGATTGATCCTACACTCACAATAAGTACCTATGACAACAAACTAATGGAATTTATGTAGGGAATCAATCAAAGTGGGAGCAATAAATATGGAATATATGGTACAATGTGCACAAATAAATAGCTATGGTCCAAATGTGGGAATAAGTGTAAATAGGGAAAGATGAAATCTAGGAGAATGAGCCCAACTTCACATAATTTTGTACCATGTTTTGATATGTATAACTAAATAAAGTCATTATCTCGAAACTAAATGGAAAATAAAATGGGTATGTGAATTTCACCATTACATTCTACCTCTAGTTTGAGGTGCATGTGAATAAAATTTATTTAGATTGTGTCTCAAAGTATGTAACCACTCACAAACATGCATGTAAATTAAGTACCTTAACATAATAAAACATCTAATTCCATATAAATAAATGAAACCCACTAAATCCCATCATGTGTGTTTGTCCCTTTTGTATGCATGTTACACGTGAATTGGAAAAATGGAGGAAAACTATACAATGACTAACTTTCACTCACAAGTAGAAACTAGAAACAAAATATAAACTTGCTTAACTATTTAGGAATTTAAAAAACACAAAAATGAAAAAAGGATGTAGTTAGGAAATAGTACTTGTATAGAAAGTATACAATTTTTTTTTTTGGTGGTATATCAAACAATTATAGGATTTGTGATTAGCTTTGTCTAGAGACTATTGTGCATTTCTATGTGGTAATAATCACTCCTTGATGAAAGATATTTTGGGACCCTCCCTAATTGTTAATATGTACCTAGAAGATAATTATCCTTGTTTGCAACAATCTACCTATTTCTAATTACTAATTGAGGTACAACAATAAATACAAAATAGATAATTGTATAACAAACTTATAAGAAAATAGATTATTTTCATGAGTTCAAAAGTGTGAAATATAAACTAGGAAAACTACAAGAGAGAAGGGGAGGGGATTATACACCCCAAAGATGTTATATAGTAATTTTGATTGAAGAATATGTGATTATGAAGGCTAGAGAACATCTAAAATCTAAAATATCTAGGGGCCATGCAAGACATATTACAAGGACCTAGGTGCCAATGCAAACATCTTTGTTGACTCTAGCCACTAGAGTAGGCACCAATACTAATCGTAGGTAATAGAGAAGACACTAAAGATGATAATACACACTAGAGACACTATGGAGAGTCTTGGAAGGTCAAATTCCACCACCTAAGATACTAGAGTATTATTACAATGTAATGGGATGCTAGAGAGGGAAGGAATTCATTAGACCCTAAAACCTTCTATGACTAATATCCTACCTTTACTTGTCTTGAATACATTTTTAGACTACTTGTCAATGCTTCACATATTAAAAAAATACCATCTAAGCTAGGGATGAGATTAAAGGGTTAGACTATTTGGGAGACTACTTGAATAATTCCCTCATTTGGTATATTGAAACCATCAATAAATCCTTTGAAATATTGAATATTTTTGGTCCAATGTGGAGTATTTATGGTGTATGCATGGTATTGTAGCTACTAATAAATAGTATTGTTGGGTTGTGTACATATGACTGTGCAATAAAAGAATTAAGGAGATGAAAATGTCATTGATATATTCTCTAGGGAATAGATTAAGAGATGTTGAATCTACAAGAAGGGTTAAAAAAGGTATTTGACATCAATGAAGATGTGAAGAGAGTTCAAAAGAGGAAAGCTCCTAGAGAGTAAAGAATGAACATAAGAATATTATAGTGAAGGAAAATGATGAAGATAAACAAATGAGTCCTCAAGAATGGGGATTTATAGGTTTTAGCTATGGGCAATAGGTGTGAGAATTCTAAAACATACAATATATATTTGCGAAGGATGACATAGTGTGGGTGGATATTGCCTAATGATTTGAAATGCAGAAGATTGAGTTTAAATGTCAAGATCCATTTGAAATGATCTTTTGGGAGAAAATCAGGAAAATACTATGCTAGGAATTTTGGGACCCAAAAGTTGGAATCAAAGGAAGTTGATTTAGACTCTAGATTCTTCTTGATTTTCTTAGACCTTTAAGGATGTTTCTAAGCATCAAAATAGGTTTGGGGTTAGCATATAAGATATTAGTGATATCTTGATTATAAGAATTAGTTGAAATGAGTCATAAAACATGTCTACAAAAATGAGCAATAAACTGAATATAAAAATGTAAAATAGATATTATAAAGTAGAAAAATTTTGACCTTACATTATCCCCTTACTTTAGTAGACTAATAAAAATATATGAAAAATATGCTAAAGTAAAATAAAATAATGTACATTATAAATACATGTAAAAAATAATATAAAAAAATATAAATGTATCAAAGAAATTTCCATCCACTTTTATTTTCACATGTTCTAATGTAGCAATGCAACCAAGGAAGAATAGGAGTTACTATACATTAAGAGCAATTATGCTAATATAAATATAAAGAAAAGACTGAGATTAAATTAGACATATAGACTACCAATTAGATAAAGGAGGATCTAATAAGGGCCACTGTGTTCCTCTACTTTAAATTAGAAAATTGTTATTTGTCAAGAAATGGGTGGTTTCCAAAGCTATCTATAATAGAAGATTGGGAGGCCAAAATAATGTTCCCCCAACCTATGTTTGAAACAACTAACATTGATTTTTCACACTTAGAACATGCTTTGAACTTTGCTGCAATTGTCCTGTCGTCATGAAGATAAGATTTTGGCAAAGAGACCATACAAGGCTTATTATGTGGCATTGAAATAAATGTTTTTTCCACTCTTTCTCTGGAAACCACAACCACCCCATCTGATTCTTTATCTCGATATCAACGAAAATGACATATAGCTACTCAGTTTCTTAGCTAAGGATTGGATTTTATTCTGTTTAGTAAGCATAGTCACTGGCTTCTCTTTCTCCTGTCACAACCTTTATAATATCTCAGTGATGTGGAAGCTTAAAAGTAGTTCTTTTCTAGATGGGTATCAGATTTCTTGTAATCTGTGATGAATTAGATAGTACATGAAGACTGGACAGAGTGGATAGTTATGTCGCAACATGTGGTAGAAATGGATACTAAAGTGATATAACAAGATAGAAAATGTCAGATTAAGAATGCATCCACTGGTTAAAACGACTTCCACAAAGGGTGTCAGATGATTTGGCAGTTTGCATCTTGCTGTTTCTTTGTACTCAGCTATAATAAATACCATATCTTGCGGCCACAAATTAAAGAGGGTGATCAGCTCATGGAGAATTACTATATTTAATCAGTCTGAAATGGACATAGATAGGCCAGAAATGGCTACACAAGTAAGTTTGGTCGCCCTAAATATAGCATTGATTATTTAAGATTGCATGCTTTGAGTGGTTCAATTTGGACTCCACAATCTTCCTACTTCTCTAATGACAAATAAATGGTTCTACTTTAGTTTTGTAGATAAACCAATTAAAACATAATTGATTAATAAATGGTTATAGAGTAGTGTGGACACATTGTTAAAGGAAATATAAATATATATATATATATATATATATATATATATATATATATATATATATAATTTAAATTAATTTGGATGGTAAATGATAGTTAAATGTTTTAATTTAAAAAATTAAATGTAATAAATAAGTATATTTAGTTTTGGGTTTGTGGAAGAGGAATGCAATTGATGTGTCTTGAGATTGAAAGTGGATCTACTTTGTCAGTGTTTTGTTTTGAATTTTATGTAAGATTTGTGTCTCTATTTAGGTTGAGTTCATATGTATGAGATGATTATGTGGGTGCAGATTTGGTCTTGCAATTTGTACATCTTTATTTCCAATTCATTGAATTCATTAATGCCTACTCTATTATGAAGACTAGCCATATTTAAGAATACAAGTGGAAGGCTCCTAGATTGGCAAGGAACATGATTGCTTGAGAAACCCCAAATAAAAGATAAGCTTTACAATGATGACATTGATTGAATCTTAAAGTATGAAGATGTGCTAGAATGATTACACTGATTCTAATTCTTGCTTCCTTTTAGAGCACCAAATCAAATTACTCCTATTATGCTTGCTTCTTTAATTTAAATGATAATGGATAATGATTGTAGAAGATAGTTGGATGCAATCGGTTTCCTTTATTTAAAAAAATAATAATTTAAATCATACAAATGTGTGTTTAGTTGGCTCACATTGATGAGTAAAATGAGTAGGAGTTGGTTAAATTTAAAATTATAATATTAGAAATTTGAGGATAAGCTCTATGATCATGGGATTGATCCTACACTCACAATATGTACCTATGACAATAAACTAATGAAATTTATGTAGGCAATCAATCAAATCATGGTGGGAACAATAAATATGGAATATATGGTAGAATGTGCACAAATAAATAGGTATGGTCCAAATGTGGGAATAAGTGTAAATGGGGAAAGATGAAATCTAGGAGAATGAGCCCAACTTCACATAATTTTGCACCATTTTTTGATATGTATAACTAAATAAAGTCATTATCTCAAAACTAAATGGAAAATATAATGGGTATATGAATTTCACCATTACATTCTACCTCTAGTTTGAGGTCCATGTGAACAAAATTTATTTAGATTATGTGTCTTAAAGTATGTAAGCACTCACAAACATGCATGTAAATTAAGTACTCTAACATAATAAAACATCTAATTCCATATAAATAAATAAAACCCACTAAATCTCATCATGTGTGTTTGTCCCTTCTGTATGCATGTTACATGGGAATTGGAAAAATGGAGGAAAAATATACAATGAATAACTTTCACTCACAAGTAGAAACTAGAAACAAAATATAAACTTGCTTAACTATTTAGGAGTTTAAAAAACACAAAAATGAAAAAAGGATGTAGTTAGGAAATAATACTTGTATAGAAAGTATACAATTTTTTTTGTGGTATATCAAACAATTATAGGATATGTGATTAGCTTTTTCTAGAGACTATTGTGTGTTTCTATGTGGTGATAATCACTCCTTAATGAAAGATATTTTGGGAGCCTCCCTAATTGTTAATATGTACCTAGGAGATAATTATCCTTGTTTGCAACAATCTACCTATTTCTAATTACTAATTGAAGTACAACGGTAAATACAAAATAGATAATTGTATAACAAACTTATAAGAAAATAGATTATTTTCATGAGTTCAAAAGTGTGAAATATAAAAGTTCTAGGAAAATTACAAGAGAGAAGTGGGGGGATTATACACCCCAAAGATGTTATATACTAGTTTTGATTGAAGAATATGTGATTATGAAGGATAGAGAACATACTTCTAAAATCTAAAACATCTAGGGGTCATGCAAGGCATATTACAAGGACCTAGGTGCCAATGCAAACATCTTTGTTGACTCTAGCCACTAGAGTAGGCACCAATGCTAATTGTAGGTAATCGAGAAGACACTAAAGATGATAGTACACACTAGAGACATTATGGAGAGTCTTGGAAGGTCAAATTCCACCACCTAAGATACTAGAGTATTATTACAATGTAGTGGGATACTAGAGAGGGAAGGAATTCATTAGACCCTAAAACCTTCTATGACTAATATCCTACCTTTATTTGTCTTGAATGCGTTTTTAGACTACTTGACATTGCTTCACATATTAAAAAAATACCATCTAAGCTAGGGATGAGATTAAAGGGTTAGACTATTTGGGAGACTACTTGAATAATTCCCTCATTTGGTATATTGAAACCATCAATAAATCCTTCGAAAGATTGAATATTTTTGGTCCAATGTGGAGTATTTATGGTGTGTGCATGGTATTGTAGCTACTAATAAATAGTATTGTTGGGTTGTGTACATATGACTGTGCAATAAAATTATTAAGGAGATGAAAATGTCATTGATATATGCTCTAGGGAATAGATTAAGAGATGGTGAATCTACAAGAAGGGTTAAAAAAGGTATTTGACATCAATGAAGATATGAAGAGAGTTCAAAAGAGGAAAGATCCTAGAGAGTAAAGAATGAACATAAGAATACTATAGTGAAGAAAAATGATGAAGATAAACAAAGGAGTCCTCAAGAATGGGGATTTGTAGGTTTTAGCTAAGGGTGATAGCTGTGAGAATTCTAAAACATAGAATGTATATTTGCAAAGGATGACATAGTGTGGGTGGATATTGCCTAATGATTTGAAATGAGGAAGATTGGGTTTAAATGTCAAGATCCATTTGAAATGATCTTTTGGGAGAAAATCAGGCAAATACTATACTAGGAATTTTAGGACCCAAAAGTTGGAATCAAAGGGAGTTGATTTAGACTCTAGATTCTTCTTGATTTTCCTACACAACATCTAAATGCATTTTGTTGTACTTTTGAAATTTGACTTGAGACCTTTAAGGATGATTCTAAGCATCAAAATAGGTTTGGGGTTAGCATATAAGATATTAGTGATATCTTGATTATAAGAATTAGTTGAAATGAGTCATAAAACATGTCTACAAAAACGAGCAATAAAATTTTTGAGCAATAAAATGAATATAAAAATGTAAAGTAGGAAAATTTTGACCTTACATTATCCCCTTACTTTAATAGACTAATAAAAATATATGAAAAATACACTAAAGTAAAATAAAATAATGTACATTATAAATATATATAAAAAATAATATAAAAAAATATAAATGTATCAAAGAAATTTTCATCCACTTTTATTTTCACATGTTCTAATGTAGCAATGCAACCAAGGAAGAATAGGAGTTACTATACATTAAGAGCAATTATGCTAATATAAATATAAAGAAAGGATTGAGATTAAGTTAGACATACAGACTACCAATTAGATAAAGGAGGATCTGATAAGGGTCACTGTGTTCCTCCACTTTAAATTAGAAAATTGTTATTTGTCAAGAAATGGGTGGTTTCCAAAGCTATCTATAATAGAAGATTGGGAGGCCAAAATAATGTTCCCCCAACCTATGTTTGAAACAACTAACATTGATTTTTCACACTTAGAACATGCTTTGAACTTTGCTGCAATTGTCCTGTCGTCATGAAGATAAGATTTTGGCTAAGAGACCATACAAGGCTTATTATGTGGCATTGAAATAAATGTTTTTTCCACTCTTTCTCTGGAAACCACAACCACCCCATCTGATTCTTTATCTCGATATCAACGAAAATGACATTTAGCTACTCAGTTTCTTAGCTTAAGGATTGGATTTTATTCTGTTTAGTAAGCATAGTCACCGGCTTCTCTTTCTCCTATCACAACCTTTATAATATCTCAGTGATGTGGAAGCTTAAAAGTAGTTTTTTTCTAGATGGGTATCAGATTTCTTGTACTCTGTGATGAATTAGACAGTACATGAAGATTGGACAGAGTGGATAGTTATGTCGAAACATGTGCTAGAAATGGATACTAAAGTGATATTACAAGATAGAAAATGTTAGATTAAGAATGCATCCACTGGTTGAAACGACTTCCACAAAGTGTATCAGATGACTTGGCAGTTTGCATCTTCTGTTTCTTTGTACTCAGCTATAATAAATACCATATCTTGCAGGTGGTCAGAGAATCACTAGATTTAATCAGTCTGAAATGGACATAGATAGGCTAGAAATAGCTACACAAGGAAGTTTGGTCCCCCAGAATATAGCATTGATTATGGAAGATTGGCATGCTTTGAGTGGCTCGATTTGGACTACAGAATCTTCCTACTTCTCTGATTCCTTTTAATTGACAAATATATTGTTCTACTTTAGTTTTGTAGATAAACCAATTAAAAACTGATGAATGGTTCTAGAGTAGTGTGGGACACATAATACTATATTAATTTTGGCTAATCAAATTAGATATATACATATAAGCATAACTTCAATTTGGATAATAAATGATAGTTAAATGTAATAAATAAGTATATTTAATTTTGGATTTGATGAAGAGGAATGCAATTGATGTGTCTTGAAATTAGAAGTGGATCCACTTTGTCAATATTCTATTTTGAATTCTATGTAAGATTTGTGTCTCTATTTAGGTTGAGTTCGTATATCTGCGATGATTATGTGGGTGTGGATTTGGTCTTGCAATTTGTACACCTCTATTTCCAATTCATTGAATTCACTCATGTCTACTCTGCTATGAAGACTAGCCATATTTAAGAATACAAGTGGAAGACTCCTAGATTGATAGGGAACAATTTCACTTGAGAAACCCCAAAGAAAAGATAGGCCTTACAATGATGACATTGATTGAATCTTAAAGCATGAAGATGTGCTAGAATGATTACGTCGATTCTAATTCGTGCTTCCTTTTAGAGCACCAAATCAAATTACTCCTATTATGCTTGCTTCTTTAATTTAAATGATAATACATAATGATTGTAGTTCAGATAGTTGAATGCAACCAGTTTCCTTTATTTAAAATAATAATAATAAATCATGAAAATGTGTGTTTAGTTGGCTCACATTGATGAGTAAAATGAGTAGGAGTTGGTTAAATTTAAAATTATAATATTAGAAATTTGAGGATAAGCTCTATGATCATGGGATTGATCCTACACTCACAATAAGTACCTATGACAACAAACTAATGGAATTTATGTAGGGAATCAATCAAAGTGGGAGCAATAAATATGGAATATATGGTACAATGTGCACAAATAAATAGCTATGGTCCAAATGTGGGAATAAGTGTAAATAGGGAAAGATGAAATCTAGGAGAATGAGCCCAACTTCACATAATTTTGTACCATGTTTTGATATGTATAACTAAATAAAGTCATTATCTCGAAACTAAATGGAAAATAAAATGGGTATGTGAATTTCACCATTACATTCTACCTCTAGTTTGAGGTGCATGTGAATAAAATTTATTTAGATTGTGTCTCAAAGTATGTAACCACTCACAAACATGCATGTAAATTAAGTACCTTAACATAATAAAACATCTAATTCCATATAAATAAATGAAACCCACTAAATCCCATCATGTGTGTTTGTCCCTTTTGTATGCATGTTACACGTGAATTGGAAAAATGGAGGAAAACTATACAATGAATAACTTTCACTCACAAGTAGAAACTAGAAACAAAATATAAACTTGCTTAACTATTTAGGAATTTAAAAAACACAAAAATGAAAAAAGGATGTAGTTAGGAAATAGTACTTGTATAGAAAGTATACAATTTTTTTTTTGGTGGTATATCAAACAATTATAGGATTTGTGATTAGCTTTGTCTAGAGACTATTGTGCATTTCTATGTGGTAATAATCACTCCTTGATGAAAGATATTTTGGGACCCTCCCTAATTGTTAATATGTACCTAGAAGATAATTATCCTTGTTTGCAACAATCTACCTATTTCTAATTACTAATTGAGGTACAACAATAAATACAAAATAGATAATTGTATAACAAACTTATAAGAAAATAGATTATTTTCATGAGTTCAAAAGTGTGAAATATAAACTAGGAAAACTACAAGAGAGAAGGGGAGGGGATTATACACCCCAAAGATGTTATATAGTAATTTTGATTGAAGAATATGTGATTATGAAGGCTAGAGAACATCTAAAATCTAAAATATCTAGGGGCCATGCAAGACATATTACAAGGACCTAGGTGCCAATGCAAACATCTTTGTTGACTCTAGCCACTAGAGTAGGCACCAATACTAATCGTAGGTAATAGAGAAGACACTAAAGATGATAATACACACTAGAGACACTATGGAGAGTCTTGGAAGGTCAAATTCCACCACCTAAGATACTAGAGTATTATTACAATGTAATGGGATGCTAGAGAGGGAAGGAATTCATTAGACCCTAAAACCTTCTATGACTAATATCCTACCTTTACTTGTCTTGAATACATTTTTAGACTACTTGTCAATGCTTCACATATTAAAAAAATACCATCTAAGCTAGGGATGAGATTAAAGGGTTAGACTATTTGGGAGACTACTTGAATAATTCCCTCATTTGGTATATTGAAACCATCAATAAATCCTTTGAAATATTGAATATTTTTGGTCCAATGTGGAGTATTTATGGTGTATGCATGGTATTGTAGCTACTAATAAATAGTATTGTTGGGTTGTGTACATATGACTGTGCAATAAAAGAATTAAGGAGATGAAAATGTCATTGATATATTCTCTAGGGAATAGATTAAGAGATGTTGAATCTACAAGAAGGGTTAAAAAAGGTATTTGACATCAATGAAGATGTGAAGAGAGTTCAAAAGAGGAAAGCTCCTAGAGAGTAAAGAATGAACATAAGAATATTATAGTGAAGGAAAATGATGAAGATAAACAAATGAGTCCTCAAGAATGGGGATTTATAGGTTTTAGCTATGGGCAATAGGTGTGAGAATTCTAAAACATACAATATATATTTGCGAAGGATGACATAGTGTGGGTGGATATTGCCTAATGATTTGAAATGCAGAAGATTGAGTTTAAATGTCAAGATCCATTTGAAATGATCTTTTGGGAGAAAATCAGGAAAATACTATGCTAGGAATTTTGGGACCCAAAAGTTGGAATCAAAGGAAGTTGATTTAGACTCTAGATTCTTCTTGATTTTCTTAGACCTTTAAGGATGTTTCTAAGCATCAAAATAGGTTTGGGGTTAGCATATAAGATATTAGTGATATCTTGATTATAAGAATTAGTTGAAATGAGTCATAAAACATGTCTACAAAAATGAGCAATAAACTGAATATAAAAATGTAAAATAGATATTATAAAGTAGAAAAATTTTGACCTTACATTATCCCCTTACTTTAGTAGACTAATAAAAATATATGAAAAATATGCTAAAGTAAAATAAAATAATGTACATTATAAATACATGTAAAAAATAATATAAAAAAATATAAATGTATCAAAGAAATTTCCATCCACTTTTATTTTCACATGTTCTAATGTAGCAATGCAACCAAGGAAGAATAGGAGTTACTATACATTAAGAGCAATTATGCTAATATAAATATAAAGAAAAGACTGAGATTAAATTAGACATATAGACTACCAATTAGATAAAGGAGGATCTAATAAGGGCCACTGTGTTCCTCTACTTTAAATTAGAAAATTGTTATTTGTCAAGAAATGGGTGGTTTCCAAAGCTATCTATAATAGAAGATTGGGAGGCCAAAATAATGTTCCCCCAACCTATGTTTGAAACAACTAACATTGATTTTTCACACTTAGAACATGCTTTGAACTTTGCTGCAATTGTCCTGTCGTCATGAAGATAAGATTTTGGCAAAGAGACCATACAAGGCTTATTATGTGGCATTGAAATAAATGTTTTTTCCACTCTTTCTCTGGAAACCACAACCACCCCATCTGATTCTTTATCTCGATATCAACGAAAATGACATTTAGCTACTCAGTTTCTTAGCTTAAGGATTGGATTTTATTCTGTTTAGTAAGCATAGTCACTGGCTTCTCTTTCTCCTGTCACAACCTTTATAATATCTCAGTGATGTGGAAGCTTAAAAGTAGTTCTTTTCTAGATGGGTATCAGATTTCTTGTAAAATATCATGAATTAGATCGTACATGAAGACTTGACAGAGTTGATAGTTATGTCGAAACATGTGCTAGAAATGGATACTAAAGTGCTATAACAAGATAGCAAATGTCAGATTAAGAATGCATCCACTGGTTGAAATGACTTCCACAAAGTGTATCAGATGATTTGGCAGTTTGCATCTTGCTGTTTCTTTGTACTCAGCTATAATAAATGCCATATCTTGCGGGTGGTCAGAGAATCACTAGATTTCATCAGTCTGAAATGGACATAGATAGGCAAGAAATGGCTGCACAAGGAAGTTTGGTCCCCCAGAATATAGCATTGATTGTGGAAGATTGGCATGCTTTGAGTGGCTCAATTTGGACTCCAGAATCTTCCTACTTCTCTAATTTCTTTTAATTAACAAATAAATGGTTCTACTTTAATTTTGTAGATAAACCAATTAAAAATTGATGAAAGGTTTTAGAGTAGTGTGGAACACATAAATACTAAATTAATTTTGGCTAATCAAATTAGATATAAGAATAATTTAAATTTAGATAGTAAATGATAGTTAAGTGTTGTAATTTAAGAAATTAAATGCAATAGATATATAGATTTAGTTTTGGGTTTGATGAAAAAAAATGCAATTGATGTGACTTGAAATTAGTAGTGGATCTTTTTTGTCAATGTTTTACTTTAGATTCTACACAAGATCTATATCTCCATTTATGTTGAGTTCACATGTTTGAGACGTTTACATGGGTGTGGATTTGATCTTGCAATTTATACACCTCTGTTTTCAACTAATCGACTTCACTAATGTCTACTTTGTTATGAAGGCTAGCCATATTTAAGAATATAAGTGGAAGGCTACTAGATTGATAGCGAGCATGTTAATTTGAGAAACCCTAAAGAAAATATAGGCTTTACAACCATGAAATTGATTGAATCTTAAAGCATGGAGATGTCCTATAATGATTATGTCAATTCTAATTCTTGATTCCTTTTAGAGCACCAAATCAAAGTACTCCTATGATGCTTTCTTCTTTATTTTAAATGGTAATGGATAATGATTGTAGAAGATAGACAAATGCAATTGATGTCCTTTATTTAAAAATAAGATAATAAATCATACAAATGTGTGTTTAATTGGCTCACATTGACTAGTAAAATGAGGAGTTGGTTAAATTTAAAATTATAATTTTAGAAATTTAAGGATAAGCTCTATGATCATGGAACTAAGCCTACACTCACAATAAGTACCTATGACAAAAAAATTAAATAGAGTTTGTGTAGGGAATCAATAAAATCATGGTGGGCACACTAAATGAGGAACATAGGGTTGAATGTGCACAAATCAATAGGTATGGTCCAAATGTGGAAATAAGTGTAAATAGGGAAAGGATAAGTCTAGGTGAATGAGTCCAACTTCACATAAGTTTGCACCATTTGCTGATATGTATAATTATATAAATTCATTGTCTCAAAAAGAACACAAAACTAAATGAAAAATAGAATGGGTATGTGAATTTCTCCATTACATTCTACCTATAGTTTGAGGTGCTTGTGAATAGCATTTATTTAGAATGTGTATCTCAAAGTGTGTAAGCACTCACAAACATGTGTGTAAATTAAATGCTCAAACATAATAAAACATCTAATTCCATATAAAGAAATGAACCACACTAAATTTCATTATGTATGTTTGTCCCTTTGTATGCATGCTCCATGGGAATTGGAAAAATAGAGGAAAAATATACAATGTGTAACTTTGTATCACAAGAAGAATCTATAAACAAAATATAAAATTGCTTAGCTATTTAGGAGTTTGAAAAACGAGAAAATGAACAAGGATGTAGTTAGGAAATAATACTTGTATAGAAAGTGATACAATATTTTTTTGTGTGGTATATCAAACAATTATAGAATATGTGATAAGCTTTGTCTAGAGACTATTGTGAGTTTCTATGTAGTAATTATCACTCCTTAATGAAAGATATTTTGGGAGCCTCCTTAATTGTTAATGTGTACCTAGGAGACAATTATCTGTGTTTGCAATAATCTACCTATTTCTAATTACTAATTGAAGTACAACAATAAATACAAAATAGATAATTGTTTATCAAACTTATAAGAAAATAGATTATTTTCATGAGTTCAAAAGTGTGAAATGTAAACAAGGAAAAAAACAAGAGATAAGGGGAAGGATTGTACACCCCTAAAGATGTTATATATTAATTTCTATTGAAGAAGATTTGATTATGAAGGCTAGAGAGCATACTTCTAAAATTTAAATCAGCTAGGGGCCATGCAAGACATATTACAGAGCCCTGGCTGCTAGTGCAAACATCTTTGATGACTCTAGACACTAGAGTAGGCACCAATACTAATCCTAGGTAATATAGAAGACAATAGAGATCGTAGTACATACTAGAGACATTATGAAGATGCTTGGAAGCTCAAATTCTACCACCTAAGATACTAGAGTGTTATTGTACAATGTCTTGGGATGCTAGAGAGGGAAGGAATTCATTAGACCCTAAAACTTTCTATGAATAATATCCTACCTTTACTAGTTTTGAATACATTTGTAGACTACTTGAAATTGCTTCACATATGAAAAAAATCACCATGTAAGCTAGAGATGAGAATAAAGGGCTGGACTATTTGGTAGAGTACTTGAATAATTCTTACATTTCATAATATTGAAACCATCAACAAATCCTTTGAAAGATTGAATTTTTGTGGTCCAATGTGGAGTATTTGTGGTGTGTGTAAGGTATTGTAGTCACTAATAAATACTATTGTTGGGTGGTATATGATTATGCAATAAAAGAAATGAAGGAGATGAAAATGCCATTGATATATGCTTTAGGGAATAGATTAAGAGATGGTGAATCTACAAGAAGGGTTAAAAAGGTATTTGACATCAATGAAGATATGAAGAGAGTTCAAAATAGGAAAGATCCTAGAGGGCTGAGGAAGAACATAGGAATGCTATGGTGAAGGAAAATGATGAAGATAAGCAAAGGAGTCTTCAAGAATGGGGATTTGTAGGTTTTAGCTATGGACAATAGCTGTGAGAATTCTAAAACATAGTGTGTATATTTGCAAAGGAAGACTTAGTGTGGGTGGATATTTCCTAATGATATGAAATGAGGAAGATGGGGTTTAAATGTCAAGATCCATTTGAAATGATATTTTGGGAGAAAATTAGGAAAATACTAGGCTAGGAAATTTGGGATCCAAAAGTTGGAATCAAAGGGAGTTGATTGAGACACTAGAATCTTCTTGTTTTTCCTACACAACATCTAAATGCATTTTTTTGCACTACTGAATTTTGACATGAGACCTTTAGGGATGATTCTAAGCATTGGAATAGGTTTTGAGTTAGCATATAAGATATTCTAGTGACATCTTGATAATAAGAATTAGTTGAAATGAGTCCTAAAATATGTCTATAAGAATGGACACTAAAATAAATGTAAAAATATAATATAGATATTGTCAAATAGAAATAAATTAATCTTACATTATCCCCTAACTTTAATGAACTAAATAAAAAATACACTAAAAAATAATGATGCAATATATATTATATAAATAATTGAAATATGTAAAAAACAATATAAAAAAGATATAAATGTATAGAAAAAATTTCATCCACTTTTTTATTTTCACATGTTTCTTCATTTATTAAGTACTCTAATGTTGCAATGCAACAAAGGAAGAATAGGAGTTACTATACATTAAGAGCAATTACATGCTAATATAAATAGAAAGAAAGGACTGATATTAAATTAGACATACGGACCCATTTTACTAGGATAATGTTTTTTTTAAATTATACCAATTAAATAAAGGAGGATCTCATAAGGGCCACTGTTCCTCCACTTTTAGAAAAAAATTATTTGTCAAGACATGGATATTTTCCAAGGCTATCTATAATAGAAGATTGGGAGGCCCCCAACCTATGTTTGAAAATAAGGTTTTGGCAAAGAGACCATACAAGGCTTATTATGTGGCATTGAAACTAAATTTTTTCCACTCGTTTGTCTAAAACCACCCCTTCTAATTCTTTATCTCCTTATCAATGACAAATAACCAGATAATGACAGTTTCTTAGCTGAGGACTGGTTTCACTTGCACCTGTCACAACCTTCATAATATCTCAGTGCTGCGGAAGCTTAAAAGTAGTTATTTTCTATATGGGTATCAGATTTCTTGTAATCTGTGATGAATTAGATAGTACATGAAGACTTGAAAGAGTGGATGGTTATGTCAAAACATGTGATAGAAATGGATACTGAAGTGATATAAAAAGATAGAAAATGTCAGATTAAAAATGCATCCAGTGGTTAAAATGACTTTCACAAAGGGTATCTGATGATTTGGCAGTTTGCATCTTGCTGTTTCTTCGTACTCAGTTACAATAATTTTTAGATCTTGGGGCCAAAAGTTAAAAGAATGACCAGCTTGTGGAGTATTACCAGATTTAATCAGTCTGAAAAAGACATAGGTGGGCATGAAATGGCCACAGATAAAGGAAGTTTGGTCCCCCTAAATGTAGCATTCATTATTGCTTTGAGTGGATCAATCTGGACTCCATAATCTTCATAGTACTGTATTTGTGTTTACACCATAATTGATAATAGATGGAGATAAATCAATTAAATCATAATGGATTGATAAATGGTTTTAGAGTAAAGAGTAAAGAGTGGGACACATTATACTATTGGTAAAAAAGGGAATAACATTTTCTTAAAATTAATTTTGGATGTTTTAATTTAGGAATTTAAATCTAATATAAATATGTATTATTTAGTTTAAGTTTGAATATGAATGAAATTGATATGACATTGAAATTGATGTGTCTTTAGATTGAAAGTGGATCTATTTTGTCAATGTTCTATTTTGAATTCTATATAAAATTTGTGTCTCTACTTAGGTTGAATTCATAGGTCTGAGATGATTATGTGGATTTGATCTTGCGATTTGTACACCTCTATTTTTCAATTTGTTGAATTCATTATTGTCTATTCAACCATGAAGACTAGGCATATTTAAGAATACAAGCATAAGGTTGCTAGATTGGTAGGGAATAAGCTCTCTTGAGAAACCCCCGAGCAAAGATAGGCTTTACATTTGTGATATGGATTGAATCTTAAATCATAGAGATGTCATATAATGGTTATGTCAATTCTAATTATTCATTCCTTTTAGAGAGCCAAATAAAAGTGTCATTTAAATTTAAATTTTATTTGATAGTAATTATGGATGATAAATGGATGCAATTGAATTCCTTTAAATACAATAGCATAATAATAAAGCATACAAATGTGTGTTAGTTGTCTTGCATTGACTAGTAACATGAGCAAGAGTTGGTTAAATCTAATATTGTAATTTTAAAAACTTGAGGATTAGATTTGTGGTTGGAAGCCTAATTGTACACCCATAGGAATTAGTTAGGACACAAAATTAATAAATTTTATGTAGGGGATGATGTTAAAATATTTAGGTGTCATGCAGATATTGGAATCTTGCATGTGCTTATTTTGATATCATCATCTTCATCTCAATGCCTAACAATACCCATTAATTAAAATAGTTAATTTTACATCAATTAATCTACTTTATGAAAATTAAATTAGTAAATTAATCTTTATTATTTGATTATTTTAAATAATCACTTTCTCACAAACAATTCAAAATAATAAAATAAATTATTTTTCCACAAACAATTAATTTAATTAAGAAATACATAATAAATCAAATTAGTTAACTCATCAATCAAAGTAGTTAACAATCCAACTATAGAGACCTAAAAATGACTAGTACATTTTCATCTTGTCATTTCATCATCCTTATAATTTCGTCTATCTATATTAATTAAATATTTTTTAATTATTGAATTAAGCTAATATATCATTCTTTTCATCCATAATAATTGTAGTGTCGAAAAATGTCACGTTGGTGACATTTTCACACTTGTTTGGGCCCTCCTTGTAAAATTGAGCTTAACGATGCCTTGACTTAGTGTTGTAATGTGTTTAACACACTCACATTAGGTCTTGGGCCCTTGTAAACTAATTAAACTTAAGCATACATTATTTAGGGTGTTGTAAAGTGTTGTAACACAGTTTCACACTTTTCTAAGGTTTTCATAAATAATTGGGCTTCTTTATGCTTTAATTGGCCTTATTTTGCATCCACAAGCCTCATTTAATGCATCCTTTTAAGGATAATCCCAACATAAATCAACAAATAAAATCATAATTAAGGTGTCTTTAGGTTGTGTGGCCCAGGTTTAGTGATCTGGAACTCATACGCCATCTTGGGCATATGAGTCCTACCTAGGGTTTTGGGTCTCGATCTGGATTTTACACCTTTCCAAGTGTATAGGAGCGAATTTTCACCCCTTGTATAAATTCCCCTTTTGCATCCCTCCACCTTAGAAAATCAAACTCAAATGTGAAATTCCACATCACCCATCTACCTCTCACCCACTTGGTGCTTGTCTTTTGTGTCGGTGAGGGAATTTTTGTTGGGGATGCAAGTGCGGCGCGTAGATGTCTACGTGACGCACTATTGTCCCTGATAGATTCCTACCCATGGAGTTCATAGGGACATTACATTCTCCATTGGGCATGAAGTGTAATGCCTCTGTGTTGACCAACCGGCCTGAAAATGACTTTTTCCCTCTCATTTTGATCTTGAAATTCCTATCTTACTAGTTCAATCCATCTCTTTAGCAATTCTTGAACTCTTGAGCATTCAACTTCATTCTCTTACCATTTTCACAATATTTTTCATTGAACAATCCCATCCATCTTGCTGCACTTTTTCCACCATTGGAGTTGTGACTTGGTGTCCTGAGGGACTACTTCTTCGTTGTTGTGGCAACGTAGACCTTACTAAGTTTTCCACCTCCTCTATGTGCTTGAAAGCACCTTGATTGGTAAGGTGATATTGCTTGTTGATTAATGTAGCATAGTGCCATTGTTATTGTTCGATTTCTTTCCTTTGTTCTCTTTATCACATTTTCTATATTGTGGCTTTCCTAGCTGTTTGTGGAGGTGGAAACACCAAAGCAGGGGTTTTACTGAGGAAAACCCCTATACAACCCAACATTTTCCCTCTCTTGGTTGTGTGTAGGTGTAGGTGTATGTGGAGCTTGTTGGCGAGCTAGACCTTCAGTGAGTTGCACTTTGTCACCTTAGTTTTCATCCATCTTCTTTACCATCTTTGTAGTCATTTATCGTACTCTACTATTCTGTTTAGTTCATTAAACCTCATTTACTAGGCTATCAATAGGTTTTTTGGCTTTCCACATTGTATTTCACACTTTCTGGCCATACAGATGCCAGTGCACTGAAGAGATACTAGCTTGCCGCATTATCATCCTTGACATAGGTTGTCGTCCTTGGACAGAGAGTTGTCTGAGGTGTAGTTTGGATTCCAAAAACTAGCTCGTCTAGTCTCGTTCAATTTTTCAGATATGTAGAGTGACAGAAGCACTTGAGAGTGCTCTTCATTCTCTATCCTTGACCTAAACACCTGTTTAGCTTGAGGTGAGATAAGGCATCCCTCTGCTCTTGGCTCTCTGTAAGTTTGAGCCTTAGTGTGGTTGGTCTCCCTTCCTTACATTTTTGGTGAACATGACATGAATAATATCTATCCATTTGTTTGTGTTGAGTCATTTTCCTTCATGCTCGGTGATTGTTGTAAACCTGAGTGTTGTGAAGGTTTATGAGCATCACAACCCATTCAATGACTTCCAGGTATGTTTTTAGAAGGAGTGTGCAACACCCACCAATGGAAAAGGTGAAGGTCACTTCCAGTTTTACCACTAGTTTTTCCACTAGTCTAGCTACTAACTTTACTACTAGTTTTCCTATAGGTTTTACTGACAAGATTGGTTTCATAGATGAGACCACTCATGCTCCTACCCCTCTAGTGTCCCCTATGGCTTCATCCATGGATGAGGATGATGTTATGCATATCCCTGTAGAAAACCTTTTGGTATTGGATAATAGATTGTCAAACCTTGTGAATCATTTGGAGAGAGCACTAAACACAGTGAGAGCCGCTAGAATTTATAGCGAGGTGAGATATCTATTAGGAAAGGATAAGACAAGCATATAATTCCTATGTGGCCTTACCAATCTAACTGAAACCTATATCCCCTTGTATAAGACTAGATCGAACACTACCCGAGGAGAGGTGCTCGATGCCTATTAGAGACATATAGGTGTCCTGATGCTTACCATGTTTGTATGCATGGAAAAAATAGGCCCTTCGATTAGTGTTTCCTCTAATTATCAAAAGCCTAACACTGTCAAGGCGAGTAGAATACCCCTTGGTTTTAGCTTCACCCCTCCTACTACCCCTGGCGGTGGAGGCTCTAGTGGAATGAGTGGTGGTGGATTTGGTAGCAGAGGTGGCACTAGCAGAGGTGGATTAGGTGGAGGACATGGTGGTGGTTTCAGTGGTGGAGGTGGTTCTGGTGGAGGTCCTATTAGTGGTGGTGGCTCTGACGATGGCTCTGGAGGTGGTTCTGGTGGTGGTGGTTTTGGAGGTTCCACTAGACCCTTTTCATCCTCTGACCCTATTCTGAATTCTCTTCTTCAGAACATGGTTTAGATGCAAAACCAGTTAGTGATCCTTTCTCAAGCCTCTGCCCAACCTATTTTTCAACCTTTCTTCCAACATAGCCCATTGTTGGTGGCGATCTTGAGTACTCCCTTCCCGCAAGGAATGGAGATTCATAAGTTTGAAAAGTATGCTGGTAAAGGGGATGCAAAAACACATGTGTCAACATTCAATGTCATGTGTACAAATTTATTTCATCATGATGCTTTGATGGAAAAACTCTTTCATTGATCTCTCAAGGACACATTTCACTCGAGTGGTACTATTCCTTGCCCGATAATTCTATATTCTCATTTGATCAACTTGTGAATCAGTTTCTCCATTAGTTCTAGGCTAAAATCAATCTGAAGATGACCTTCTTGGATATTGTATGATGTAAGCAAGGAGGTAATGAGAAGATAATTGACTTCATAGCACGATACCAAATGCTCTTTCCACAAATATCATACCCGCTACCTGACTCCAATGTGCAAAAGGTGTTCATAGGAAACCTACAATGAGCCTAGCAGGAGAAGTTTTCCCTAATGAAGTACCCTTCTTTTATGCATCTATGTGTTGTAGTATGAGAATATCAACAAATGGTGGTTCAGTTTGGGGGATCTTCCTCGCGCTCTTGTTCAGAAGGAAAGTCTATTGTGTTTATCTTAGGAAAAGGTAAAGCTATTGAAAATGTAGTCTCTGCGACTAATGATCATAGCCTCAGATGCAATAGGAAGTTCACAAAGTTAGCAGAATCTTATTCTTCCATTTTACAAAAAATGTTGAAGGATAAGATCATAACTTTGGAAAACCCTTGACCTCTAAAGGAACCTTATCCTAATTGGTATGATGCGAATGATTTTTTCCAATACCATCGTGCCAACGAACATGATACCAAGCGTTGCATGTGCCTACGCCATGACATATAGGATCACATCGACGACGATACCATCTGTTTCGATGGGATGAAACAAAACATGAATAAGTCAGTAGCGAAGGAAAATAGCGAGTTGTAGATTTGCACAGACCCATTTCCATCCCATTCTACGAACTTGATTATTGACCCCTCTATTACTTCTCCTCAATCATCGGTGTATGTAAATATGGTCTTAGTTAATCCTCCCCCGCAACCTACGAATGGTTCGTTAGATGTGACATTCACCTCGCAGGATTTTCCTTTAAATAATAATCCTTATCCTCTATACATTCCTGCTCGCCTTAATGAGAACATTGTGACAAGAGTCTTGGTTGACCCTGGGAGCTGAGTAAATTTTATTACAAAGGAGATGTTGTGGTTAAATTCATTGCAAAGGGAGGAATATGAAGAAACAAAGTCTACCATACGTATGCATGACAATCTCTCTCGTAAGCCATATAGCTCTATAACTCTTTTCATCCTAGTTGTACCTAGGGATGTGGATACAACTTTTGACGTTATTTTGGAATTCAATCTGTTCAGGGTGAAGTTGGGCATCCCATGAATGGAATTGCTTCCGTTATTGACAAATGTTTAAAGTTCTCTCACAAAGGTGTCGTGCACATTGTGCATGACACTGGATATCAACCACTGGTATCTCATGGAGGTTATTCCTTGGATCATTTTGGGTCCACCCCAGTCAGTCCACTCCCTCTTCTAATAGGCTTGCTTTACTAAAACTACATGAAGTACAAAATTGGGGGCAAATGATAGCCAAAAGTGTCTCCTCCAGTAGCGCAACAACAAGTTGCCTTCTCCTCTTGGAAGGGGAAGGAAAAGCTTGTCCATCATTAGAGCCCCTCTTTTTCCCCCCTTCCTGAAGAGGAGCTTGGGTAACTATTGGTTTTCGCATAAGAAGTCTAATGGTACTTCTTGACAATGGTTTTACTCACAGTAAACAGGTTGAATAAAATATCCACAGACAAGACCACAAAGAGCCTATCTTTCTTGATATATATGGAACAAAGAGAACCTAAGGGGACATTATGCATTCACAAAGCAAAGATTGACTTCCGTTCAATCCCAAGTCTTCGATAACTAGGTCATGGTTTTACTAGAGTCGCTCTTAGGTAATGATATGACAATTGTTGTTAATCTCAAGGGGACCTTTTTATACATACACATATATATCTACTATTTCTTTGAACATCTTAGGTTAGCATTCCTAATTACAATGATAAATTCAGACATCATGAAACCAAAAGATTTGACATAGAATTTCACATATCCTCACTAATTCCTTTGCTATCACTTAAGTAGATTTAGCATTAAGCATTCAACAATTTCATGGAAAATAAAATATTTTCCACAAAACTATTTCCATTCATTTATATTTTTTGGAACATTTTCAAAAATACTAAACATCTATTCTAAAAAAGAATATAAAAATACTGAAAAATAAAAGTTTCTCCTAGTTATTCTCCATGGATACCCCAAAGAATTAATTGAGATAGAGAAAACTGCTTTATATTTCACCAAATTGCTTCACAGCTACACACAAAACGGTGCAAGCTTTTAAAGAGAGAGCGTTTCGTTTATGGACACTGAGTAGGTTTTGTATGCACCCTTAAACAGTGCAACATATAGTCTTGTTCGGCTGAACTTACAAAACTAGCTACAAAAGATACTTAGATAGGTAGCTATCCATAAAGCTCTTATATCAATTAATGTCTATGTGCATACAAATTTTTATGCCAGAATGGTTCAGAAAATAGGAAAAAAGAACAAAACTTAAAATAAGTTTTTGCTCCTCCAACATCCACAAATTTGGAACTTAAAATAAAATTAAGCATCCTCTAGCCTTTAATAGAACACAAGGCTTAGATAGATAAGATACATGAAAGGAAATCTAAGGGACCAATCTCATCAAGGCACATGGAATATTGTGACCAATAGGAGAATTGCAATTGAATTCAATGGATGTCAACTCCAATTACTCATTGAAGCTCTTTGGGTTCTAATTTTATCTAGAATCTTCACCAGGATGATACTTTGAATCATGATAATATGTAGGGGTTCCCATATATTCAGAATGATAAGGTGGAATTTTTTCCCCCTACACTTCGCTTGGCTCTGGTTCTGTCACTCTCGGGAATGGGCTATCCTGAAAATTAGCATTTTTTCCCACCACATGTGAAATACCGAGATCCTCAGCATTCTGGTGGACTCAAAGCCATTTGCATGATCACTTCCCAGAGTGATTGAACTAGACTGAATTTTATTCCATCCATGACTCAAGTTTTCCTGACCATCCATACCCGAGCTTTGCATCACAATCGATATCTCCTACAATAAAAAAATTCCAAATATTAAATCCCTTTTTAAACAAACATGTTGTAACATCTTATGTATATAAAACCATTAAATTCAAATGTTAGTACAAAATTCCATAAAAACTTGCTTTAAAAAAAAGCATATCATAAACCCTTGCATATATATATCGGATCACCAAGATCATTATACAAATAAATCAATTTAACATTTCCTTTTCACACTACAATCCAGTACTCAGTACTCGGTATTCAACTTTACCCACTTACTTTCCTAGACCACGGTTAATACCAGAACTCCATCTTACCATAATCCATCATACCAGACTGAAGTTTTTCACTTGAACTTCACATTACCTTTCTCCTTTTTTGTGTTTTCGGTACCCGGTGCATGAAACACTTACCATACAAATTACTTTCTTTATTAAAGATTTATCTTTCTTCTTCTTCTGGTGATCTTCCAATTTGTTAGCTCTTGCCATAGGAGTTATATTTTTTCACTTGGGTCCCCAAGCCTTTTTAGCCTTGGGGCGTGTTGTGAGGTCACACAACAACTTGCAACCAATAAAACCAAATTTAAAATTAAACTTGAAATCAAATCACTAGTTGTAAATTAAAACTTATACATATTTTAGAACAATAATTTTCTACCTTTACTTAGATTCTAGCATAAAAATTAAAACTCCACCAGAAACATCTGTGTGTGCTCTTAATTAATTCTGGTTTTTGGAACTTAGTAAACAAAATTAGTTCATTAACATTAAACTACATAATATAGTAATTCTCCAAAGCCAACTAAGGATAGAGTCTTGCTGTAGTCAAGCATCCATAGCCCCGACAAGGTTATCTCCATAATTCCCCCAAACATAGCTCTACTGCCAGTTAGGCGTCCATAGCCTCGGTAGAGTTATTTGGATAGCCTAAAGAGTTGATATCACTTTTTTTTCTTTTTATTAGAATATAGAAATGATAGCTCATTTTTCACTTTTGATATTGCAATAATAGCTCATTTATCAACTTGCAAGTATTGAAGCACCGCTATTAGGTTGGGAATTATAGTGGTAGCAAAGGTTACTTTTTGATTTTTCATTCAATGTAAATCCCTTCATCAATTCACTACTTCCCAAAAACTTATTAAATGATTCCGTGTAAGTGTGTGTTTCCAGCTAAATTTCACCAATTATGCCAAATCCTAACTACCTATAGCTTGTTATATGTTAAAAAATATGCATAAATTAAAATTTAGCAATAGACAACTTAATCACCAAATTTAAATATAAATTTAGAAACATTAGTTACCACCCTTTCGATTAAATTTATGGCAACTTCTAAAACTTTTGCTAACTATCTCAACTTGATGGTGCTGCACTTCATTAATGGATCAAAATGTCATGATTACCTTGAAAAATGATCACCACTATTTTGCATTAAATTCCCACGCCTTTCTTAGCACGTATTATCTCTCTACTTCTTTGGGTGATTATGTGTAACATCTTACTAACTTCATTCTCTTGTATAATCCACACACATAACACCTCCACAATCATTAATTCTTTTTTTAAAAAACAATTGGAAATTACCCTTATTAATTCCGAAATCTCCAACTTGCTTGATTTGCAATCTCCGTACTATTCAATTTTGAAGCAATTTCACCAAATATGTGTAAAGATTTTATTTGATTTAACCTTTAATTCTGAAGATTATCATTCAGTTTCCACCTCGCGTACGATTTCCAAAAAAAAACAATTACTCTAGGCAACTATGTACCGCTACTTTGTTCACGACTCTATAAATTTGTGCATTTCTTCTCAAATTCTCCACACTTTTCTTTTCTTTCTCTTTTTTATGTTTTTTCTGTAATTCCACTTTCTTCTGTGCTTTTTCATTTGCTTCTTAGCCATGGATACTCCTATTTGCTTGGGTTGTTCTCATAGAAAAAATGTTTTCTTGGGGAGCATCACACCACAAAGGCTTGAAAAGGTCCTTACTGTTAGGACTTCCAATTTCACTATGCCAAATTTATGCTTAGTCCTTGGGGAAAGATATATTGCATCTAGCCGCTACTTCTATTTTTACTCTGACATAGCTTCTCACTTTGTAGCATCACTTCTGGATGTTGGGTTACTTGTTGATGATGTTCGCGCCGCTGCCAACTTAATAGTTAAGCCTGAATTCTTGGAGAATATGGACACCATTTTAGCTGTTGCACATCCAACCATCAGGATTCCCTCCATGGATGATATTCCTCATTTTTTGGAACATGGGGAAGTAGTTTCACTTTGGCCCTTTCTTACTGATCTCCATATCCAAGATTTTGAAACTCACTAGGAACTCACCTACATAGGATATTTGGCCTTGATAGAAGATGCGTCCCAGATCATCTAAATAACTATTACCATCTACAACTTTACTCACCTTACTTTTTGAATCTTTTTATTTCGACAAGGATTTTGATATCTAATGTATATATGTGATACACACACACACACATATATACTTTTTGATATCTTTCTTAAAAGTGTGTTTCAATGTGTATGGCTTTATTGTCTCATTTTTCGGTTCATTTTTGCAAAATGTTTGAATTTCACTCTCATGTCTAAGATAGATTTAAGCAGAATTTGCTAATGCAAAAGCTGAGCAAAGAAAGAAAGAAAAAAACAAAGCAAGCAAACGAAAGAAAAAGAAAGCAAACACAAAAGAAAACCCTAAAAGCAACTAACTAAAGCTAAACTAAACTAACCCTAACTACCCTAACTCTAATATTACAAAAAATTAACTCTAACAAAGCAATTTATTTCAACTTCTATGGCTATTTCCTCTACAGTTTTAGTATGAATTACAACATATTTATCTTTAAATTCTCTTATTATCATTTTCAATATTCTACTATAATAAAGAAATATCTTAAACTTTTTACATTTAAACATCATAAATTCAAATGCGTACTTACCGCAAATCTGGCTTAAATGTATGAAAATGATCTCACTAGAGACCGATTACACACATTTCGTCTAGTGCGGCAATAATGTACCTTCTCCCAACCCTGCTCCATTTCCATGAATAGTTGTGTTCACTTCTCTATTTTCTTCTCTTCTGAAAATCTTCATATCTTCAGCCCTGTCTTTACTTTGCATTGTGTTAGACCAAGATATATTACTATTTATATCATTATTAGAAAGAGAAAAAGTAAAAACTTGATATTTTGTATATTGTATAAAATCAAAAAAATGTCTTTTTATAGCTAATGAATTCTCAGCTTGAAGCACAATACATGCATTTCCTGCTCGATTTTCCCGCTTTATCTCATTATCTATGTTTTCCATGTATACAGGGAATGATGATTCACCCATATTTTTTCCTCATTCATGATGAAATATCTCTGAACCTCGATATTCTTTCCTATTCCCCTGCAAGACGTTAGGATTTTTTTTTAAATAATCACAATTTCCTAACTATTTCGGTTCATTGGTTAATTTTTTAATATTTCTGACTTCACTACGGTAGAACATTTCTCTTGTTAACAATCATTTTCTTCTAGTAGTTAAAACTTATTCTGTTAACGAAATTTCCTCACTTATGGCTAAACTTACCCTAGTTAAAAAAATTTCACATGCAAGTTCACCGTGATCAGTTATATCATGAATTCTACACTCAGTGACTACCAAAAGTAAACAAACTCAAAGGATGCAATTTCTGATTAAAGATTTTGTGATGAGGGCGCAACCCGAGACACAGAAAATAACCCACAAACAAGAGAATAATTTTATTATTCAGAAAATGGAGCTTCTTACATGCAGAGGATCTCAAATCCCCAAGTTCTACAACACATGCAAGCTACAAAAAGCTACAAAATAACCCTTTTGCAATATGCGAGCTTGTCCCCAAAAAGTTACCCAAAAATATTAGAAACCCGCCCATAAATAGAGATCCTCCTAAGTTTGGAGCCAAAACAACATTAAAATTTGAGTTTAGGCGGTTTGGCGCCAAAATTACAACTTGAAGTTCAAATTTCAAAAGAACATTTGCAATTGTATCTTCTAGAAAGTGCCAACTTCCGAGGCCATAAATTTTGATCCGGGGCTCGATTCACGAACCGTTTGAACCGTTGGAAAGGTCTCAAGGTCAAGAACGTGCTTAAAAATTTGATACGCCAATTTTGGCAAGTTTCGCCGTTCCGGAAGCTCTAAGTGCCTCAAATCCAACTCAGAATATTTTCAAGTGCAAATCTAGGAAACTAAAACTGCAATATCTTTTAACCCAGGAATAGAAAATAAAAACCATAAATTGGGAATTTCATTATGATGAAAAGGGTATCCAAAAATGTAAAAACATTTGAAAAAATGATAAACTTAAAATTTAACTATTTTTGGGTGATGCAAGATTGCCCTTACACCACTGGATGCTCCTGCATCAGACACCCAAAGTAATTTGAGAAGTGACCCTGTCACGTCTCAGATGGTTGAGGAAAACCCAACCAGTCAACCACTACCTTAGATAGCCAGGATGAATCTTCCACAGGCCTTTCTCTCAATTTCACCAGATATTCTTCATACTTCCTGTTCCTGGTACTCCTTCCTACACGACTATCCAAGATTTCCTCAATCTCATCCTTTTTTGAAGTAGATGCTAGAATCCCACATTGTTCCATCATTGGTACTTCCTCTGTGCCACCTTCATGATACTCTGTCAAATCTGAAATGTTGAACACAGGGGAAATGTTAAATCCATTTGACAACTCTACCTCATATGCATTCCCTGAATCATGCCTTTTAAAATTTTATAGGGACTAAACTTCTTCATCTTCAATTTGTTATATGTTCCCACTGGAAACATTTCTTTCCTCAAGTGGACCATCACTTCATCACCAATCTGAAACTCCTTATACCTCGCTTTTGATCCGCCTTAGCCTTATACTGCATATTCATCTTGTTAATATGTTCCCTTACCTTCTCATGTATATCCTTGATGTGTTTTGCAAAATATTCAGCTTCAACACTTATTTTCTTCTCTTGGTCCATCTTCCTCAATTCTGGAGCTGTTCTGGGGCTACCTCCATACACAATCTGGAATGGTGATCTACCAGTACTTCTGTTGACAAAATTGTTGTAAGAGAATTCTGCCTGGGGTAAGATCAAGTCCCATCCCTTAGGTTTATCTCCTACCAAACATCTCAGTAGGTTACCCAGACTCATGTTAACAACCTCTGTCTACCCATCTATTTGTGGATGGTGTGCAGAACTGAACTTCAGCTCTGTCTTCAGCTTCTTCCACAAGGTCCTCCAAAAGTACCTGACAAATTTGGCGTCACGATCTGAAACAATACTCTTTGGCAGACCATGTAGCCTCACCACCTCTTTGAAGAACAAGTCAGCAATGTGGACTGCATCATGGGTCTTCTGACATGGAATGAAATGTGCCATCTTCGAAAACCTATCAACCACCACAAAGACTGAATCATTCCCTCGTTGTGTCCTTGGAAAACCAAGAACAAAGTCCATACTTATATCCTCCCATGGCCTCTCTGGTATTGGTAAGGGCTGATATAAGCCTGTATTCTGGCTCACTCCTTTAGCCATCTGACATACCTTGCAACTTTGTACAAACTTCTTCACATCCTGTGACAACTGAGGCCAATAATAATGCTCATAGATAATGGCAATGGTCTTATCCCGACCAAAATGTCATGCCATTCCTCCACTATGCTTCTCCTTTATCAGGTTCTCCCTCATGGAACTCATTGGGATACACAATTGAATTCCCTTAAATAACATGCCATCCTGGATTATGAAATCCAACGACCTTGTCCTGTCCACTATAACAGGTTCCTTGCAAGCTTTCCAAGCCTCTGCAAAATCAAGATCTTCTACATATAGTGTATTGAGTTCATTGAACCCAACCACTTCAATCTGCATATTTATCATCAATGTATGCCTCCTAATTAAGGCATTTGTAACCCTATTTGACTTCCCACTCCTATGTTTCAAAATAAAGGTATAACTCTGTAAAAACTCTACCCATTTCATATGCCTCTGATTTAATTTTCCCTGACTATTTAGGTACTGCAAGGCCTGATCATCAATATATAGAACAAATTCCTTCGGCAACAAATAATGTCTCCATTTCTTTAATGCTATATAGAATACTATCTCTTGGCATCATTTAACTTTTCACTGAAATAGGCAATGGGCTTACCTTCTTGGCTCAACACTGCTCCAATGGCACAACCACTAGCATCACAATCCACCTGAAACACCTTGTTGAAATTTGGGAGAGCCAGAACAGGTTGCTCTATCACCTTCTGCTTTAACAGTTCAAATTTTTTTGTTGCTCTAGTGCTCCATTTGAATTCTTTTGTATTCCCTCTCATTGTTTCAGTCAGGGGTCCACAAATACTACTTAAGTTTCTAATGAAGTTTCTATAAAAACTAGCCAAACCATGGAAAAATCTCATCTCGGTAGCAGTTCTTGGGGTAGGCCATTCCAAAATAGCTTTCACCTTCTCTAGGTCCATCTTGAGACCTTTTGCTAAGACAACAAACCCAGAGTACACTAACTCCCTCTTCACAAAACTGCACTTCTTTAGATTAATCAACAATTTCTCTTCTCTTAACTTCTCAAAGGCTCTCCGAATATGCATCAGATGCTCATCCAACGTCTTACTGAAAATCAAAATATCATCTAAATACACAATAACAAAACTTCGAAATTATTTTAGTACGTTCATAGCGCGGATGAATGTTTCCGGTGCATTGTTAGTCCAAAAGGCATGACTAACCACTCATACGGCCCTCTTTGTCTTGAAGGAAGTCTTCCATTCATCTCCCTCTCGAATCCGGATGCGGATATCCACTGCTCAGATCAATCTTTGTGAAGTACTGAGCTCCACCAAATAGTCCATTAGGTCATCCATCCTTGGCAGGGAAATCTGTACTTGATTCTTATCTTGTTTATGGCTCGGGAATCTATACACATCCTCCACTCCCCATCCTTCTTTGGTGCTAGTACTATAGGTACTGCACATGGACTCAAACTCTCCCGTATCAAACCCTTTCTCAACAACTCTTGAACTTGACTGTTCAACTCCTCATTTTCTATTGGAGTCATTCTATGAGCTGCCTTATTTGGCAAATTGGCTCCAGAAATCAAGTCAATCTGATGACTGATCTTCCTTATTGGTGGTAAACCCTTAGGTACATTATCAGAAACAATATCCTGAAACTCATCCAACATCCTAGAAACTTCTTCTGGAACCTTCTCACTATCCTCTTTACTCACTCTAGGAATCAATGCATAGCACACACGCTCATGCTTCATAACTTCTAAAATTTTTCTTCCATCTACATAACAAATTCTAGCACTACTGCATACCTTTTCTTCGGTCTCCTTTAGGGGTTTCAACTTGTGACGAACCCCATCCTTTATCAAGGAATAAGTGTTTGCATGGCCATCATGTATAGCTCACCTATCGAACTGCCATGACCTCCCCAACAACATGTGACATGCATCCATGGGGATGATATCACAGAGGACCTCATCATGGTAGTTCCCGATCTTGAACTTTACTAGGCACTACTCATTGACTAAAACTTTGTGGTCTTTCTGCAACCAGACAATCTGATATGGATGTGGGTGCCCTTCCCTCTTCAACTTCAACTTTGTGACCATCTCCTCTGACACTAGATTATTGGTGCTCTCACCATCAATAATGAAATCACAACATTTTCCTTCACACTTGAACCTTGTACAAAATAGATTCTTTCTCTGTTCTGGTTCCTTTTACTCAGTCATTAGGGCTCTCCTAATCACTAGGGCTTCTCCCCTTTCAGCATCATTTGAATGTTCAGATTGGGCCTCCTCATCTTCATGCGCAACCCTTCCACGACCTTCTGGCCTTTTGTCTGCCTTTCCTTGGTGTTGTGGACATTCATAGGCTCGATGCCCTTCTTCACCACACTAGAAACACGTTCCTCTGAAACCACCTCTTCTAGATCGTTGTCCATATCTCCCTCATCCTCTACCTCTTTGATCACCAATGTTTTGATCACGAGGGTGGAAGGAGTGGTCATTCCTTTGGCTTCGACTAGTGCCCACATCTTCACTTTTCTTTTCATCATCATTTTGGCTTCCTGAAGGTCTGCCATTGCCCCTTCCGCTTTGACCTCCTCGTCCTTTTTGCTTGACATCAAATCTTTTGTTCAGCTTCTCTTCCACCTTTAGAGCAAACTAATACACATCCTCAATGGTGGTCATTCTGACTAGGCTTAACTCCTCTTGAATGCTCGGTCGTAACCCATTAAGATATCAGGCTACCTTCTCCTTATTGGCCTCTATGTGACCTGTTCTAATGATTATCTTGTGAAAATCTTTAGTATATTCTTTCACAGATCTACTTGCTTGCTTCAACCCTTGCAATTTTTTTCAACAGATCTAACTCGTAGTCCACTGGTATGAACTGCTTCTTCAGTTTCTCTACCATGCAATCCCATCTAGTGATCTCAACTTTTCCTCTTTGATTTCTTTCCAACTGGACCTCTTTCCACCAAATACTGGCATGGCCCTTCAGCTTCATTTTTGCAAACTTAACCTGATCTGGGTCCTCTATTTCCTCATACTCAAAATATTCTTCTAGCTTGTTGATCCAATCGATCAACTCTTCGGGGTTCAGACTTCTGGAATAACTGGGGACTTTTGCTCTAGGTCTTTTCTCGATCTTTGAAATGGACCATTATTAGCTGCATTTGGTCTTGATCAATTACTTCTTCTTCCTCTTCTATATCTGAACCTTCTTCCTCTCCTTCATCCTCTCTTTCCTCCCTCAGGTTTAACTCTCTTCTCAACTTCTCTTGTAATGCATCAACCTGTCTCTGGAGGGTTGCTAGTGCATCTCTTCCACTAGCATCTCTGCTGCCTCGACCACCTCTGGCACCACCACGCCTACTAGGCATCACTCTTGGAGGCATCTTTCTTGACCTCGACCCACAACCACGGTCTTGGTGTGAACTGCCTCATGATCGGCGATCTGTCCACACGCTCAAGAAAAAACCCGCTCTGATACCACTTGATGAGGGTGTAACCCGAGACACAAAAATAACCCACAAACAAGAGAATAATTTTATTATTTAGAAAATTAAGCTTCTTACATGCAGAGGATCTCAAATCCTCAAGTTCTACAACACATGCAAGCTATAGAAAGCTACAGAATAACTGTTTCGAAATATGCGAGCTTGTCCCCAAAAAGTTACCCAAAAATATTAGAAACACGCCTATAAATAGAGCTCCTCCTTAGTTTGGAGCCAAAATAACATTAAAATTTGAGTTTAGGTGGTTTAGCACCAAAAATTACAACTTGAAGTTCAAATTTCAAAGGAAAATTTGCAATTGTATCTTTTAGAAAGTGCGCCAACTTCCTGGGGCCATAACTTTTGATCCGGGGCTACGATTCGCGAACCGTTTGAACTGTTGGAAAGGTCTCAAAGTCAAGAACACACTTTAAATTTGCTACACCAATTTCAACAAGTTTTCAGACCATTTCGGAAGATCTAAGTGCCTCAAATCCAACACAGAAGATTTTCAGGTGCAAATCTGGGAAACTAAAACTGCAATATCTTTCAACCCAACAATAGAAAATAAAAATCGTAAATTAGGAATTTCATTATGACGAAAAAGGTATCCAAAAATGTAAAAACATTTAAAAATGATACACTTGAAATTTAACTATTTTTGGGTGATGCAAGATTACCCTTACACCACTGGATGCTCTTGCATCATACACCCAGGGTAATTTGAGAAGTGACCCCCTCACGTCTCAGATGGTTGAGGAAAACCCAACCGGTCAACCGCTGCCTTAGATAGCCAGGATGAATATTCCACATGCCTTCCTCTCTATTTCACCAGATATTCTTCATACTGCCTGTTCCTGGTACTACTTCCTACACGACTATCCAAGATTTCCTCAATCTCATCCTTTTTTGAAGTAGATGCTGAAATCCCACACTGTTCCATCATTGGTACTTCCTCTGCGCCACCTTCATGATATTCTGTCAAATCTAAAATGTTGAACACAGGGGAAATGTTGAATCCATCTGACAACTTTACCTCATATGCATTCTCTAAATCATGCTTCTTTAAAATTTTACAGGGACCAAACTTGTTCATCTTGAATTTGTTATATGTTCCCACTGGAAACCTTTCTTTCCTCAAGTGGACCATCACTTCATCACCAATCTGAAACTCCTTATACCTCCGCTTTTGATCCGCCTTAGCGTTATACTGCATATTCATCTTGTTAATATGTTCCCTTACCTTCTAATGTATATCCTTGATGTGTTTTGCAAAATCTTTAGCTTCAACACTTGTTTTTTTCTCTTGGTCCATCTTCCTCAATTCTGGAGCTGTTCTAGGGCTACATCCATACACAATCTGGAATGGTGATCTACCAGTGCTTTTGTTGACAAAATTGTTGTAAGAGAATTCTGTTTGGGGTACGATCAAGTGCCATCCCTTAGGTTAATCTCCTACCAAAAATCTCAGTAGGTTTCCTAGACTCCTGTTAACAACCTCTGTCTGCCAGTCTGTTTGTGGATGGTGTGCAGAACTGAGCTTCAGCTTTGTCTTCAGCTTCTTCCACAAGGTCCTCCAAAACTACCCCACAAATTTGGTGTCACGATCTGAAACAATACTCTTTGGCAGATCATGTAGCCTCACCACCTCTTTGAAGAACAAGTCAGCAATGTGGACTGCATCATGGGTCTTCTGACATAGAATGAAATGTGCCATCTTCGAAAACCTATCAACCACCACAAAGAATGAATCATTCCCTCGTTGTGTCCTTGGAAAACCAAGAACAAAGTCCATACTTATATCCTCCCATGGCCTCTCTGGTATTGGTAAGGGCTGATATAAGTTCAGATCGCTCACCTTTAGCCATCCTCACATACCCTCGCGAACTTTGTACAAACTTTTCACATCCCGTAACAACCGATGCCAATAATAATGCTCATTGATAATGGTAATGGTCTTATCCCAACCAAATGTCCTGCCATTCCTCCACTATACTTCTCCTTTATCAGGTTCTCCCTCATGGAACTCCTCGGGATACATAATTGACTTCTCTTAAATAACATGCCATCCTAGATTATGAAATCCAACCAATTCTTTGTCCCGGCCCATCGTATCAGTTCCTTAGCAAGCTTTCCAAGCCTCTACAAAATCGATCTTCAGCATACGCGTTCTTGAGTTCATTGAACACAAACCACTTCACCTACATCTTTGTCATCAATGTATGCCTCTTACTTAAGGCATCTACAACCCTATTTGACTTCCCACTCCTATGTTTCAAAACAAAGGTATAACTCTACAAAAACTCTACCCATTTCATATGACTCTTATTTAATTTTTCCCATCATTTAGGCAATCAGAAGGCTCGATAATCGCGATATAGAACAAATTCTTTTAGCGATAGATAAAGTCTCCATTTCTTTAATGCCTAAACTATTGCATAAAATTCTTGATCATATACAAAGTACTTTCTCTTTGCATCATTTAACTTTTCACCGAAGTAGGAAATGGGCTTACCTTCTTGGCTCAACACTTAATGACACAAACCACTAGCATCACAATCCACCAAACACCTTGTTGAAACTGAGAGCTTTAACCTGGCTACTGGCTACCTTCACTTTAACAAATAAAACTTTTGTCACGTAGTTGCTCCACTTGAATTCTTTTCTATCCCCTCTCATTGTTTCAATTAGGGGTCCACAAATACTACTGAAGTTTCTAATGAACTTTCTATTAAAACTAGCCAAACCATGGAAAGATCTCACCTTGGTAGCAGTTCTTGGGGTAGGCTATTCCATAATAGCCTTCACCTTCTCTGGGTCCATCTTGAGACCTCGTTGAGACAAAACCCTAAGTATTACCCAACTTCTCTTCACAAAAATTGCGACCTCTTGTGATTAATCACCAATTTCTTCTCTTTAACTTCAAAGGCTCTCCATGCATCGATGCTCATCCAACGCCTTACTGAAATTCAAAATATCATCTAAATACATAATAACAAAACTTAGTAGAAATTATTTTAGTACCTCGTTCATGAGCCGCATGAATGTGCTCAATGCATTAGTTAGTCCAAAAGGCATGACTAACCACTCGTACATGCCCTCTTTTGTCTTGAAGGCAGTGTTCCATTCATCTCCCTCTCGAATCCAGATCTGGTGATATCCACTGTTCAGATCAATCTTTGTGAAGTACTGAGCTCCACTCAAATAGTCCATCAAGTCATCCATCCTTGGCAGGGGAAATTTGTACTTGATTGTTATCTTGTTTATGGCTCGGGAATCTGTACACATCCTCCACTCCCCATCCTTTTTTGGTGCTAGTACTGCAGGTACTGCACATGGACTCAAACTCTCCCGTATCAAACCATTTCTCAACAAGTCTTGAACTTGTCTGTTCAACTCCTCTTTTTCTACTAGAGTCATTCTATGAGTTGCCTTATTTGGCAAACTGGCTCTAGGAATCAAGTCAATCTGATGACTGATATTCCTTATTGGTGGTAAACACTCAGGTACATTATCAGAAACAATATCCTAAAACTCATCCAACATCCTAGAAACTTCTTCTGGAAGCTTCTCACTATCCTCCTTACTCACTCTAGGAATCAATGCATAACACACACGCTTATGCTTCATAACTTCTAAATTTTTTTTTCCATCTACATAACAAATTCTAGCACTACTGCATACCTTTTCTTCGGTCTCCTTTAGGGGTTTCAACTTGTGACGAACCCCATTCTTTATCAAGGAATAAGTGTTTGCATGGCCATCATGTATAGCTCGCCTATCGAACCGCCACGGCCTCCCCAACAACATGTGACATGCATCCAAGGGGATGATATCACAGAGGACCTCATCATGGTAGCTCCCGATCTTGAACTTTACTAGGCACTGCTCATTGACCAAAACTTTGTGGTATTTCTGCAACCAGGCAATCTGATATGGATGCGGGTGCCTTTCCCTCTTCAGCTTCAACTTTGTGACCATCTCCTCTAACACTAGATTATTGGTGCTCACACCATCAATAATGACATCACAACATTTTCCTTCACAGTTGAACCTTGTAGTCCACTGGTATGAACTGCTTCTTCAGTTTCTCTACCATGTGATCCCATCTGGTGATCTTGACTTTTCCTCTTCGATTTCTTTCCAACTGGACCTCTTTCCACCAAATACTGGCATAGACCTTCAACTTCATTTTTGCAAACTTAACCTGATCTGGGTCCTCTATTTCCTCATACTCAAAATATTCTTCTAGCTCATTGATCCAATCGATCAACTTTTCCGTGTTGAGACTTCCAGAATAACTGGGGACTTTTGCTGTAGGTCTTTTCCCGATCTTCCAAATGGCCCTTATTAGCATTATTTGGTCTTGATCAATTACTTCTTCTTCCTCTTCTACATCTGAACCTTCTTCCTCTCCTTCATCCTCACTTTCCTCCCTCAGGTTTAACCTCTTCTCAACTGCTCTTGTAACACATCAACCTGTCTCTCGAGGGCTGCCAGTGCATCTCTTCCACCAACATCTTTGCTGCCTCAACCACCTCTGACACCACCATGCCTACTAGGCATCACTCTTGGAGGAATCTTTCTTAACCTCGACCCACAACTATGGTCCTGGTGCGAACTGTCTCATGATCGACGATTTGTCCACACGCTCAAGAAAAAAACCCACTCTGATACCACTTGATGAGGGCGCAACCCGAGACACAGAAAATAACCCACAAACAAGAGAATAATTTTATTATTTAGAAAATGGAGTTTCTTACATGCAGAGGATCTCAAATCCCCAAGTTCTACAATACATGCAAGCTACGTAAAGTTACATAATAACCTCTTTCACATGCAGCTTAACCTCAAAAGTTACCCAAAAATATTAGGAAACTCACCATAAATAGAGTTCTCCTTGGGCTCGAGCCACAAAATAACAACATTAAAATTTGAGTTTAGCCGTTTGGCGAAAAAATTACAACTTCTGAAGTTCAAATTTCAAAAGAACATTTGCAATTGTATCTTTTAGAAAAAGCCATCTTCCTCTGCCATAACTTTTGATCCTGGGTTCGATTCGTGAACTGCTTGAACCGTTGGAAAGGTCTTCAAAGTCAAGAACGTGTTTCAAATTTGCTAAGCACCGGATACAACAAGTTTGGGGGCCATTCGAAGCTCCTATGCCTCAAGTCCAACTCGCTAAAAATATTCTTAGGGTGCAATCAGAAATTAAACCGCACTCTTTCAACCTGTGAATAGAAAATAAAACCGTGAATTGGGAATTTCATTATGATGAAAAGGGTATCCAAAATGTAAAACATCCTAAAATGATAAATTTGAAATTTAACTATTTTGGGTGATGTAAGATTTCCCATAATCACTAGATTCTCGTGATCACACCTGTAATTTGAGAAGTGACTCACCACGCTCCCGGGACATGGTTGAGGAAACCTAACCTGTCAACCACTTTATAGCTAGGATGACCTTCCACGCCTTCCTCTCTATTTCCCCACTGATATTCTTCATAATACTGCTCCTCGGTAATTCTTCCTACACACTATCCAAGATTTCCTCAATCTCATCCTTTCTCGAAGTAGGTGCTAGAATCCCACACTATTCCATCGTTGGTACTTCCTCTGCAACACCTTCATGATACTCTATAAAATCTGAAATGTTGAACATAGGGGAAATGTTGAATCCATCCGACAACTCTACCTCATATGCATTCCCTGAATCATGCCTCTTCAAAATTTTATAGGGACCAAACTTCTTCATCTTCAATTTGTTATATGTTCCCACTGGAAACCTTTCTTTCCTCAAGTGGACCATCACTTCATCACCAATATGAAACTCCTTATACTCGCTTTTGATCTCGCTCTTTAGCCCGGATGCAGGTCCTCTATTTCTCATACTCAAATATTCTTTCTAGCTCATTGATCCAATCGGACAACTCTTCCCGTTCGACTTCCGTATAATCGGGGACTTCGGTCAAGGTTTTTCCCACTTTGAAATGGCCCTTTACAGTCGCGATTTGGTCTTGATCACCATTTCTCTTCCTCTTCTACATCCTAACCTTCTTTTCCTCACTTTCCTTCCTTAGATTTCTTAACTCCTCTTCAATCATTTTGTAACGCATCAACTCATTCTCTCGAGGGTCGCTGCATCTTTCCACCAAGATCTCTGCCACTTCTACTCACTGCACCACCATGCCTACCAGACATCACTCTTGGAGGAATCTTTCTTGACCTTGACCCACAATTGCGGTCCTGGTGCGAATTACCTCACGATAGACGATCTGTCCACACGCTCAAGAAAAAACCCGCTCTGATACCACTTGATGAGGGCGCAACCCGAGACACAAAAAATAACCCACAAAGAAGAGAATAATTTTATTATTCAGAAAATTAAGCTTCTTACATGCAGAGGATCTCAAATCTCCAAGTTCTACAACACATGCAAGCTACAAAATAACCCTTTCGCAATATGAGAGCTTGTCCCCAAAAAGTTACCCAAAAATATTAGAAACCCACCCATAAATAGAGCTCCTCTTAAGTTTGGAGCCAAAACAACATTAAAATTTGAGTTTAGGTTGTTTGGTGCCAAAAATTACAACTTGAAGTTCAAATATCAAAAGAACATTTGCAATTATATCTTCTAGAAAGTGCGCCAACTTCTCAGAGCCATAACTTTTGATCCGAGGCTCCAATTCGCGAACCGTTTGAACCGTTGGAAAGGTCTCGAAGTCAAGAATGCGATCAAAATATGCTACACCAATTTTGGAAAGTTTTGGGGCCATTCCAGAAGCTCTAAGTGCCTCAAATCCAACTTGATAGATTTTCAGGTGCAAATATGGGAAACTAAAGCTGCAATATCTTTCAACCCAGAAATAGAAAATAAAAACCATAAACTGAGAATTTCATTATGACGAAAAGGGTATCCAAAAATGTAAAAACATCTGAAAAATGATAAACTTGAAATTTAACTATTTTTGGGTGATGCAAGATTGCCCTTACACCATTGGATGCTCTTGCATCATTTTGCAAAGTTTTCCAATTTCCATAATGAAAACTAGCTTGTACTCAATTACTCATTTACAAGCTTCTTGCCAAATTTAGGAATAACATTTCAAAGCACAATTCCATTTCCAAAGGATAAATCCTAAAAATATCAAAGAAATAAAAGAGAAAAGACATATGCATGTCTATTGCTCGTGGCTACCTTGGTGTCCTCTCCTTCTAGCGCCAGTTCCTATTGACAACAGTTTTACTTGTAGTAAACAGGTCGAATAAAATATCCATAGACAAGACTAAGAAGAGCCTATCCTTCTTGAAAGATATGGAACAAAGACAACCTAAGGGGAAATTATGCATTCATAGAGCAAAGATTGACTTCCGTTCAATCCCAAGTCTTTGATAACCAGGTCATGATTGTACTAGAGTTGCTCTCAGGTAATGATGTAACAATTGTTGTTAATCTCAAGGGGACCTATTTATACATACACATATATATCTGTTATTTCTTTGAACATCTTAGGTTAGCATTCCTAATTGCAATGATAAATTCGAATATCATGAAACCAAAAGATTTGACATAGAATTTCACATATCCTCACTAATTCCTTTGCTATCACTTGAGTAGATTTAGCATTAAGCATTCAACAATTTCATGGAAAATAAAATATTTTCAACAAAACTATTTCCATTCACTTATATTTTTTGGAACATTTTCAAAAATATTAAACATCTATTCTAAAACATAATATAAAAATACTTAAAAATAAAGTTTCTCCTGGTTATTCTCCATGGATGCCCCAAAGAATTAATTGAAATAGAGTAAACCGCTTTATATTTCACTAGATTGCTTCACAGCTACATACAAAATAGTGCAAGCTTTTAAAGAGAGAGGGTTTCGTTTATGGACACCGAGTAGGTTCTGCATGCACCCTTAAACGACGCAACATACAGTCTTGTTCAACTGAACTTACAAAACCAACTACAAAAGATACTTAGATAGGTAGCTATCCATAAAGCTCTGATATCAATTAATGTCTACATGCATACAAAGTTTTACGCCATAATGGTTCAGAAAATAGGAAAAAAGAACAAAACTTAAAATAAGTTCTTGCTCCTCCGACATCCACAAATTCTGAACTTAAAATAAAATTAAGCATCCTCTGGCCTTTTATAGAACACAAGGCTTAGATAGATAAGACAAATAGATGAAAGGAAATCTAAGGGACCAATCTCATCAAGGCACGTGGAATATTGTGACCAATAGGAGAATTGTGATTGAAGTCAATGGAAGTCAACTCCAATTACTCGTTGAAGCTCTTTGGGTTCTACTTTTATTTGGAATCTTTGCCAAGATGATACTTTGAATCATGATAATATGTAGGGGTTCCCATATATTCAAAATTATAAGGTGAAATTTTGCCCCCCTACACTTCGCTTGGCTCTGGTTCTATCTCTCTCAACCATCCATACTGAGATCCTCAACATTCCAGTGGAATTAAAGCCATCTGCATTATCACTTCCTAGAGTGATCAAACCAGACTAAATTTTATTCCATCCATGACTCAAGTTTTCCTGACCATCCATACCCGAGCTTTGCATCATAATCGATATCTCCTGCAATCACAAATTTGCAAATATTAAATCCCTTTTTGAACAAACATGTCACAACATCTCATGTAAATAAAACCATTATTCAAATGTTAGTACAAAATTCCATAAAAACTCTATTAAAAAAAAAACATATCATAAACCCTTGCATATATATATATCAGATCGCTAGGATCATTATACAAATAAAGCAATTTAACATTTCTTTTTCACACTACAATCCGGTATCTAATACTTTGTATTCAGCTTTACCCACTTACTTTCTCAGACCTCGGTTAATACCAAAACTCCATCTTACCAGACTCCATCATACCAGACCAAAGTCTTTGAATTGAACTTCACATTACCTTTTTCCTTTTCTGTGTTTCTGGTACACGATACCTGGTGCATGAAACACTTACCATACAAAGTACTTTCTTTATTAAAGATTTCTCTTTCTTCTTCTTCTAGTAATCTTCCAATTTGTTAGCTCTTGTCATAGGAGTTATATTTTTTCACTTGGGTCCCCAAGCCTTTTCAGTCTTGGGGCATGTTGTGAGACCACACAACAGTACTGGCTTGGCATAAACCCAAGATTCAAATATCTGACCTTCCCACCTTGCCTCTTGGGCCTTGGGCCTACTAGTATGGTAAGAGGAAGGCTCCCCGTGGGGAGTCCTCTATATCTCGGCCTTTGCGGCCTCCTACCGCTCTTGCTCCCAAGGCAATGAATGGGAAGAGGCCCACCGCCAAGACGTTAGAGCCGAATCCCCCCATTGTTGCTCCAACTTCCTCTCAATCTATCCCTCATACTCCCGTCCAAGAGTCTCTCCCTCTATTGAAAATGACCATGATAGACACTCTGATGGTCGAGCAAGAGCATTCTATTCCATCTCAGCTTCCGACCTCTAGCTCTTAGAGTCACAAGAACTGTCCTGTGTGTGAATGCAAGCATCACTGAAAGGCTTTGGCCACTAAGCAAGCCGCTCTATAGAGGAAGGAAGGGGAGTTGATCACCCCTATTTCAGGGCCTGCTATTGTGTCCTCCTCTTCCGTCCCCTCTACTTTAGTTCAATCAGCCTCAATGTTGTTGTGGGCTCCTGCTGCAAGCGTAAACACCCCTAACCCTAAAAAGGTGCAAGTGCTTATTGCTCCTTCAGTTGAGCCACCTCTTTTGATGTCCCACCCAGACATCCTACCTTTCTCGAATCCTGTAGACATGCTGAACACTTCGGTGGTGTCCGCTGTGGTCTTTTCCTCCTTTGTTCCTTTTGCCTTGTCTGTGGAGGTCTTCCCCCTTGACATCCCACCCTTGCAGGCTCATCCTCCTTCCCCATATAATGATCTAGATTGGGAGGTCGATGACCTCTTCTTTACCTATAGTGTAGTTTGTGTGTGTGTGTTTGTGTTCCCCTATGCTTGCTTTATGTGTTCCTAGATGACCCTTGTCACCCTTGTAGGTTCTTAGATACAAGAGCGTACAACTTTCTCTATTTGTAGCATCATTCTTCCTCTATTATGTGTATTTATTTTTGATAATTAGGGACAATGCAAAGTGTTGGGGGAATTTAGGCTTCCCTTCCATGTTGACCCAATTTTTTATTTTTATTTTTTCTTCTCGTTCTTTCTTCATATGGTTTGATATAGTAGGGGGTTGATGACAGTTCATTAATATACTATTATTATACATATATATTTATGAGCAAATCTAACACCAAAATATCAAATCACCCTTGTGTCCCTTGTTTGTGATGTTACTATTTTCCTCTCGCTCTTTTATCTTTCTCTCTTCTTTGCTTGATTCGTGATTTTGTGGTGCTCATGTGTTGTCCCTCACATGTGCGACAACACTACCAAAGTGACATTTCACTATGTTCTGCGGGCCACAACATCACTTTTTTTATTCTTCTTTTCTCTCCTTAGGATGTCACGTGCCTCTACGTTCAACATGCACCATCCTAAGGGGGGGCTATCATGTTAACTTTTATTTTCAAACAATGCATTTGGTGGCCAACAAATCTTTTTCAAAAATCGTATTCTCAACAAGGACCCCTAGCGGAACGTGTTTCCTTTGTCATACGTTCACAAAGAAAGAACTTGAGGAACTTTCCTTTGAGGAGGGAGTAGCTTTTCCTATGGGAGAATCCTCAGCCTTCCCCTCACAAGGAGGCATTTTCTTCCTTTCGAATTCCTTGATGTCAAATTGATTTGCGAAAAAATGCTTTCTCACTTTCAAATAGCACATCCCTTGAATGGACCCCTTTTCTTTTGAAGGGTTCCCCAGGGACCCCTTTGAAAGCTCTTCCTTCAAATTTTTTGACTGTCTGTGTGACTTTCTGCTTGTTTTCCTATGTGGTTTCCTTTTGATTTCTAACATGTTTTATCTGTGAATTAACATGTTTCTTTGTAGGTGCACCTATGAAGCTTCTTTCTAGTCCGACTCTGCAGAGGCCCCCTACACTGGGCTTCCTTTAGGAGAGAGTACCAAGGGGGTGCCTTCTTTGTAGGTCTTAGGGCTTGTGAAGTGCTTGCATCCTGCAGGATTTGTCCATCATTGGTCTATGGGCCTTTGGCGTACTATGTTCAACTTTGTAGTTTTGAGAATCTATGGAGCCTTTGTTTGAACCTCCTCAAGAGAGAGTACCTGTGGAGTCCTTTGCCTACCCTTCACTTTCAAGTTCATCAGATTGTGGTTTGTTTCCTCGATAGTTCAGGTATACATTTTTAACTCTTCAATCTACTTTACCAAACACTCATTGACACTAGTGCTCACTAAAGTGGGAGAAAAATGTATAGGAGAAAATTTACACCCCTTATGTAAATTCCCCTTTTTCATCCCTCCACCTTAGAAAATCAAACCTGAATGTGAAATTCCACATCACCCATCTACCTCACATCCACTTGGTGCTTGTCTTTTGTGTCGGTGAGGGAATTTTTGTCGGGGACGCGAGCGTGACATGTGGAGGTTTGTAGCACATTGTCGTCACTGATAGATTCTTGCCCCTAGAATCCATAGGGACATTATGTTCTCCATTGGGCATGAAGCATAATGCCTCTATGTCGACCAGCTGGCCCAAAAAAGACTCGATCACTCTCATTTTGATCTTGAAATGCCTATCTTTCTAATTCAATCGATCTCTTTAGCAATTATTGAACTCTTGAGCATTCAACTTCATTCTCTTAGCATTTTCACAACATTTTTCATTGAGAAATCCCATCCATCTTGCTGCACTTTTTCCACCATTGGAGTTGTGACTTGGTGTCTCGAGGGATTGCTTCTTTGTTGTTGCAGCAACATAGAACTTACTGAGTTTGCAACCTCCTCTATGTTCTTGAGAGAACTTTGATTGGGAAGGTGATATTGCTTGTTGATTAATGTAGCATAGTGCCTTTGTTATTGTTCAATTTCTTTCCTTTATTCTATTTATCATATTTTCTGTATCATGGCTTTCCTGGATATCCGTGGAGGTGGAAACACCAAAGCGGGGGTTTGACTGAGGAAAAACCCTATACAACCCAACATTTTTCCCTCTTTTGGCTGTGTGCAGGTGTACGTGTATGTGGAGCTTGCTAGTGAGTTGGACCTTCAGTGAATTGCACTTTGTCACCTTAGTTTTCATCCATCTTCTTTACTATCTTTGTAGTCATTTATCATACTCTACTATTTTGTTTAGTTCATTAAACCTCATTTACTAGACTGTCAGTAGGTTTTTTGGCTTTCCACACTATATTTCACACTTTTTGGCCAATGGATGCTAGTGCACCAAAGAGATGCTAGCGCACTGTGCTGTCATCCTTGACCTACATTGCCATCCTTAAATAGAGAGTTGTCTGAGGTGCAATTCATATTCTAGAAACTGACTTGTCTAGTCCCTTTCAAGTTTTTGGATTTGTAGAGTGAAAAAAACACTTGAGAGTGCTCTTCATTCTCTATCCTTGACCTAAACACCCACTTAGCTTGAGGTAAGAGAGGGAAGTCCTCCACTCTCGGCTCTTTGTGACTTGGAGCCTTGGTGTGGTTGGTCCCCCTACCTTACACTAAGCATTTTTGAAAATAATCCGATAATTTATTCCTAATGGGACTCATACACCACCTTGGGTGTATGAGTTCCATGTGGCCCAAAATTAAAATTAATTCAAATTCATAGCGATATTTTATCCTCATAGATCTGATGTCGGCTTGTAGTGTTGTAATTTCAAGAAATTGGGCATAATTAAGTATAAATACAAGTTTCTTTCACTCATTTTACACCTAGCAAGTTGAATGAGCATCCTTATAGAAAATTTGAGTTCACAAGAGCATTCAAGGGAAGATTATGAAGTGTTTTAGAGCATTATTCAAGCATCAAGCATCATGTCAAAGTCTTCATGTATGATGCTTGTTTTTGAGCTAACAATTGTGAAGTAGGGTTTCATGATTCAAGCTAGCATTCAAGTCAAGATCTATCCTATTAAAGAAATAGTCAATATTTACGTCCATTGGAAACATTTCATACATGTTTTCAACACTTTATTGCTATAGTTTAGTGAGTTGCAACATTGCATTTTGTTCATTCATCATTCTCCATTCCTATTTCATTTCGTTTCAAGGTTTGATTACCAAAATGGGGCTTGACTAAGGTAAACCCATTTCTACTAACAAAACAAAATTTTTCCCTCTCTTTAGTGTGTGATTTGTAGTTTTAGGTTGAAGACACATTGAAGAGAAAGTTTGGAGAAATTTATCAAAGTGTTCAAAGTTGTCAAAGTTGTCACCTTGCATTGAAGATCATTGAAGACTTCTACAAGTTGCAAATCAGGGTTTTGGATTTGGAAATCAATTGGAAAGGATATAGTAGATATTGAGATGTAGATTCATGCTTTGAAGTTTTAGAAAACCCTAGCTAGACTGATATTCCAGTTTTGGCGCACGAGTCCCATTATTGGTCATTTTCTAGATTTTTGCAGTTCTAGACACCCTTTTGCTAGATTTTAGTTTATGCCCAAAAACCCTAATCTAGGACTAAATCACCCAGTCTGGTGTGTAAGTCCCAGTCAACTTTAAAATCAATGTTTTTAGCATTTCAAAGGTTCATTCAACCTCCTTCAGGTTTCAAAGTGCACACGTTTATTTCTCAGCTTGTTATTTTGTTTTACATGCTTTTCTAGGTCATTTAGTGGAAAATTGCATTGCATTAGGTTTAAGCATTAGATCCTTCATTTCATTTTTCTTTCCAAGCCCTAGCTTGGTGGTGAACCCCTCATTAGTTTATAATCAACCCCTAGGACAACCCTATTACAAGATTTCTTTCTCCTTTGTCTATCTTGGATTGAGATCTCTAGGGCTTTCCTTGAATGAGAGAGTGTGAAGATTGTTATTCTATCTCCCAAGCATAGAACCAACAAAATTCCTCCTTTCAATAACTAAATAAATTTTAATTATTTAATTAATTCATCACTTATCATTTTTTCTTGAACATTAATTAAAATTAAAATTTAATTTATCTTTGGTCCTCTATAATTATTTTAATAGCTAACACTCTTCTTTTAAATAAATTAAAAATAATTTATTTAAATTAAATCTTTTCTTGTATAATTAAATAATTTTTTAAAAATATTTAATTAACTAACACTCTTCTTTTAAATAAACTAAAAATAATTTATCTAAATTACATATTTTCTTTTAAAATAAATAAATTAATATTTGTTTATTTCTCCAATTATCATTTTGAATTAATAAATTTATTCTTTTAATTCTTCTAACTTTCTCTCCTTCATCAAATTCAAATTTGGGTCTTATCCTATCTCAAAATTTCCTATCCATTGATTTGTCAAATTAATCTCCACCATTGATCAAGTATCAAGTGAAGCATATAAATAAGAAGATTTCATTTCATTCAAATCCCCTAGTACTTTTATTGTCAAAATCTCTCTAGGACTCTCAAGAACAAATCTTTGCACTTTACCTATCAAGCATTGTCAATCTATCCTTTTAGGCTATCATTATAAAGATAGCATCTATCAAGCATCAAGCATCAAGCCTTCATTCTATGATGTTGATATCAAAGTTATGCTAAAAATATGAGAGAAATCTACATCAAGCATTCAAGTATTTATCAAAGAAACAATAGAGCAATCTGAGGTCATTTCTATGCTATTATTGTTTACATTTAATTTTATGCATCTCTTAGGATTTATGGAGACAAGGACACATGCATTCATGTATAATAGTGTAACCATAGGTCTATTGACCCGGATAACATTCTCAAACGTTTCCAAGATTTGGGGAATAAACGACCATAAATCTTGTAGCATATCCTTGATAAGCAACCATCTAGGGCTTGAGAGTGCTATAATTTCATCATAGTTTTATTTAAGAGACTAAGACAAAACCCTAAAAATATATTTCCATATGCTCCAATAGGGCTTCTTTAGCAATTTTGATTTCATTTCATGATTTTTGAAATAAATTAAGAATAAGGCTTTTTGAATCATTCTACAAAGAGAAATTTGAATGTTTAATTTTTATTCCAAACCGAGTTAAACCAATTGTCCATATATTTCCTTGTGGGGAGGCTATTAGGGTCGACAACAGTCAAGAAGACCATGACCCTAGAAATCCTACTCCTTTCCTTATGAATAGTGTTAAGCATGTCAACATTTAGAACAATTATAGTGGTGTTCGAAGGGTACGTACCTTGCGGTCCTCCATTAGAAAATTTCTTCTTCCTCCCCTACCAACTCAAACACAAACTTTGCATTCTCTGAGCAAAAATAGGATTCAATAGCAATGATATTATGAAAATACTTGGGGTGATTACTGCCATTAATTCCCCCCTCCTCCTTCAAGATGCTCCCAGAGGGATAAAAGGGGGGCATACCCCCCTCCATGGCAATTCACATGAGCGAACGACCCTTGAGGCCAAAAATATTAAAATCCACAGCCACACAATAACCACATGTAATCAGGGAGAAAAAAAGGCATAAACACAAATGGAAGGCAATTAAATGAACACAAATACAATGGATTATAGAGGACTAGTACCTTTGTGGAGGAGGGTTGAGCCTCCCCCACCACAAAGTCGAAGAAACCCTCAAACTAGGACACTCTCTCATTCAAACCTCATGTTTAATCTATGTACTTTTTACCATGTTCTCACTATCCCTTTTAGTTTATTCCACTTCTATTATTGAATTCACTTCCATGTTAGCATGCATAGATTCTTTTTTAGTTAAATGTTATCTTAGACAAATTATAAATGCAAATATGAGGTTGCATATCTGTAGTGGAGGAAATTTTCTACCCTCAAGATGATGGGATCTCAAGGAGAAAATTATATCTCAACTACCTCAATTAGAACGAGTCAAGTGAAATGGAAATAGAGGAATGTGAGATTTAATAGATTATAAAAATTATCTAGACCTTTTAGACATTAGAGACTAAAAGTGTAGGGTAGAAAGGTCTTCTAGACAATTCACCAAGCTCTTTGTCTAGGAAAAACACATGATTGCCAGATGACAACATGCCATATTGGTGTCTTGTATGGATAGAAAATAAAAGTCATCACAAGAAGAAACAATATACTTTGCACAAATTTCTAGATGTGAAAGGGATACAAAATTCAAGTGTACAATGATTATAAAGTGACAAAAATAAATATGCTAAGTGAAAATTAGACAAAAATGAAAAGGAGAGGTTTAAGATATCACCAAAAATGATTGATGAAGTCTAAGATTTCTCTGATTAGTTATTCTATCTACACCTACACACACAAGACCAAGGAGAAAGGTTTGGGTGGCTGTATAGGAGTTTTTCGTAGTCAAACCCTTGTATTGGTGTTTCCACCTCCATGAATAGCCTAGATGAGATAATGGAAATAGACATAAAATGATAAAGAGAACAATATGCTTAATGAATAAAGATAATATGCTTTAATGACAAGATTTGAACAGTTACAACTCCCAAGAACAGAAGCTAGGTAGCTAGCTAGTGTAGTGAGGAAGAAACAAGAGTATCCAAGATTACAATAGCTTATTTGTAAGATGACCTCATATTTACAACAATGGAGTTTACTATGGAAGTTGTAGAATAGTTTTTTGAAAGATATACATAAAGAGAGAAGGATAATGCTGTGAATGAGAGAAGTGTTGTAGAACAAAAGAGTATGAGAAAATAAGAGAGTTGTGTGTGGTTTTCCAAGAGAGAAATATTGAATGAATTCCAATCCTCAAGGAAGAGGGAAATGTTTTCATCTAAATAACCTTCTTGAGAAACTCTCGACAAGGTTGTAGGTTGGAAAAGGCATTACACTACCAAAACATAGTAGGTGTAACATCTCCATGACCAAATTAGTCACAAAATTTTTGTGACACGAACATGGCTTACAAACATATTCATAGCTTGCATAGGTCTATGAGAAAATCAAACTCAATCAGCTGAGAAACTAGGCATGCTAGATGGTGAGAGGTGGTTTTAGGTTGAAAGAAAGCATAATTATCTTAGTTTATCTAAACATGAAGATGTATGTAATGCACAATTGTATAGGATGCAATTTACGACATTACATTTTGCCTCCAATTTAGTGAGCATATGTGTTCAAGAGGAAATGATAGCTAAAGTAAAAGGAGGAGAGTATTTTACCCAAGATGTGAATGGGAAGTAGAGTCTTCTATCCATGTGGATTTTCCTCTAGGGAAGAGACTTGAGTTGATCCTGCATGTAAAGCAGTTAAATTGCATCACCACAAACATGTTAGGTGAAAAGTGGAAATTTGGACATCAATAATTATTATATAGACACAAGATGGTGTCGATATGTATGGGTAGCAAGTTGTGTTATTCTATAGACCATACGACAATAAAATCAGCCTGTGACTACAAACTAAATTGTAGGACAACCACATAAAAAGAGACATAGAAAATCATAAAGACAAAGTCTAGTGAGTTTTCCCCATACTAGGCGATAGATAAGGAAACTAGATGGAGAGATATTTCAAAAGGAATCATAAAATAAGATATCTATAATTTGAATGTGATAGTCCCTCCCCTTTAGAATATCTTGTGCTACACAAATGATCACAAGCTATTTGGGGTTCTATCATAAGAGAGACATAAGAGGGACATGGGGATCTTAGTATTTGGGGTTAGTATGATTCATATCAACAAAATCTATATATAACTATGTATGAATCAACATAATGTCCCCAAAAATATTTTAGATTGTGAAGAAGGAACACATGAAGAAAAAGTGAAAATAAAAATTTGGGTTAGCATGGAAGAAGGCCTAAATGCCCCCAATGCTTTGCATCATCCCCAAATGTAAAAAATAAAAGTATGACAAAGAGAAGAATGTTGATACAAATAGAAGAAGTGAGGAATCATAAAATAAGAGATTTGTGATATGAATGTCGTAGTCCCTCCCCTTTAGAATAGCTTGTTCTACACAAATGAGCACAAGTTATTTGGGGTCCTATCATAAGAGAGACATAAGAGACACAAGGATCTTAGTATTTAGGGTTAGTATGATTCATATCAACAAAATCTATATATAACTATGTATGAATCATCATAATGTCCCCAAATATTTCAGATCGTGAAGAAGGAACACATGAAGAAAAAGTGAATACAAATTTGGGTCAGCATGGAAGAAGGCCTAAATGCCCCCAATGCTTTGCATCGTCCCCAAATGTCAAAAATAAAAGTATGAAAAAGAGAAGAGTGCTGATACAAATAGAAGAAGTGTACAATAGATCATCTACTCTATACCTAAGTACCTACAAGGGTATCTTGGGTCTCCAAGAGAGACCAAAAAAATATATAAGCAAGAAAAGGGGAACATAGAAAAACAAACAAACTCTAATATAAAGAAATAAAGGGTACTTCTCTAATTGATTATGTCCAACAAGTCATACTCCTCCCAATATAGATTATAGGGGGGAGGAGGGTGAGGTCATAGTAGAACAATGGCTAGGGTGGTACCAAGTGTCTCGCCTAGAACAAGGGCTAGAGATGTGGCTACTTCAATATCCCCATCTACTAGTTCTTACGATTCAATGGTCAATTTTTTTGTAAAAGTAGTTGACAATGATAGAATATCCTCTAGAGATGCAAACATACACTTCTCCAAAGATGAGCATGGTGACTCAACTGTAGGCTATGGAATATTAGGAGCCTCAGTGCAAACTTCTGGAAGAGGGGTAGTGACAAACTTTGACAAAGAAGGAATTTATTCAATGATAAGGATAGAAGGAGAAATAAGAACTAAAGGAGAAAAATTCTTGTGGCAGGGTTCGAGGATAAGTCCATGCTCAAGCTTATGCTTGGAAAAAAGGTAGAGTGTTGAGAGGAAAGAGGAGCAGACAGGGCCACATTAGACATGACTTTCATTATGAGGCATTTCTATGGGATGCACCAAGAGTCAAGGAACATTAGGTAGAGAAGTGATGAGAGGCAGTTCCAAAGAAGGCACAATGAATTCCTGCAATCTTTTGGTGTGAGGTTCATTCATGTATCATGAAGAGACCAAAAGTAAGAAAATAGTAGGAGTGGAAATAGAAGAAGGCTATAGAGCTAAAACAAAAAACACTTATCCTCAACCTTCTACATGGAATCACGTCCCCTTGTCATCACACATCAATGAAACTTACACTCATGCACAAGTTCATTCTGATAAAGATGGGGACTAGGAGTAGGGGCATGAGAAGATGTTGGAATGACTAGTGAAGTCATCTTTGTAGCCATTAATGGTGGAATAAAAGGCTCCAAAAAAGGGCCTAAAGAGAGAAAGACCATCACATGTATGAATGGTAGCCTTGCACTCCTCATATATCACCCTATGTAGACCATTGATGAAGAGTGTCTCCTTAGTTATAACATTAACCATATGACAGGGTAAACCATAATGCTAGTAATGAAATTATCATTGACCTGAGTGAGAATGTAGAAAGGAGAGTACTCTCCATGATAAGGCAAGCCATTAAGCGTAAAAGATATGTCAAGTATCTTGGACTTCTAACTTGGGGGGGAGATTGGAGTGATAGAAACCATATTCACATATGCGACATCATCAGATGGTGTAGAAGATGAAGTTATAAAGTTGGAAGAGTTAAGTGGGAAAGGATTTGTGTAGATTTGCATCTAATTGTTGGCTTTAGAAACAAAATTGTTAGAGTTATGCTTTTTAGTATCAAGGCGGATGTTATTGCTATCTATGTGGTCCTAAATTACGTGTCTTAGGTGCACACAATATTTCATGTCATGCCCAAACACTCAATGGTATTGGTAGAACTTAGAAGCATCATACCAACTAGGGTATCGATTGTTGTCAGGAAGCAATCTAATTTTTGAGAGGGTGATTATATTGTCCTTTAATAAATTTTAAAGTACACTTAAGTAAGAATAAGATAATTTTGTAAAGACTCGATTATGTTGTGACCCAAGTGATTTTTTTTTATTTGTATTGGGGACAATTACCACATTAGCTATTTCCTTATTTGTCAAGTCAACCCTCCAAAAGAATACATAGCCCCAAAATTATTAGGATACAAGAATGAGGAAGAAGCCCCTGTTGGAATCAAGCAACACTGTGAGGGGGGTGAATCAGTGTTGAGCAAGTTTAACTTTTATTAAAATATACTTTCAAATGCTTAAACTATTCAATCAAAAGAAAGATGCATGAACATGAAACAGTAAGCCACAACACCATAACACAAGAATTTTTGCATGGAAACCCTGTTAGGGGAAAAACCACAGTCGAGGTCAATCCACCATTTGAGTACTCAAAATATAGTGTTTAAAAAAATGGGAATGCACTTGCATTCAGGCACACTACCTAGAGCTCATTGCTCAAAATAGGAAGACTCACTTCCTTACAAAAGATTTAGATCACAATAAAAATATTGAACTAAGAAGATAACATCTACAAATTCCTGGTTACACTTCTAGTTAAGCTCATAGATTGGATTCTAGACCTTCTGTTTGATTCTGCATTTTGCTCTGCTCTTCCTTAATTCTCTTCACAAAAATCCTCTTCTGCACAAATGAAAATAACTCAAATGATCTTGTGATATTCACACACACATCAACACATATCAAACACCACAAACGCACACCAAAAATGAATTAGCAATCTCATATATATATCCGCTACCATATTTCAATCGCTCCATGTCAACTTTAATAAAATAGAAAATATCTTCCAATTGTCGGCTCAATCCACATTTAATATTCGATGTGTATCCATCAAAGTCAGCTAATGCTATGATGTGGCCCCAAATCAAAATTCTCAAAAACAAAAACATTTAAACAATTACTCCTTATACATCTATGACATGCTACATACATCAAGTCGACCTTCATGATCACATAAATAGAAAAATCATCTTGTTGGATCTCCTAACTTATACACCAATTAATGCGACATCACAAAAATTAGCAATAAGATAACGTAGATACTTAACAAGCTTCCCCGAGATCCACAACTCAAAATGATAATCGGTCAAGCATATAAATCGACATACTAACCGAATACCTGTTCTTCATTCTCTCTTTCGGTAATACTTTGTTCTTTACTCTACCTGCCCGTATGTAAAAATATTGATCTGCGAATGGAAACAATGACTTAGGTTGCCATCAATGACAACACTAGAAGCCATATGCCAACAATCTCCCCCTTTGGCATTGATGGCAACACTTAGTGAAAAATGACTAAGTGTCGGAACCAATATGATTACGCTGCCAGAGTTCAAAATTTCAAAACACAACTCCCCCTTAGAATGATAAGGAATTTTTCACTACTCTCTCTTCCCCTTTGAAATCAATGAAAAACATATTTTGGATCTCCCCCTTTGCTAATTCAAAAATTCGTTCAAAATTTGAAGAAATGCAACTGCTACTCGAGTAAAAAAATTATCTTGTACTCATCTTTCATTTCTGGAAGAAATTTCCTCCAAGCTTCTACTGAAATCCCAATGATTAAGATCAAGTTGTTGTTCTTAGATGTCTGGTTAATAATCTAGATGATAGATTCCAGAATTGTGATTGCCTCTTCTAATTTCTCTCCTTTCCTCAGAACCTCAATTAACTGCTCCAGTTTGCATTCAGTTAAATCCTTCACTTTCCAAAAGGTGTCCACAAGGTTGTTTCTGGTGAAATGAGATTTTGTATGCTCATACTGTAACTCTTGAATCCTTTTCTTGACTGCACCATCTTGATCCTGAAACATGTTATAATCCTGACCAATCTTTCTCAGCTTAGTTTCAATTTGCTCTAGCTTATCTTTGTATCTCCCAACTGCATGAGGCCAATGAAGACAATAGTTGTAGATGTTATTTGTTGTATTTATGAATTGCCTCAACACATTAATTTACCTTTTTAGTTTGGTAAGAGATAGCCTGAACTGCTCCTCCAGATGTAGAATTATTTCTTCCTCTTTCCTGTCTTGGGACTCAAAGACCATGGCTTCCTTAATGCATTTAGTCATCTCTTCAGGAAACACCTCCTGCAAACTCTCTAATTCAATGTTATTGTGCACAAAATAAGTACTTAGTGTGTTCTTGATCAGGTCCTACTCATATGAGGGTATATCAGACAATATGTCAACAATTTTGTGCATCCCATCTTTCTCTTGAATAAGATGCAGTATCTATGCTTTGGATAAAACACCTTCTTCATTGCTTCCTTCTGCCATTACTACATCTGGTTCAACTGATTCCAATTCTTCCCTTGGAGTGTACTCATCAGATTCCTCATCTGGTATGTCCACAATCACATGTTCTTTACCTTTTCCTTTAATTTTTGGAGTCTTGTGTGCCAGAGGAGTGTAATCAACAATCACTTGTGCTCTTTTCTTCTTCCTCTCCATCTCCCTAGAAGAGGATCCAACTTCAAGTGCTCTTACGAGAATGGAAATTCTAATTGCTCCAAACTTCCCAAGTAATTCTTTAAATAAATTTGCATACTCTTGCTTACAATTTTCCAAAGTATTAGAATGTTCAAAAATTTGTTTGCAAACCGGTTCATTCTCTTTCCATACAACATTATTGATGGTGCAAAAGCAATTCAGAAAATGCATCACAAGACATATGAGCAAGGTACCAAACCTGAAGTGGTAATCTACCTCCTTTGTTAGTTGCACATTTTCCATCAATTGTTCTTTTAGCAATTCAAACAGGTACAAATCATGATCCTCCATTATCATTTTATGAAAGATGTAAACAACACCTTGTGAAGTTGTGCCTTTCCTATTTCTGAAAAAAAATTGTATGAAATTCCATGCACAATGTACCTTGTTATCGAATCTTTGATCATCAAAATTATCAAATCTCTTTTATCTCCAATTACTCCAGTTAGGATTTCAACTTCTTTGTTCTAAATCAACTTCTTTTTCAGTATATCCCCAACATTGCATAATCCAGTTAGATTCCTAATCACCTCTTTCGAAATGAGATAGGGTTTATCCTGATGTAGGAGCATCCAGTGGTGTAAGAGCAATCTTGCATCACCCAAAAATAGTTAAATTTCAAGTTTATCATTTTTTAGATGCTTTTACATTTTTGGATACCTTTTTCGTCATAATGAAATTCCCAATTTACGGTTTTTATTTTCTATTCTTGGGTTGAAAGATATTGCAGTTTTAGTTTCCCATATTTGCACCTAAAAATCTTCTGAGTTGGATTTGAGGCACTTAGAGCTTCTGGAATGGCCCCAAAACTTGCTAAAATTGGTATAGTGAATTTTGAGCGTGTTCTTGACTTCGAGACCTTTCCAATGGTTCAAACGGTTCGTGAATCGGAGCCCCAGATCAAAAGTTATGGCCTCGGGAAGTTGGCACACTTTCTAGAAGATACAATTGCAAATGTTCTTTTGAAATTTGAAGTTCAAGTTGTAATTTTTGGTGCCAAACCGCCTAAACTCAAATTTTAATGTTGTTTTGGCTCCAAACTAAAGAGGAGCTCTATTTATAGTCGAATTTCTAGTATTTTTGGGTAACTTTTTGGGGGACAAGCTCACATATTGTGAAAGGGTTATTCTGTAGCTTTCTGTAGCTTGCATGTATTGTAGAACTTAGAGATTTGAGATCCTCTGCATGTAAGAATCTCCATTTTTTGAATAATAAAATTATTCTCTTGTTTGTGAGTTATTTTCTGTGTCTTAGGCTGCGCCCTCATCAAGTGGTATTAGAGCGGGTTTTCTTGAGCATGTGGACAGATCGTCGATCATGAGGCAGTTCGCACCAGGACCGTGGTTGTCGGTCGAGGTCAAGAAAGATGC
>VDFB02026320.1:61095888-61156964 GCA_007258455.2 Sequoia sempervirens | reverse complement strand
CCTGTGTTCAACATTTCAGATTTGATAGATTATCATGAAAGCGGCAGGAGGAAGTACCAAGCGATGGAGCGATTAGTGGGATTCATCTACTTGAGAAAGGATGAGATTGAGAAATCTTAGGATGATAATTAAGTGTGGGAAGAATTACCCGAAATCGTAGTATGAAGAATATCTAGTGAAATGGAAGGCCTATGGAAGATTCATCCTAGCTATCTAAGGCAGTGGTTGACTGGTTGGGTTTTCCTCAACCATGTGAGACGTGATGGGTCACTTCTCAAATTACCCTGGGTGTCTGATGCAGGAGCATCCAGTGGTGTAAGGGCAATCTTGCATCACCCAAAAATAGTTAAATTTCAAGTTTCTCAGTTTTTAGATGTTTTTACATTTTTGGATACCCTTTTCGTCATAATGAAATTCCCAATTTATGGTTTTTATTTTCTATTCTTGGGTTGAAAGATATTACAGTTTTAGTTTCCCAGATTTGCACCTAAAAATCTTTCGAGTTGGATTTGAGGCACTTAGAGCTTCCGAAATGGCCCCAAAAATTTTTGAGATTGGCGTAGCGGATTTTGAGCACGTTCTTGACTTCAAGACCTTTCCAACGGTTCAAACGATTCGCGAATCGAAGCCCCAGATCAGAAGTTATGGCCCCGGGAAGTTAGCGCACTTTCTAGAAGATACAATTGCAAATGTTCTTTTGAAAATTGAACTTCAAGTTGTAATTTTCGGCACCAAACCGCCTAAACTCAAATTTTAATGTTGTTTTGGCTCCAAACTAAAGAGGAGCTCTATTTATGGGCGGGTTTCTAGTATTTTTGGGTAACTTTTTGGGGGACAAGCTCGCATATTGCGAAAGGGTTATTCTGTAGCTTTTTGTAGCTTGCATGTGTTGTAGAACTTAGGGATTTGAGATCCTCTGCATGTAAGAAGCTCCATTTTCTAAATAATAAAATTATTCTCTTGTTTGTGGGTTATTTTCTGTCTCGGGCTGCACCCTCATCATATCCAAAGTTAGAATGTCATCATTCAATCTGTTCAGGATAAACCTAATGACTTCTGCATTATCAAAATAGGGAAATTCACTCCAAATGTCCAAAGTTTTATGTTTCACACCTTCAAGCAACTTATATTCATTGGCCAACAACATATTTCTCACATCCCTAATCTTCTCACTACTATATTCATCTAAATTCACCATTCCTTTGATTTTCTTCATTTTCCTTTTCGTACTGAACAAGTTTCTACCGAGCACCAAATTAAGTGAAAATTCTACAAGCAACTGAAATACCTGATGAATTCATCGCCGAATTGACTTTAATCCTTCGAAATTCTACTGCACAAGATTTCCTTCTATTCTTCTTCAATGTTAGGTGTTCCAGATACTCTGTATTCTCAGATAGCAAAAGAAGAATTCATCTATGGACATTCTACTTCTCAAAATTCTACACAAGTGATCACCAATACATTGTGAAATATTAGCACAACTACTGACAATTTCCTATATTTTAATGCCAATAACTGATAGGGGGACAATGGATTTTCTTGAATAACTCCCCCTATTCCAATGGCCTAAGATCAATTTCTGGAGGAATTACCAAAAGCAGATTCTAGTGCGGGCTTATTTCCTTCATTAGAATCAATCTTCCTTACCCATGTTTTCTTCATCTAATCTCTTGTTTATTCCACAATCACTTTCCCTTTTCCTTTATCATCTTTTTGTGAAATTCTGCCTTTGTATACCGGACCTCTTATATCCATGTTTTTGTTCCTACAGAATCTTGCAATGTGACCAAATTTGTAGCAATTGTAACACACATGATTTCCTTGTTCAGACCAATCATTCTATTGATTTCTTCTTGATCTACATTGATTAGCAATATGCCCAAATCTTCCATAGGTATAACATTCTACATTCCTTCTATTGATAGAGTTGTTTGACAAATTTTTGCACTCAATTGACCTATGACCAAACTTGTTGCATTTGAAACATTGACCAGAAAATGATGAATCTATTGATTTCATTTTACTTCTACACTAAGCAGCCATATGACCAAATTTATTGCATGCAAAACAATATCCATTAAAGTTTTGTGCATTAGGTTGTCTTACCGGATGCCTTTTTGCTTTGTCCATCTGATTTCTTTTCCTGAGATTCCTTTGTCTAGATTCAAAACTTTCTCCTTTCTCATATCCAAGGCCTCACTTGTCATTTGCATTCTTCTATCCTTGAGTCAGCTCATCAAGCTTAACTAAGCTAATCTTGAACTTCTCCTTGTACTCATTTGCAGTAGTTAGTTCATCTCTAAGAATAACAATCTATTTTTCAAGCTCTTCTTCATTGTCTCTGGATTGTTGCAATTCCATCTCCAACTGAATGAATTCTCTGTTAACTGTGTTGCATTCATCTGTTGTCTCTTTTAGGGTCTGGCCAAGTTTTTCTTCATTCTTCTTTCTTTCTTCAATCTGCTTAGTCATCTTCATCACCATAGATTCCATCTCATGCTTCAGGGTAGCATTGTCTCTAGCAATCTTTTCACATTCTTCATTTATTTCCTTCAAGGTTTGATTCAAATGATCGTCATTCATCCTTTTTCTCTCTTCAATAATTTTCTTTCTTTTTTCTTTATCTGATAACAGAGATCGTTTCTCCTTTCCCTGGATTTAATAACCCAATCCTTCAACTTCTAAATGAATTTCTCAGCATCCTTAAGATTTCCCTTCAATTCTCAGACTTTTGCCTTAGACTGATCAAGGTCATCAAGAGCCACCACAAGCTATTGTTCAAGACTACCAGAGTCCATTACATTCCAAGATCTACCTAAAGCTGTTAAAATTCTTGAAGGAACTTAGCTATGATACCAATTTTTGGACTCAAGCAACATTGAGAGGGGGGGTGAATTAGTGTTGAGTAATTTTAACTTTATTAATTTGTCCTTTCAAGTGCTTAAACCATTCAATCAAAAGAAAAATGCATAAACATGAAATAATAAGCCACAACACCATAACAAAAGGATTTTTACCTGGAAACCTTGTTAGGGGAAAAACCACGGTGGAGGTCAATCCACAATTTGAGTACTCAAAATATAGTGTTTAGCAAAATGGGAGTGCACTTGCATTCAAGAACATTGCCTAGAGCTCACTGCTCAAAATAGGAAGGCTCACTGCCTTACAAAAGAATTAGATCACAATCAAAATATTGAACTGAGAAGATAGCATCTACAAATTCCCAATTACAGTTCCGGTTAAGCTCATATATCAGATTATGGACCTTCTATCTAATTTTGCACTTCGCTTTGCTTTTCCTTAATTCGCTTAACATAAATCCTCTTCTGCACAAATAAAAATAACTCAATGGCTCTTTTGATATTTTCACACACATCAACGCATATCAAACACTACACATGCACACCAAAAATAAATTAATGATCTCATATATATATCCACTACCAAGATTTCAATCGCTCCATGTCGGCTTTAATAAAATAGAAAATATCTTCCAACTGTCGGCTCAATCCACATTTAATATTCAATGTGTACCCATCAAATTCAGATAATGCTATGCTATGTCCCCAAATCAAAATGCTCAAACATATAAACATTTAAACAATTACTCCTTATACATCTGCGACACACTACATACATCAAGTCGACCTTCATGATCAAATAAATAGAAAAATCATCTTGTTGGATCTCCTAACTTATACATCGATTAATGTGACATCACAAAACTTAGCAATAAGATAACATATATACTTAACAAGCTTACTTGAGATCCACAACTCAAAATGATAATCCGGTCAAGCCTACTGATCAACATATTAACCAGATACCCTGTTCTTCATTTTCTCTTCTGGTAATACTATGTTCTTTACTCTGCCTACCGATATGAACAAATATTGATCTGTGGACCGAAATAATAACTTCGGTTGCCATCAATGAAAACATTAGAAACCTTATTCCAACAATCTCCCCCTTTGGCATGGATGCCAACACTTAGTGAAAAATGGCTAAGTGTCGAAACCAATATGATTACGCTGCCACAGTTCAAAATTTCAAAACACAACTCCCCCTTAGAATAATAAGGCATTTTTCACTGCTCTCTCCCCCCCTTTGACATCAATGAAAAACATATTTTGGATCTCCCCCTTTGCTAATTCAAAAATTGGATAAAATTTTGAAGAAATACAACTGCTACTTGAGTTAAAAAAATATCTTGTACTTATCTTTCATTTTCGGAAGAAATTTCCTCCAAGCTTCTACTGAAATACCAATGATTAAGATCAAGTTGTTGTTCTTAGATGTCTAGTTAATAATATGGATGAGAGATTCTAGAATTGTGATTGCCTCTTCTAATTTCTCTCCTTTCCTCAGAACTTCAATTAACTGCTCTATTCTGCATTCGGTTAAATCCTTCAGTTTCCAAAAGGTGTCCACAAGGTTGTTTATGGTGAAATGAGCTTTTTTATGCTCAGTCTGCAACTCTTGAATCCTTTTCTTGACTGCACCATCCTGATCCTAAAACATGTTATAATCCTGACCAATCTTCCTCAATTGAGTTTCAATCTTCTCCAACTTATCTTTGTATCTCCCAATTGCATGAGGCCAATGAAGACAATAGTTGTAGATGTTATTTGTTGTATTTATGCATTGCCTCAACACATTCATTTTCCTTTTTAGTTTGGTAAGAGATAGCCTGAACTGCTCCTTTAGATGTATAATTATTTCTTCCTCTTTCCTGTCCTGGGACTCAGAGACCATGGCTTCCTTAATGAATTCACTCATCTCTTCGGGAAACACATTATGCAAACTCTCTAATCCAATGTTATTGTGCAAAAAATAAGTACTTAGTGTGTTCTTGATCAGGTCTTGCTCATATGAGGGTCTATCAGACCATATGTCAACAATTTTTTGCATCCCATCTTTCTGTTGAACAAGTTGCAATATCTTTTCTTTGGATAAAACACCTTCCTCTTCGCTTCCTTCTGTCATTGCTACATCTAGTTCAATTTATTTTGATTCTTCCCTTGGAGTGTACTCATCAGATTCCTCATCCGGTATGTCCACAATCACATGTTCTTTACCTTTTCCTTCAATTTTGGAGTCTTGTGTGCCGGAGGAGTGTAATCAACAATCTCTTGAGCTCTTTTCTTCTTCCTCTCCATCTCACCGGAAGAGAATCCAACTTCAAGTTCTCTTACCGGAATGGAAATGCTAATTGCTCCAAACTTCCCAAGCAATTCTTTAAAGAAATTTTCATACTCTTGCTTACAATTTTCCAAAGTATTAGAATGTTAAAAAATATGTTTACAAACCGGTTCATTCTCTTTCCATATAACATTATTGATCTGTGGCAAGTAATCCAAAAAATGTATCACAAGACATATAACCAAGGTACCAAATCTGAAGGGGTAATTTTCCTCCTTTGTTAGTTGCACATTTCCCATCAATTGTTCTTTTAGCAATTCGCACGGGTCAAAATCATGATCCTCCATTATCATTTTATGAAAGATGTAAACAACACCTATCGAAGTTGTGCCTTCCCTATTTTTGAAAAGGATTTTGTATGAAATTCCATGTGCAATGTACCTTGTTATCGGATCTTGATCGTTAAAATTATTAAATCCCTTTGATCTCTAGTTACTCTGGTTAGGGTTTCAACTTCTTTTTTGGTATATCCCCAACATTGCATAATCTAGTTAGATTCCTAATCACCTCTTTTGAAATGAGATAGGGTTTACCCAGAGTTAGAATGTCATCATTCAATCTGTTCAGGATAAACCGAACGACTTCTATGTTATCAAAATAGGGAAATTCACTCAAAATGTCCAAACACACCTTCAAGCCATTTCAATTCATTGGCCGGAAACATATTTCTCACATCCATAATCTTCTCACTGCTATATACATCTAAATTCACCATTCCTTTGATTTGACTCATTTTCCTTTTCGTATCGAACAAGTTTCTACCAAGCACCAAATTAAGTGAGAATTCTACAAGCAACTGAAATACCTGATGAATTCACCACCAAATTGACTTTACTCCTTTGAAATTCTATTGCAGAGGCTCTCCTTCTATTCTTCTTCAATGCAAGGTGACAAATGAGGGTTCCAAATACCCTTTTATAACTCGCACACCTAACCTTTTTACCGCATTAAATGTTTTTGGCCTAGATGTTTCAAATGCTCTATTTACTCATATAGAAAAAGAAGAATTCATCTGCAGACATTCTACTTCTCAAACTTGTACACAAGTGATCACCGATACATTTCTAAACTATTAGCACAACTACTGATAATTTCTTGCATTTCGGTGCCAACAACTGACAGGGGGATAAAGGATTTTCTTGAAAAACTCCCCCTAGGCCAATGACCTAAGATCAATTTTTGAAGGAATTACCAAAAGAATATTCTGGTGCAGGCTTATTTCCTTCATCAGACTCACTCTTCCTTACCCATGTTTTCTTGATCTGACCTCTTATTTCTTCCACACTCACTTTCTCATTTCATTTATCATCTTTTTGTGAAATTATTCCTTTGTATACCATACCTCTTCTATCCATGTTTTTGTTCCTATAGAATCTTGCAATGTGATCAAATCTGTAGCAGTTGTAACACACAATATTTCCTTGTTCAGACCAATCATTCCATTGATTTCTTCTTGATTTTCATTAATTAGCAATATTCCCAAATCTTCCACAGTTATAACATTCTACATTCCTTCTATTGACATAGTTGTTTGACAAATTTCTGTACTCAATTGACTTATGACCAAACTTGTTGCAATTGAAACACTGACTGGAAAATGATGAATCTCTTGATTTCATTTTACTTCTACTCTAAGCAGCCATATGACCAAATATATTGCATGCAAAACAATATCCATTAAAATTTTGTGCATTAGGTTGTCTTATCAAACACCTTTTTTCTATTTCCATCTAATTTTTTTTCCTGAGATTCCTTTGTTCAGATCTGGAACTTTCTCCTTTCTCATATCCAAGTCATCACTTTTCATTTGCATTTTTCTATCCTTGAGTCATCTCATCAAGCTTAGCTGAGATAATCTTGAACTTCTCCTTGTACTCATTTGCAGTAGTTAGTTCATCTCTAAGAATAACAATTTGTTTTTCAAGCTCTTCTTCATTGTCTCTGGATTGTTGCAGTTCCATCTCCAACTAAATGAATTTTCTATTAGCTCTACTGCATTCATCAGTTCTCTCTTTTAGGGTCGGGCCAAGTTTTTCTTCATTCTTCTTTCTTTCTTCAATCTCCTTAGTTATCTTCATCACCATAGATTCCATCTCATGCTTCAGGGTAGCATTGTCTCTAGCAATATTTTCACATTCTTCAGTTATTTCCTTCAAGGTTTGATTCAAATGATCATCATCCATCCTTTTGCTCTCTTCAATATTTTTTCTTTATTTTTGCTTTATCTGATAATAGAGATCCTTTCTCCTTTCCCCAGATTTAATAACCTGATCCTTCAACTTCTAAATGAATTTCTTAGCATCCTTAAGATTTCCTTTCAATTCCCGTACTTCTACCTTAGACTGATCAAGATCATCAAGAGCCACCACAAGCTATTGCTGAAGACTACCAGAATCCATTACATTCCAAGATCTACCTCAAGCTGTTAAACTTCTTCAAGGAACTTAGCTCTGATACCAATTTTTGGACTCAAGCGACACTGAGAGGGGAGGTGAATCAGTGTTGATCAATTTTAACTTTTATTAATCTGTCCTTTCATGTACTTAAACCACTCAATCAAAAGAAAGATGCATGAACATGAAACAATAAGCCACAACACCATAACACAAGTATTTTTACGTGGAAACCCTATTAGGGGAAAAACCACGATGGAGGTCAATCCACAATTTGAGTACTAAAAATATAGTGTTTAACAAAATGGGAATGCACTTGTATTCAGGCACACTGCTTAGAGCTCACTGCTCAAAATAGGAAGGCTCACTGCCTTAAAAAATATTTAGATCATAATCAAAAGATTGAACTAAGAAGATATCATCTACAAATTCCTGGTTACAGTTCTGGTTAAGCTCATAGATTAGATTTTGGACCTTCTATTTGATTTTGCACTTCGCTATGCTCTATGTTAATTCGCTTCACAAAAATCCTCTTTTGCACAAATTAAAATCACTCAACTTCTGTTCTAATATTCACACGCATCAACACATATTGAACACCACACATGCACACCAAAAATGAATTAACGATCTTATATATACATTTTCTACGAAGATTTCAATCGCTCCATGTTGACTTTAATAAAATAGAAAATATCTTCCATTTGTCAGCTGAATGCACATTTAATATTCGAAGTGTACCCATCAAATTTGGCTAATGCTATGTTGTGGTCCCAAATCAAAATGCTTGAACAAAAAAAAATTTAAACAATTACTCCTTATACATCCGTGACATGCTACATACATCAAGTCGGCCTTCATGATCAAATAAACAAAAAAAATATCCCGCTGGATCTCCTAACTTATACACTGATTAATGCGACATCACAAAAATTAGAAATAAGATAACATAGATACTTAGCAAGCTTCCTTCAGATCCATAACTCAAAATGATAATCCGGTCAAGCATACAGATCAATGGCAACACTAGAAGCTATATGCCAACAATCTCCCCCTTTGGCATTGATGGCAACACTTTGTGAAAAATGACTAAGTGTCGAAACCAATATGATTACGTTGCCAGAGTTCAAAATTTCAAAACACAACTCCCCCTTAAAATGATAAAGGATTTTTCACTGCTCTCTCAGCCATTTGACATCAATGAAAAACATATTTTGGATCTCCCGCTTTTCTAATACAAAAATTGGATCAAAATTTGAAGAAATTCAATTGCTACTCGAGTCATAAAATTATCTTGTATTCATCTTTCATTTTCGAAAGAAATTTCCTCCAAGCTTCTACTTAAATCACAATGATTAAGATCAAGCTATTGTTCTCAGATGTTTGGTTAATAATTTGGATGAGAGATTCAAGAATTGTGATTGCCTCTTCTAATTTCTCTGCTTTCCTTAGAACCTCAATTAATAGCTCTAGTTTGCATTCGGTTAAATCCTTCACTTTTCAAAAGGTGTCCACAAGGTTGTTTCCGGTGAAATGAGCTTTTGTATGCTCATACTACAACTCTTGAATACTTTTCTTGACTGCACCATCTTGATCCCGAAACATGTTATAATCCTGACCAATCTTCCTCAGCTCAATTTCAATCTGCTCCAACTTATCTTTCTATCTCCCAACTGAATGAGGCCAATGAAGACAATAGTTTGAGGTGTTATTTGTAGTATTTATGTATTGCCTCAACACATTCATTTCCCTTTTTAGTTTGGTAAGAGATAGCCTGAACTACTCCTTCAGATGTTGAATTATTTCTTCCTCTTTCTTGTCTTGGGACTCAGATACCATGGCTTCCTTAATGCATTTAGTCATCTCTTCAAGAAACACATTTTGCAAACTCTCTAATCCAATGTTATTGTGCACAAAATAAGTACTTAGTGTGCTCTCGATTAGGTCCTACTCATATGAGGGTCTATCAGACCATATGTCAGCAGTTTTCTGCATCCCATCTTTCTCTTGAATAAGTTGCAATATCTTTGCTTTGGATAAAACACCTTCTTCTTTGCTTCCTTCTACCATTACTACATTTGGTTCAATTGATTCTGGTTCTTCCCTTGGAGTGTACTCATCATATTCCTCATCTGGTATGTCCACAATCACATGTTCTTTACCTTTTCCTTTTATTTTTGGAGTCTTGTGTGCTAGAGGAGTGTAATCAACAATCTCTTGTGCTCTTTTCTTGTTCCTCTCCGTCTCACTGGAAGAGAATCCAACTTCAAGTGCTCTTACTAGAATGGAAATGCTAATTGCTCCAAACTTCCCAAGTAATTCTTTAAAGAAATTTGCATACTCTTGCTTACAATTTTTCAAAGTATTAGATTGTTCAAAAATCTGTTTACAAACCGGTTCATTCTCTTTCCATACAACATTATTGATCTATGGCAAGCAATTCAGAAAATGCATCACAAGACATATGACCAAGGTACCAAACCTAAAGGGGTAATCTGCCTCCTTTGTTAGTTGCACATTTTCCATCAATTGTTCTTTTAGCAATTCACATAGGTCAAAATCATGATCCTCCATTATCATTGTATGAGAGATGTAAACAACACTTGCCGAAGTTGTGCCTTACCTATTTCTGAATTTTTTTTTGTATGAAATTCCATGCAGAATGTAACTTGTTATTGGATCTTTGATCATCAAAATTATCAAAGCCCTTTGATCTCCAGTTACTCCGGTTAGGGTTTCAACTTCTTTGTTCTGAATTGACTTCTTTTTTGGTATATCCCTAACATTGCATAATCTAGTTAGATTCCTAATCACCTCTTTTGAAATGAGATAGGGTTTACCCAGAGTTAGAATGTCATCATTCAATCTGTTCAAGATAAACCTAATGACTTCTGCATTATCAAAATAGGGAAATTCACTCCAAATTTCCAAAATTTTATGTTTCACACCTTCAAGCCATTTCAATTCATCAACCAACAACATATTTCTCACCTCCGTAATCTTCTCACTGCTATATTTATCTAAATTCACCATTCCTTTGATTTTATTCATTTTCCTTTTCGTACCGAACAAGTTTCTACCGAGCACCAAATTGAGTGAGAATTCTACAAGCAATTGAAATACCTAATGAATTCGCCGCCGAATTGACTTTACTCCTTCGAAATTCTGCTGTAGAGGATCTCCTTCTATTCTTCTTCAATGCAAGGTAGAGGGATGTGATACCCCAAAGGATTATGAGATATATTAACCCCAAGAGTAATGGGAGGCACAAACACAACATTTGTGTTATTATTAGAATACATACGAGGTATTGTAGGATTGTCATCTACCATACACCCAGACACCTCATGCATCAAAAGATTCAACTAGGTGCCAATGATATTTGATTGAGCATCGTGAGGCTGACTCAAGATTGACGTGTACGAAGGTACATGAGTCTCGACTATATTGATTAGCGCATGGAGAAACTCAAGGACCTTGTGATATGAGATGAGTAGGTTTCTTGGATTACTAATAGCAAGAGCAACTTGAGCAAACAAGCTATCATGGTTAAGGATATATTTGAAATGGTTTAGGTTCTCTTCCAAAGATTGAACTTTCTCAAAGGGGACCCTAAGTTCAATTTCATAATCTACCAAATACGAAGACCGTAGAGGAGAAATTGGTTCAAAGTTCAAAGGAGAGGAGTTCCCAAAGACTAGGTAGAGGCCAAAAGGATCAAGAGTTTCAGAAAACATCGGGCTGGGTCTAGTAGGACTATATCGGTTTGGAGGTACAGTAGCTCTCAAAATTATTTTGAGTATGTATCTAGAGGTGTGGACTGGGTCATGAATCTCATAGAAGAGTATTCACAACGCACAACCATACAAAATATAGAAAATGAGAGAAAATGTAAGAGGGGATAGAAATATTTTAAATGATGCTTAGAAAGATTCTGCAAGAAGATGAGTTCACACCAGGTTCATGAAAATGTAGATAAAATTTGATAGCCTCAAGATGATAGGATCTCAAGGTGCAAATTATCTTTCAACTACCTCAATTGACACGACTCAAGTGAACTGGAAATAGAGGAATGTGGGATTTTACAAATTACATAGATTATCTACCTTTTAGACATCAAATATCGAAAGTGTAGGGTACAAAGGTCTTCTGAACAACTCAACAAGCTCTTTGTTCAGGACAAACACACGGTTGCCAGATGACAATGCACCGCACTGGTGTCCTATATGGACACAAAATAGAAGTCATCACATAAATATACATAATACTTTAAACACATATTTATAGACATGAAAGGGGTGCATAATGTAAGTGTATACCAAATATAAAGTGAACAAAATAAATATGCTAAGTGAAAATTAGACGAAAATGACGAGGAGAGGTTTAAGATATCATAAAAAATGTTTAAAGAATTCCAAGCTTTCTCCAAGTAGTTCTTCTATCTACAACTACACACACAAGACCAAAGGGAAAGGTTTGGGAGGCTCTATAGGAGTTTGTCATAGTCAAACCTTCGTATTGGTGTTTCCACCTCCATGAATAGCCTTAGACAAGATAATGGAAATAGACGTAAAATGATAAAGAGAACAATATGCTTAACAAATAAAGATAATATGCTTTAATGAAAAGACTTAATAGTTACCAATCCCAAGCATAGAATCTAGGTAACTAGTTGGTGTAGTGAGGAAGCAACAAGAGTATCCAAGATGATAGTAGCTTCTTTGCAAGATGACCTCATGTTTTCAACATTGGAGTTTACACTCGAAGTTGTAGAAGAGTTTATTGAAAGATATGCATAAAGAGAGAAGGATAATGTTAAATGAATGAGAGAAGTGTTGTAGAATGGTGGAGAATGAGAAAAGAAGAGAGCTACATGTGCGCTTTTTCAAGAGAGGGAGATTGAATGAATTCCAATCCTCAAGGAAGAGTGACTTTTTTTGTGTCTAAATAGCTTGCTCGAGCAACTCCCGATGAGGTTGCAGGTTGGTAGAGGCATTACACTACTAAAATGCGGTAGGTGTAATATCTCAATGACCAACTTAGTCACAAAGTTTTGTGGAACGCGAGTGAGGCTCACAGATGTCTTCGTGATGCACACAGGTCCGTGAGAAAATCAAATTCAATCAATCGAGAAACTGGGCATGTCAAATGGTGAGAGGTGGTTTGAGGTTGAAAGAAAGCATAATTATCTTAATTTATCTAAAGAGGAAGATGTATATAATGTGAAATTGCATAGGATGAAATTTACGACATTACAATATCATCCCCATGATGTCCACACAACCGACTTGTCAATTTTCACACATGCTATCCATCTTTAAGCATAATCAACTTCTCCACCCACATCACACAAATAGAACCTAACCACCTTAACACGTGTATTTCATTTCAATATCTATTAAAACAACAAGAACTACTCTCACTACATTAACACACAAAGAACTTGTAAAACAATTCCAGGAAAATATTACTTTAAATTTTCATTATAATAATGCTACATCTTTACTATGAAATCTTTTAGAATATAATCATCAAAATTAAAATAATACTATAAGAAAAATCACTTTTCCACTTCAAAAATCCAGAGTGTTTAGTATGTTATGTGGCATTGCAATGATTGTCTTTCCCGGGCCCCTCCGCCAATTGCGCTCTCTGATTTCTAATTCAATGAAAAGTCTTTTATGATAAGCAATGTTAATAGTACGAATGATGACGTGGAATCTCAAAATACTTCGTATCAGATTTTGTCATAATCTGTGACGTGTTATATAGTTTAAGAAGATCCCTAAAAAGTGATTTCGTATCACTTCTCTTCTTTCATATCAGTCTCTTCATATTGATAGTATGTAAAAATGATTAAATAATTGAAGTTTTTTCTAATTTGTTAATTTGATTAAGTTGTGTTAATTTATTTTATTTTATTGTGAAGTTGTAATGTTTGATTATATATGACTAATAAATGGTCATAAAAATTTACTTTTTAAGAAATATAATTTGGTTTTCATATAATTTTCTAAGATTTTGATTCTTACATATTAAAGTCAAAGTCTCATCTAATCATTGTCAAATAGTCTACGTTTATATTCGATTTTGTGATATTTGTAATAATAATTAAATATTATATAATTATTTGGAACATGCATACATATATGTGTACTAGAAGAATTAATATCATAATTGTATAAAGACAAGACTGAACATCATAACAACTCTATAATACTTAATTATTATTATGAAAAAGACATGTTCAACTCTTGTTACTTTTCTCAATGCTTTGTTGTGAAGTGATTATCATTACTTCTTCAAATCATGAATAGGGAGATATGCATTTTTAAATTTTCATCTAATATATCATTTAAAAGAAATCACATTTTCATCACTCTTTTATTAAATATGAGCATCTTTACTTTTAGCACATTATAAAGAAATATGTGAATGGACAACAAATATTTTTGATTGATTTGAAAGTATAACAATTTGTAATCATTTAAAATAACTCATAAATATTGATTCATATAGTTATTCTATTATAAAAAAGGACTATTACAATAATTAGTTCTTCCTCATGGATAGTTGAAAATAAAAAGATAAACTAAACAACAAGGAATACACTTTTCCACTTCAACAATTAATAGATTGAAAATTTATTTTCACAATAACCTAACTTTATTCACCTTACAAAACTTATTATGAAAAAGACATGTTCGACTCTTGTTACTTTTCTCAATGCGTTGTCGTGAAGTGATGATCATTACTTCTTCAAATCATGAATATGGAGATATACATTTTCAATTTTTCATCTAATATAGTATTTAAAATAAATCACATTTTTCATTAAATATGAGCATCTTTTACTTTTAGCACATTATTGTGCAGTCAAGGATGGAGGGTCCAGGAATAGGACTGTCCAACCTTGTAGCAAGAGTAAGCACAAAAGAAACTCAATGAACAAGAACACAATCACATATGGAAATATAGACAATGCTCAATTATTTACTGGCAACATGCCCTGCCTTTTGGCTTATAGAATTACATAATACAAAATGATATGGTGTTAAAAGCCCAGAGATACAATGCGGGTCGAAGCCCTTAAACCCTAGATCTTTCTTTCTACCTCGCTAACTTGATTTATTTCCTAATGAAACTACATTATTCCTATATATATCAATTCCCAGCTCTAGAAAAGGTTCACATTAGTCTCAAGAGGTCTTAAACCCCGAAATATATGAAACGTGTGAAGGTCGACCAAAATATAAGAATTTCCTTTGATCTTGGAAAAACACGATACAGATGGGAACTAAGGTTCCTTGATGAAGGTGCATCCTTATGGAATGATCTCTTGAGGTCAGAAAGTCATGGAATAGGTTTGCACACTTGAAAAGCCAAGACTGGTCGGTGAATGCTTTCTGTCCGAATACAACTGATAATTTGTTAGCGATAACTTCGTACTGGAATCTCTAAAACACTTGAATTTTGGATATGATGTAGATGTAGCCATGAAGATCATTTATCTTGCTCCATGAGCTTTGATGTTGCAATGTGGTACAATGCGGTATGAGATATTGAGACTGGGTTTGCAGATAACTATTGAAATCCAAGAAAACATGAATGCTGATATTTTTGGTTGATGCAAGATTGCCTTAAACCTGGGATGCTCCTGCATCACATTATAAAGAAATATTTAAATGAACAAAAAATATTTTTGATTGATTTGAAAGTATAACAATTTTTAATCATTTAAAATAACTCATAAATATTGATTCATAGTTATTCTATTATAACAAAGGACCGTTATGATAATTAGTTCTTCCTCATGGATAGTTGAAAAATAAAAGATAAACTAAACAACAAGGAATACACTTTTCCACTTCAACAAATAATAGAATGAAAAATTATTTTCACAATGACCTAGCTTTATTCACCTTACAAAACTTATTATGATTATTGATATTTTTAGTTATTTTACTTAATTATCTTGAAGATTTTCTTCTTATCTTTATAGTCATTTTTCTAACTATGATAACTATAGTAACACAATTTACATATCATTTTCACTTTTGCATCTATTATAGCTCATCTTGTGATGATTTGGCCCCTTTTGCATAGTATGACCATGTTTCTCCCATTTTCAATGTTGTTAACCTAGCCTTGTTTAGCCTTCCTAAATATCTCTCATCATTTAATTCTTATCTTCATCTTGTTTTCAAACCCCTCTTTTATTTTCCTTTTATTTTACAAATTTTTACCCTTTTGTTAAGAATTAAAATGTAATATGGAATTCTATCTTATATATAAACCCCACATTTCCCCTTCCTAAAACATCTCTAAAATAATAGATAATTAATAAGGGAACCTACTACATTATTTCATTTAAGATTGAGGCCTATAGGAAATTGAGCTTAATTTTTATTTACAGTTATTGCCCATAGTTTGCTACCTAATAGGATTTCTATGACCTTTAATTCTCTGACCAAATGTTTTGGATGCAAAATATTTAACTTTTAGGGAATGCCATCTATTAATTTTTCATTCCTAAAATATCAAAGAAAATTCTAGAAGATTTGGCCATATTTGTGCATGATATATTATAATAATTATAAATTTAATAGATAAAGTTAGCTTCAAATATAAAGTATCCAATATATTTTTTATCTTTCTCATGGTCATTGATGCAACAAATTTAACATAATTAGGTAGCTAATTTCCATGGTTTTAGGCTAGGTGAATGATTTCTATTTGTGGTATTTCATGAAAATAATGCCATTTTTCTAAAATATTTATAGAAATTTCTTCGTATCTCATCATACTACCCTTATGGGCCACCACTATCCACTTCTCTAATTATTTTGTGTCATTTTCCCATCTCCCCATTGCTTCTTTGCATGCCTCTCCCATAAATAAAGCCATATGTTATAAATAAACTTTATTTACTTTGGATTAGTTATGCCATTTATGGTTGAAATTTTGAATAAAGGTCTATTCAATAAATTATCTTATGTGACCATTTAAGAGTGGTTGACAATGAGGCATTTCCAATACATTTTTTTTAATAAGATAATTTTAGTATAAAAAGATATTATTTTTTGAACGTAAAAAACATAATTTTTGTTAGGGATTTATTATGAGTGATTCCCTTTTCTATTCACTTTTATCCTTTCACATCACAAACTTCCCATATCTCTTCATATTGATGGAACAACCAAACATATTACTTACATCATCAATTGATTTTTATACTAAAAAGTGGGAAGCCAAGTTTCCAACCCTTTAAACAAAAATTCACAAAAGTAGCATATAAATTAAAGTAGACCCTCATAGGACATTAACAACATTTATAAATTATAGGAAATATTGAAAAACAACAAAGAAAACCAAAAAGTAGTCCAAACCAAGGAGACAATTAAGAGGGATAATTTCTCCCTTCCTTTGAAATAAATTTGAATATATGGTCAAAGTGCTCCATTTAGTAGCATCCAACTCCAACATTCTCTAACCATTTTCCTACAAACTAGAAAGGAAATTAACAAAGTTTTCATATTTTTCTTGTTTTTCTTTTCATGTCCCTTATTTTCTTCTCCAAGTCCCACAATCTAGCACTCATAGCTTCAAACTTGTCCTGTATTACTTCCTTGTTCACATCCACCTTCATTATACCACCACATGTTATTTTCCACTTTGATGATAGTATATAAGATGTGATTAAACAATTAAAATTTATTTATTTTCTTATGTTAAATAAAATATTTTAAAAATAATTAATGTATATAGTGGTTGTCTTTTGATATTAAAACATAATTGGAAAGTAGTTAATTTGATTATGTGTTAAGATGAGAAAATTTGTATTGCAAATTCTCAATATTTGATTACCAATGATTAATACATGGTTATGATTTTTTTCATGTATTAGAAAGTATATATTTTGATACTAGAACTTTGATTCTTACATAATGAAGCTAAAGTACCCTATGGTCATTGTCAATATGTATGCATGTATCTATGTATGTATGCATGCATGCATGCATGTATGTGTATGTGTGTATATATGTATGAATTTATATGTAGGCATATGTATTACATACATACACATATAATATTGAATTTTTTTTAGTTTTCTTAATATATTTTCATTAAATAATAGTTATTGCTTCTTTAAATTATGTATAGGATAAAATAAGTTTTTAAATCTTTTATCTAACAAAGTCAATGCTTTTTCAATTTAAATTATATATGTGCATCTTTTATTGTTTACACATTATAAAAAAATCACTTTTCCACTTCAAAAATATCCCATTCTTTTCAAAGTTGATAATTATTTAACTCAAATTTATTTGGATACAACAAATTTATAGATATTGACATGGAAAAAATAATATGAGCTTAAGTTTATCAATGGGCTACAAAACTTAATATGACAATTGTTATTTTTTAGTTATTTCACCTAATTATGTTGAATATTATTTTCTTCTTTTTTGTCCATTTGTAAAGATATGATAAAAAAATATAAATATAATTATAGAGAATAAAAAAATCCACTTAAAATTATTTGTGGTCTTAAATTAAATAGGTAGTTAATATAATTGTTGGTGTGAATAAGGTGTTATATCTAAGTAGTTCATCACCTAGGTTTTGTTAACACTAGTTGCTTAAGTTTACTTAGGGTACACATAGGATACTTAACTCTTTATGTTTCATATCATAAGACTAAAATACTTGTCATAATCTTATGTCATCGTATGTATCACTTTGTTCTATCAAACTAAGGGTTCATCTTTGTATTCTTTTTTTTTTTTCGAAAAAAGTGGCAAGCCACTGAACATTATATTAATAGTGATAAGGTCTACATATCAAAATCTTGCCAAGTAGGTCTAGCTCCATAAGAGAAATTACATCAATATCACCAAAATTTACATCTATCTCACTAGATCTCACATTTCGATGAAGGAAGAAATCACAAAAGGAGACATAAATTACATCAATATCATCAGTCCCCAATAGTGATGATAAAAAAATTCCAAGAACCAAATTGAAGAAAGGCGGAAAAACATAAAACCTAGCCAAAATCTTGAAGTTACAATAGTAACACCATACCACCAATATTGAACAAATATCCTCCATGATACAAACCAAAGAGATGTGGCGAGACACAAAATTCAGACAATATATTTAAGAGGACTCAAAATTTAGATAATGCAATTAAGATTCGCACACCACTTTCAGATGAAGACACCAAATCAGCTGGAGGAGGGAAGTATAGGGTGGAGTGTGGTTCAAAAAGAGCGTGTTGAATTAAAAATTGAACCATATCATATAGATTTTACACCATATCAACAATCGTATTACCCAATTGAGCTCTTTGTCTATGCAGACGATGCATGAATTCATAAGGGAAATCATCCAACAAGCCATGAGCCATCAAGTTGAGGAGCATAGATAAGGATGGATTAGAAAGAAAATGCTACTGGTACAAAACCCCTCTCACCATGTTAGTGCCATTAAGAATGTCATAGCCCTCATGCGCCAGCTGAAGTACCGAGAATGGAAAAATATGCGGGAGGAGGTCATTTCTCGCCAAGAACTTAACCATCTCTACACACTAGAGAACATCCATCAAATTAAAAACATACTGAGAAGCTATTTCATTTGGAAAAGCCATGGATGGATTTCATTGAGTGAAGCCATGGGTGGCCTAGCCTGAAACAAAATTGGTTTGACTGCAGGATGATGGAGAATGTGACATCTAATGTTTTTGGTCCTATTTGTAATGGAAGAACAATCAATCCTAGCATAGGGCAAGAAAAACTATTGTGTGTCTTGATCCATGCTTTTGGTTTATCATATTCATCTTGATAAAGTTCATGTAATACTAAGAATTCCTTGGTGCTCACATTCTCTCCACAGGTGGGATCTATTAGTATCCCATTAGTGGGCTTGTCATAGATATGGCTGGCTATGTAGAGAGGACCATCATATAGGTGTTTAACTATATCCTTAGAGGAGAAAGAAATAGCAAGGGAGTTCTTAGGTCATCCCTTACAAGGGATAACATCTATCGTCCCTACCATTTCATTGATAGGATTGATATCATTTGGAATAAGATCATTGTTTTCATCATTTATATCGACATTCATCACATCACTCTTTGTAGTTTTGATAGCTTTGACAAATGAAACATTATGTTTGGGCATTGTATTAGTGAAAATTTTGCAAGTTTTGGTTCAGAGGGGTAACAAACTTATATCCTTGATCGCTAACGCCTGCAATGGATAAACAGATAGAATCAATGAGGTCTTGCATGAGATGTTTAAGATACTTGCAATGTTCTATGTCATGTCCATTTTGTTGATGATAGTGGCAATAAGAATTGGATTTAAAGATTGGGGGTAAAGTATTATTAGGGTCAAGTGTTTTGACGAGAGGCAAGGTAATCATTTTCTATTGTAAAAGTTGGGACATTGTGTTATGAAGGGTATCAGGTAAGGCTATGAATTGTCTTTTCAGATCTCCATAACTAAAGGGCATCGAGGTTTTGACAACAACTACCTAGTTATTGGAATTTTAAATTGTGTGTTGAGGAGGATTACATTGAAGGAATCCTTTATTTTTCTTTCTAAAGGGTTGGAAATTATTTTGGTTTGCAAGTTCAAATCTCTCAGTTCGGCTAGAAGTGGACCTTGTATCTCGACTACTAACTAAATTTTGATAATCACGAAGGGTGGTACACAAGTACATAAAGGATGTGAATTTCACCATAGTGAGATTTTTTTATTATCTTAGTTTGCAATTTTTATATGAACATATTTTGAAGGTGTGGATTCAGGACCTTGACATCGACTTATGAATAAAGCGATTGATAGTGTGAGATAAAATCAGTGATCTTTTCTTCTTCTTCTTTTTTATTGCATCTCATCAAATCATCCAAGGTGAACTTAGGAGTCATATGCACTTGGAAATGGTTTAAAAATGCATTAAAAATTTTGTTGAATGAAAAAATTGAGTTTTTCGGTAAGGAAGAAAACCATTCCAAGGCATTGTCCTTTAAGGACCTAGGAAAGAGTTTTGCCAAAAGTTTATCAAGGAAAAAGTCACTACATAAGGTAGTGTAGGCAATGAGCGTAGCATGGAACAGAAGGTTCTTTCCACTCCATTTCTCAAATCTACTTCTCTACACCTTATTGGCATGAGTGTTAGCTATCTCTGGGGGTGAGCAACGATAATATATTGGTGAATTTTGCACTGGTTTATGGTGAGTTTTCTTTTGCGGATGAAATGGTTTGGAAAAAGTTGTGTTATGAGAGATCTCATTACAAAGTGGTATGAGATGGAAGTGAAAGTGGTGATGGAGTGTATGTATTAGTAGGACAAGTGAATGGAATGCTTATAGGTGGTAATGTGGTAGAAGATAGAACATGTGATGCCACATAGGAACTAGGCATACTAGCAGGAATACCTAGGGAAGAGTGATGCATTACCATGCATTGTTGGCCCGACACAAGAATTGAACATAGGTACGGGCGTGAGGAGCTGACGAGAGGGGGTACCGATTTCCTTGGTTTGCAACATTATTTGTTGGATAGGATCACTAGAGGTTTAAGGAGGATGTTTTCCAAAGATTTGAACCATGTTTTTCACAAGGTCAAGGCCATCTTCACTTTAAAGCATACGGTAAATGTTTTATATGGTTGGAATTGTAGTAGTTGAAATGTTTTCAAGGATTATTTGATGTTGCAAGTTTACTAAGTCTTCATGAATTTTAATTATCTTCTCTTGCGGGATATCATCATTCCTTGGTTCAACTTGCATGCTACCTAAAGGAAAAGAGTTGCTAAGGGTATTATCCATGCCTAGTGTACTAGTGTCAATACTAGGAGTGGAAGCTCTAGATAAACCAAGATCCACAATGAGTTTGTTATCGCGGGATTCCATGAGTCTCAAACTTCTTCTCACTAAGGTATTAGCAATAGGACACCAAAGACTCATGCAATAATTACTATTTAATGGAGATGGGTGCAAATGCAATATAAATTGAGAGCAATGGAATTATTATAACTAAAATTTTGGAAAGTAAAATAGAAATTTAGAAACATAAAAAAAAAACGCAAAAAATTTAAATTTAAATGCCAGTGTAGTGAAAAATAATGCAAAGGGATAAATTATTGTGAAAATTGGTCGATGATGATATTTTGAAAATTTCTGAAAATTTTTAGTTGGAACTTCATAGTTTTATGTTGCGGTATATGATGAAAATGAATTTTTATTATTTTTCAATGAAATTAAGTGCAATAATGCAAGCTAAATGAACTTTCCACTTCAGCCTTACAGGTGAAACCTAAAATTTTAAATTAGCGCAAGCTGAAATATACGTATTCAATGCCAGTAATCTGGATGAAAAGCCGCTGAATAGAAATATGATGCTCCCTAAAATAAAGGATTGCCAGGGCTTGAGAATGAATATTTGTACGTGGGGAACTCTCTTAACCTTACACTTCTGAACACTGGACTAAAAGCGGAGAACAAAAACCTTACCATACACTTCAAGAACTAAATGCCGAGGATTTAATACAAAGATATTGAAATCAGAAAGGGGATTGTGCTAGAGGGTAAAATATTAATCCTAATGAGGAGGGTTAAGCCACCAAAATGCTCGAAACTTGGAAAATCATAAAGATACTGAGAAAACACCACATTGTGATACATGCAAGAACTTCAAAATCTATGAAAACAAATTGTAAAACAGGCTGAAGAAGTGTTACTTTTGAGGAGGAAATGAGATGAAGCTTTGAACATGAAAAATCTTTGTTTGCAGAATAATTGGGGACTCATAATGCATGGTAGGCGACTTAGTCTTTAACTTGGGTGAAGGCGTGACCAGAGCTGAGTTTGGTAAAATGGGCATACAGAATACTTACGAAATATCCCCATGAAAAGGCTCTCTAGGTGGGACTCATTGCCCATTAACCGTGAATTGGTTACTTCCTCTAGATATTCAAAATTAGATTTGTAGCTCTGGGTTTTCTCACCGCTTGGATCGGAACAGAAGCGCAAAATTTAAACCCTGCAAGATGTACTCGAACATTTTGCTTTAGAAAACGGTGACCCAACTTTTCCAATCTTGCTCCTTGATAAATCTGTAACCTAGCCCTACAAATCACACACAAAGAGGGAAAAATTGTTGTGGGGTTTTCCTTGGTCAAACCCCTTGTTGGTAGTTAATCCCTTGAAATGGAATGAAATGGAATGGAGAATGATGAATGAACAAGAAATGATTTTGCAACTCACTAAACCCTAGCAATAAGAGGTTGCAAACATATAAATAATGGCTCCAATGGATGTGGACTTGAAATCTAGATTGATGTTGATAGATCTTGAATGAAACACTTGCTTGAATCACACAATCCTACATCACAATGTTTAGCACTAAAACAACATCATGAAAATATTCTTTGACATGATGATTGATACTTGAAAATTCTCTTGAAAGCTTGATAATTTTCCCTTGAAATGCCTTGAAAGCTCTTGTAAATGCTTAAACACTCTTGTGAACAAAATGCTTGAATACTTGAATGCAAGGTATGAAAATGAGATAAAGGATCTTGTATTTATAAAAAATTATGCAATAATTCCCAAAAATACAACATTATAGGCTAACCTTAGGTTTTGGAAAATAAAAACTTTCTAGAATTTTGAATTAAATTTGAATTTTGAGTTAAAGGAGACTCAGTCGCCATCTTGGGTGAATGGGTCCCACCTAAGGGGACTCATTCACCTAGAATGGTGAATGAGTCCCACCTTAGGCATTTAAAGAGGGTTTCAAGATTTTGCAGGGTTTTACTGAAGTGTTTTGTTAAAATTGTTCTAAAAAATACACTTAAATAAGGCGGGTGAAAGATGGGACTGAAATTAAAACACAAGAAACTGAAAATGACAAAACCTGAAGAAATAATGTGAAAGTATCGTTACGTACTTTTACAACAACTAAAGAACGACAATGATCAAAAAATATAACTAGGTGAAATATGAAGACACGCTTGAAAAGTGCTGAAGATTATGTTTACAGCACTTTTACAACAGGTGGTACCAAAAATCCTTTAGGTTCACAGGCCCAAAGATTTAATAGCGGTGTTTATCCACTAAAACACTAAATCAGGAAAAACTAAACCAAAAATCACGAAAGGACCCAAGCCAGTGTGCGAAAATATCCACAAGAAATTCCATTTTTTACCACACTACAACAGATTTACCTATTCAGCAGCAGTGTTTGCCATTTCCAAGAGTACACCAGTGAGTATAAATACAAGGTTCTTATTCCACGCTTACCAGCATTCGAAGATTTCATAGAAATTGAAGCATTCACGAAGCATTCGAAATTTCTTGGTTGATATCTAATAATTTTTAGATAATTAACAGTATTGAATCATCATGTTGGACCAAAGATATCATTCATCATGTTTATTGTGCTAGCAATTTTACTGATTTAAAGGTTTGCATTTGATTCAAGCAAGTGTTTCAAGCAAGATCAACATCCTTCAAGAAAGAGTCAAGAAACACATCTATTGCAGCCATTTCAAGCATATCTACAACACCTTATTGCTAGTTTTTGGTGAGTTACAACATTGTATTTGCTCATTCATCATTCTTCATTCATAATTGCTTTATTTTCAAGGTTTAATTACCAACAATGGGTTTGATCAAGGAAAACCCCTATCCACTAATTCCACAACATTTTCCCCTCTCCTTTGTGTGTGATTTGCAGGGCTAGGTTGCAGATTTCCTAAGGAGAAAGATTGGAGAAAAGTTTTCAAGTGATCAAAGCTGTCAAAGTTGTCATCAATCCTTGAAGAACATTGGAGAAGACCTACATGGTGCAAATTGGAGATTCGGATCCAGAATCCACTCAGGAAGAATAGAGAAGACAAGGAAGAGCAGAATCAACTTTTAAAGTTGTAGAAAAGCCCAACTAGACTGATTCATCACTTATGGAAAATGAGTCTCAGTTCCAGTACATTTTTAGGATTTTGCAGATCTAGACACCCTTTTGGCAGATTTCTTTTCCTACACAATTTTTGGGAAATAGGATTGATTCGCCCAGCTTGGTGAATGAGTCCCAGTCAGCCTTGACAATAGTTTTTTTAGTGATTTAGACCTCCATTCAACTTTTTCCTAATTCCTAGGTGCACACTTTCTATTTCATAGTTTTTTGTTGCATTCTATTCACCTTTCTAGGTAATTTAGTGTTAGTTTACATTCAATTGGGGTTTTGCATTATCTCTTGCATTTCATTGTCTTTTCCAAGTTTACACTTGGTGGTGAACCCCTCATTAGATGATATTAATCCCCTAGGACACCCCTTTTGCAAGATCTATTCTCTTTTGAGATCTCAAGGGTTTGTTCTTGAGTGAAAGTTGCTCCTTTTGGTCCTAAACCCTAAAGGTAAAAAGGGATCCAATTTTCCACCTTTCATACATGACCAAAAATGGAAGAAATAGTTAATATTTTTCATTCACAAGATCACTTTGCTATAGAAGTTATTTCATGTTTACTAGAAAATGAATAGATAATTTGAACTTATAGCTATAAGGCATTTACAATATATAACATTTACAGATAAATTAAGTTTACACTACATACAATATTTAAAATATATACAAAAATATAATATCAAGTTACAACATTTAGAAGTAATTATGAACAGTGAATGAAGGAAATTTAAGCAAAGGAAATGAATGAGTAATATAATGTGAATTTATAGTTGATAAGGTTGTGACTGGTACAGTATGAACTTATAGTGGTAGATAGTAGATTCTTGATAATATAGAATCTTGATGATTATGTATAAAAAATCTAATAGAGAAAAAGGATATATCTGTAAACATGTCTTAAATATTTTTTTGTTGATCACATATACACTTTCATTTGATTGTATGATATTGAATTATTATGATTGAAGTATCTTATATATAGACAAATGAATTGATGGATTCGATAAGTTTAAAATATTTGAACTATTTTCAAAATGTTGATAGAATGATTTCATTTTTGGTAAAACAATTTTTTTTAAAATCATTTTGATGGCTTGGTAGGTGAGACTTATATCTTTGAGTAATGCTTGTAGGAATTTGTAGTGAGTTTCTTTGGATTGATAATTTTTCTCCCAAAAGGTTTTTGTCAACATAAATTATTGTGTTATGCTATATTAATTTTATGTTTATTTCTTTGTAATTATATGAACAATTTAATTTTCTACCCATAAATCCTCTAATTGATTAGTGAAATAAAGTATGTTCTTCATCAAGTTGTTTCCTTTCAAAAAGGATCTAGCAAAAACTTTGGGGTATTTAAGGTGGGAAGATCTTCAAGGTCCTAAGAGATTGATTTTGTAGAAAAGATAAAGCCCAATGGGGCCATCAAGTGGTTAGTGTTTTAAGTGAAGAAAATATTTGAAGCACAAGATTGAAGAGGAACAAGATGGTATTTTGATATAGGTTAGGGATAAAGTAAATAGTAAAACTTTTAATTAAGATAGGTAAAGGGGAAATTTTAAAATTAAACTAAGGGTTAATGAATATGAGAAGAAATTAAATGAGAGGGAGGGAAAAATAAATTTAAAGGGATAGTAAATAAAAATGTAGGTCAAGGGAAGGATAGGAATGACTTAGATGATGGAAAATAGGGTCAAAACAAGATCAAAAGGCATACCACAAAAAGTAAATAAAATAAGCACAAAAGCATAATAATGGAATTACAAAGTTTACAACTTCCACTAATAAATGTTTATATTGGAATGCCCTTGATGATAATTAGAATAATAATTTGTTCCTTTATTTATTCATTTACCCTCCAAGATCAAACGAATGCCCAATGAACTAAATAATGACCTAAAAAATATTAATATAGAAAAAGTAAATATTGATAAATAATAATGTTGTTAAAATTGCCTCCTTATTAAAATGCTATTAGAATTGTCTGTGCAAGAAATAAAAACACAAACGTATGCAAAGATTATTGCCTTAAGTTTTACTACCCACAACAAGAAATGACTAATTTTTATTCAAAACAACATTCACACATGAATTTAGGAATATATTTTCTATTATGGAGATAAATCCACTATTAAGAATAAAAAAGTTATCTATGATACTAGGAATGTCAATAAAATGAGAGGGATTGAGAAATAAATTTAAAGGGATAGTAAATAAAAATGTGGGTCAAGAGGTTGTATGGTCAAGGGAAGGATAAAAAAGGCTTAGGTGATGGAAAATAGGGTCAAAACAAGATCAAAAGGCATACCAAAAAATTAAATAAAATAAGCACAAAAGCATAATAATGGAATTACAAAGTTTACAACTTCCACTATTAAATTTTGATATTGGAATGTCCTTTATGATAATTAGAATAATAATATGTCCCTTTCTTTTTCCATTTACCCTCCAAAGGATCAAACAAATGCCCAATGAACTAAATAATGACCTAAAAATATTCATGTAGAAAAAATAAATATTGATAAATAATAATGTTGTTAAAATTGCCTCCTCATTAAAAATTATGGCCCAGATTTCTGGCGTGACTTTTAGAACGTTCGGAACGTTAGCATGAGGACATTTGACTGGAATGGTGCACCGGCATGGAAGTGCGAAATGGACGGGGAAGATAAAATCTCCGCGAACTGGCGCATAATAACGCTGTATAAACTATCCCTCTAATTCCAATTTTGAAACCACTTGAGCTTCTCTATGCCTTTTAGTTTATTCCACTTCTTCTATTGTTGACTCCACTTCCATGTTAGCATGCAAAAATGCTTCATTAGTTAGATGTTGTCTTAGACAAAGTTTGAATGCAAATATGAGGTTGCATATCATCCCCATCATGTTCAAACAACCAATATTCCAAGTTTTAGACATGCTATCCATCTTTAGACATATTCAACTTTTCCACCCAAATCACACAAATGGGACCTGACCACCATACCACATGTTTTTCATTTCACTATCTATTAAAACAACAAGAACCACTCTCACTACATTAACATGCAAAGAACTTGTAAAATAATTCCTAGAAAAAATTAACCCTAATTTTTCATTATAAGAATGTTACATCTTTACTATTCAAGCCTTTAGAATATAATAATTGACATTAAAATAATATAATCTATATCTTGTGTGTACTATAATTATTCATAAATACAATGATTCTAAGGCTAAAAAAATCATGAACATATATAATAGAAACATAAAGTATTATTATTTTTACATCATTTTATATAAAATGCATATAAATGAAAGTAAATTAAAGTTCTCGAGTTTGAATGAAGTGACTCACATTATTAAGGGTAAGGATAATCTAAAACAACCTTATAATTGTATATTTGTCGTTACACCAAAACTTGTCAGTGTTAGTGAACTTTCATATCAACATCTTCACTTATACTCAATGTGGTGGTTAGTCCACGAGATCAACTCCTATAGGTGAGACGATTAATCTAACACCCTTCCTCTGAAGTAAGTTAAGGGAATTGAACCTAGATTGAGGTATTGATACAACATGTAGATTTGTGATTACATCAAAACCTCCCAGTGTCATAGAGCTTTCAAATCAACATTGTCACTTATACTTAAAGTGATAATTACTCCGCAAAATCAATTCCAAAAAATGTAACGACTAATATTACAATAATATATATATATTTGTAAGAAATTTATTTTGTGATATGACATAAAATCAGAGTGTTTATTATGTGGCATTGTAATGATTGTCTTTCCCGGGCCCCTCCGCCAATTGCGTTGTCTAATTTATAATTAAATGAAAAGTATTTTATGATAAGAAATGTTAATAGTACTAGTGTGGAATTTCAAAATACTTCATATAAGTTTTTGTGATAGTCTATGATGTGTTATATAATTTATAAAGACCCCTAAAAAGTAATTTCATATCACTTCTCTTCTTTCATATTAGTCTCTCCATATTGATAGTATGTAAAAATAATTAAATAATTGAAGTTTTTTCTAATTTTTTATTGTGAAGTTGTAATGTTTGAGTATATATATTAATAAATGGTCATAAAAATTTACTTTTTAAGAAGTATATATTGGTTTTTGTATAGTTTTCTAAGATTTTGATTCTTACATATTAAAGTTAAAGTCTCATCTAATCATTGTCAAATAGTCTAAGTTTATATTCGATTTTGTGATATTTGTAATAATAATTAAATATTATATAATTATTTGGAACATGCATACATATATGTGTGTAATAGAAGAATTAATATCATAATTGTATAAAGACAAGATTGAACATCATAACAACTCTATAATACTTTGTTATTATTATGAAAAAGACATGTTCGACTCTTGTTACTTTTCTCAATGCTTTGTTGTGAAGTGATTATCATTACTTCTTCAAATCATGAATAGGGAGATATGCATTTTAAATTTTTATATAATATATCATTTAAAATATATCGCATTTTCATCACTTTTTTATTAAATATGGGCATCTTTTACTTTTAGCACATTATAAGGAAATATGTGAATGGACAACAAATATTTTTGATTGATTTGAAAGTATAACAATTTGTAATCATTTAAAATACCTCATAAATATTGATTCATATTATTATTCTATTATAAAAAAATACTATTCCAATAATTAGTTCTTCCTCATGGATAGTTGAAAAATAAAAAGATAAACTAAACAACAAGGAATGCGTTTTTTCCACTTCAACAATTAATATCTATTGAAATTTTATTTTCACAATGATCTAACTTTATTCACCTTACAAAACTTATTATGAAAATGATATGTTTGACTCTTGTTACTTTTCTCAATGAGTTGTCGTTAAGTGATGATCATTACTTCTTCAAATCATGAATAGGGAGATATACATTTTCAAGTTTTCATCTAATATAATGTAAAATAAATCACATTTTCATCTTTTTTTTCATTAAATATGGGCATCTTTTACTTTTAGCACATTATAAAGAAATATGTAAGCGAACAAAAAATATTTTTGATTGATTTGAAAGTATAACAATTTGTAATCATTTAAAAGAACTCATAAATATTGATTCATAGTTATTCTATTATAACAAAGGACCATTATGATAATTAGTTCTTCCTCATGGATAGTTGAAAAATATAAGATAAACTAAACAAGGAATACACTTTTCCACTTCAACGAATAGTAGATTGAGAATTTATTTTTACAATGACCTAAGTTTATTCACCTTACAATACTTATTATGAGTATTAATATTTTAGTTATTTACTTAATAATCTTGAAGATTTTGTTCTTATCTTTATGGTCATTTTACTAAGTATGATAACTACAGTAACAATATTTACATATCATTTACATTTTTGCATCTATTATAGCTCATCTTGTGATGATTTGATCCCTTTTGCATAGTATGGCCATGTTTCTCCCATTTTCAGTGTTTTTAATCTAGTCTTGTTTAGCCTTCCTAAGTATCTCTCATCATTTAATTCTTATCTTCATCTTGTTTCCAAATCTCTCTTTTCTTTTCCTTTTGTTTTGCAACTTTTTACCCTATTGTTAAGAATTAAAATGTAATATGGAACTCTGTCTTATATGAAAACCCCACATTCCCCTTCCTAAAACATCTCTAAAATAATAGATAATTAATGAGGGAACCTACTATATTATTTCATTTAAGATCGAGGCACATAGGAAGTTGAGCTTAATTTTTATTCATAGTTATTGCCCATATTTTGCCACCTAATAAGGTTTCTATGGCCTTTAATTCTCTCACCAATTTTTTTTGGATGCAAAATATTTAACTTTTAGGGAATACCATCTATTAATTTTTCATTCCAAAAATATCAAAGAAAATTTTAGAAGATTTGGCCATATTTGTGTTGTTTTAACATAGAATAAGAAAAATTCTATATTACTCATCAATGTTTTGATATTTCTATTCATGCATGACATTGTAATAATAATTATAAACTTACTAGAAAAAGTTAGCTTCAAATCTAAAGTCTCCAATAATTTTTTTATCTTTCTCATGATCATTGATGCAACAAATTTAACATAGTTTGGTAGCTAATTTCCATGGTTTCAAGCTAGGTGAATGATTTCTATTTGTGATATTTCATGAAAATAATACCATTTTTCTAAAATATTTATATAAATTTCTTCGTATCTCACCATACTACCCTTATGGGCCACCACTATCCATTTCTCTAATTATTTTGTGTCATTTTCCCATCTCCCCATTGCCTCTTTGCATGCCTCTCCCATAAATAAATCCATATGTTATAAATAAACTTTATTTACTTTGGAAATTAGTTACGCCATTTATGGTTGAATATTTGAATGAAGGTCTATTCAATAAATTATCTTAGCATGTGACCATTTAAGAGTGGTTGACAATGAGGCATCTCCAATACTTTTTTTAATAAGATATTTTTAGCATAAAAAGATATTATTTGTTGAAGGTAAAAACATAATTTTTGTTAGGGATTTATTAGGAATGATTTCCTTTTCTATTCACTTTTATCCTTTCACATCACAAACTTCCCATATCTCTTTATATTGATGGAACAACCAAACATATTACTTACATCACCAATTGGTTTTTATACTAAAAAGTGAGAAGCTAGGTTTCCAACCCTTTAAACAACAATTCACATAAGTAGCATAGAAATTAAATTAGACCCTCATAGGCCATTAATAACATTTATATATTATAGGAGATATTGAAAAAACAACAAAGAAAAACAAAAAGTAGTCCAAACCAAGGAGACAATTAAGAGGGAGAATTTATCCCTTCCTTTGAAATAAATTTGAATAGATGGTCAAAGTGCTCCATTTAGTAGCAGCCAACTCCAATATTTTCTAACCATTGTCCTAGAAAATAGAAAGGAAATTAACCAAAGTTTTCATATTTTTCTTGTTTTCCTTTTCATGTCCCTTATTTTCTTCTCCAAGTCTCACAATCTAGCACTCATAGCTTCAAACTTGTCCTATATTACATCCTTGCTTGCATCCACCTTCATTAATATACCACCAAATATTATTTTCCACTTTGAAAGTAGTTAATTTGTCTATGTGTTAAGATGAGAAAATTTGTATTGTAAATTCTCAATATTTGACTACCAATGATTAATACATGGTTATGATTTTTTTCATGTATTAGAAAGTATATATTTTGGCACTAGAACTTTGATTCTTACATAATGAATCTAAAGTACCCTATGGTCATTTTCAATATGTATGTATGTATGCATGCATGCATGCATGCATGTGTGTATGTGTGTATATATGTATGAATGCATGTGTATGTATATGTTTTACATACATATATTATTGAAAATACATATTACTTTTCTTAATATTTTTTCATTAAATGATAGTTATTGCTTCTTTAAATTATGTATAGGATGAAATAAGTTTTTAAATATTTTATCTAACTAGGGAAATGCGGGTGGTAGAAGAGGCTCCCGTTGATAAGGTTGCTGGTTCGTAGAATGTTTTGGTTAAAGAGGTAAATGTTTTGGGGCCCAGTGCTAGAACTCAAAACAACACTAAGATGCAAGTTGGGATCCCTGCCAAAGATATTTCTAAAGTGATGGATGCACATCAGAAGATAATTGAGAGTGACATGAAAGATGCTAATATTTTGAAGAATATATGTAGTTTTCTTGTTTTTGTTCATCCTTTTTGGTAGCTGTCTTGCTGATGTTTTGCTCCATGTTGGCTATTGGTTGGTTTGTTTAGTTATCTTTTGATACAACTTTCCTTTTTTTTAAAGTGTTTCAGGTCCCCTTTAAAACCTACTTTACCTATAATAAAAAACAATATATAAATTTAATATATAAAAAATATATAGTATTAATAATATTATATAATAGCCCATATTATATAAGATGTGAGCCTTACCTATACAATATTTAATATTATATAAGCATATCTTTCTCCCTCTCCCTTTTCTCTTCCTTTCTCTTTCTCTCTTTCTCTCTCTGTATTTTTGTCTCCTTAAGTGTGCAATGGGTATATTAAAGAGGTCTGAAAGGTGAATTATCATATTCTTGATCAAATGGTATGCTACCATGAGCATAACTCCCAAAGGAAACATGCCATCCTTGGATTGTTGACATGAAACAACTAGTCAAAAGTTAGTCTCTCTATTCTCTCTCTCTCTCTCTCTCTCTCTCTCTCTCTTCCTTTGTATATCTTATGTTTCTCTCTCATGCTCTATCTTTCTATCTATTCCTCACTTTCAATCTCTCTCTCTCTCTCTCTCTCTCGATATCTATCCGTGTCATAGAAAAAGTACCCTTTGCTTGACATGGGAATAATCGACTTAATGAGGCCGTGATTCAGGTGTTGTGAGGAATTTTATGCATCCACACTAGGTCTTGGACCCATGCAAATTGAATAACATGCTTTTAAGGACATCTTGTAAAGGTGTTGTAAGATGCTTTCACGCTTTTCTAGACTTAATGAACTCATTTCTCCCTAATTCAAAATTATAAAACATGTTTAATAACATTATTACATCAATCTAAAAGGTTTATAACTTAAACCTAAAGTTAAACTAGTTTTGTAATGTGTCTTGCACATTCACATTGGTTCTTGTTCCTTCCTAGGCTATGTGGACCTCATTTTAGTGTTGTAAAGTGTATTTAATTACACTTTCACATTGATTTATGTGTCCCAATCCCTATTTGAAATTCACATAATCACTAATAATCCCATATTAACCCATATTGTGCATCCCGAGGCTCAAATTGATCAAATACCTGACAAGATTGCATTTTAGACCTTATTTCCTTGGCATCTAAGCTGTCAAATTGGCCCCTGTGGGACCCATTCACCATGCATGGAAAATAAGTCCCATCCAGGTTGGACCCATTCGCCATGTGTGGCAAATGAGTCCCATTTGGCTCAATTTTGATGTTTGAGTAGGAAAAAAGTGAAATTTGAGTTTAATATTGCTTCATGTCAGCCTGTGATGAGGTATTAACAGGTAAAATAGGTGAATTTCCTATAAATATAGATATTTTAACTCATTTTCACATCCACTAACTTAATTCACATATTCATCCACCAATCTTTCATCTCAAGTCAAACAAATTAGGGTTTTATCATTGCAAGACATCAAGAAAGCTCTTAAAAACATTCAAGGGCTGAATCTTCCTCCATTACTGCAAAAATCCAAGATTAACATCATGGAAATGTAATCTATTCCATTATTACATGTTTCATTCTATTCTTTCATCATTTTGGTTTAATTACCTACATGAGGTTTGACCAAGGGAAACCCCCATGCCCTAACATTCACCATTTCTCTCTCTTGTCTTGTGGGTTTGCAGATTTAGGTCCCTTGGAAGCTTGGAAATCATATAAGATCAAGTTGAAATTTTTTTCAAGTCTTCTGCTCATTCAACAAGTCAAAATATCAATAAAAACTCATTTTCAAACCCATAAATCAGAGTTTTGGAAGCAAACACCTCTAGGAAGTTAAAGTGCAGATCAGAAGCTTCGAAATCCACCTTTGAAAATATAGAAATTCAAAAGTGGAATCATTCAACATGGGTGGTGAATGAGTCCCATTTATAGGTCAGTTTTTTTTTCTACATTTTTTGACACCCTTTTGACAGAAATAGGTTCTGACTTAGTTTACCAGAACTGGGACTGATTTGTCCAGAATGGCAAATGAGTCCCTCCAGGCCTGAAAATTAGTATCAACAGTGTTTCAAAAGCAATTTCCAGTCTCCTTCAAGCCTTCAGGTGCATACTTTAAGTTTCATTCGTTTTTGTTTAGTTTTGCATTTGTTTCTAGTTCATTGTTGCATTACATAATGTGTTTTCCAACATAGCATAATTCTTAGATTTTGTATTCATAATCAATCAATTAGTTCATATAAATACATTTAGATAATCTAATTTAGTCATATAAACATCATACATAGCATAATTTGAATGAACCCTTTAGCATTTTTGGACCTACCTCTCTCCTTTTAGGTGAAAAACCCTAGAAGAGCTAGAGAAGTGCACGGTGCCAAAAATCTATGGTTCACTATCTATCTAAATTTGTCTCTTTCTATAATTCTTTATCTTTTGAGTTTTTGTCTCTTTTGAGTTTCTTCTTCCTATAGTTTCCCCTTCTTGGGTTGTCTTTGGTGGCCCGTGGTTGCTTACGACTGTTTCCCTTGGTACTCTGTGCCCTTTCTTGTTTCGCGAGGGAGCTTTCTATGCTTGGACATTGGTTGCTCTTTACAGGTGGCTACTTCTAGGGGAGTCTTTTGGGATTCCCTCTAGCTTGTGGTGTTTCTCGAGTTTGGTTCCATGCCCCTAGCGTTGTTTTAATATCTTAAAGTGGTTGAAGTTTGTTTTCTGATTGCCTTGTTTCAACAAGGTGAATGGTGTTTGTTTTGCCAATTTGAGGTTTTCTTTTCTTTTGTTGCATCGTTGTTTATGCTGGTCAGTGCCTTTTGGCCCTTATGTGGACCTTGTTTCCTTCCTACTTGTTGGGTTATTTATGTTAGCCCAGTATTTTTTGCTTTGTTTGAAAGTTTTTTGGATCCCCTTTCGTATTTTGAAGCCGTTGAGGATAAAAGGGGAAAATATTTTTTGTTTGTTGGTTGAGCTACTCCATATGTCTTTTCTTAAGGCTCAGGTGTGGGTGTTGTCTCTATTTTCCTTGTGGGTTAAGGAAGAATGGGATAGGTTAAGTTTATTGTCTTTCTTGCATACTTAGAGATTGTTGTTGTTTGTGGGTTTCTTGATGCCTGGTGAGATGATGGTTGGAGTGGTTTCTAGTTTGCAGGCTATTCCCTGGGTTCTTCTACCTACTTCTTTTTTGGTGTAGATTATTTTGGTGTTGGTGATCATAGATCACTTGTGGACTAAGTGGTTGTTAGAAAGTCTTATTCTTAAGGCTCCCAATCTCTTTTTTCTATTGGCTAAGGCATATTCTATGTTTTTCTGGTTACAATACCTAGCTATGCAAATGGAGGATATCTCTCATCTAAAGTTATTGCTCTCTCTGGATCTACAACTGTTGTCTTCTTTAGAGGTGGAGACTACTCCCATTAAGGAAGAGCCCTCTTCTATTGAGGTGAAGGTGGTTGTTGTTGTTTTGGTGGGGAGTTCTTTTCTCTTCTGCTTGGCCCTATCGAGGTGGTGCTTGCGTGGGTAGAAGAGTGAAGGATTTGGAGGTTGGGGCTCACATATCTTCCTCTCCTATAGAGGGAATCTCCCTCCTATTGAGGTGGAGGTGGGGTTGGCATTGGTGAGGTACTGGTAGAAGAAAAATGATGTGCTTTAGTGTTCCACTATGTTCTCTAACTCCCCTATTGAGGTGGGGATTAAGGACTTGTTGGTGTTTTTGGTTATGGGGCTAATGGTGTTTAACACCATTAAGATGATTGTTTTTATTACCTCAGGGGTTTCTTCCTTGAGTGGTTGGTTTGCTAATGCCTGGATGATATAGGCAGGTTCTCTGTTTAACTAAGGGTTCTAGGACCCGACTTTTTCCTGGTTGTCAAGGGCCCTTGGTCCCTTGTTTTCCTTTCTGATGCAACTAGTGTAGTCTTGTTTCTATGATTGTTTGGTGATGTTGTTGGGCTACTACTGATTTGTGGTTTATCTTGTCTTGCAACATGCTTTGCTTGGATAGGGTTATAGATCCCTTCAAAACTGGTTTTTAATGGGTTTTGGGGCCCCATCAAAACCTATTTTACCCCTAATAAAATACAAAGTCATGATTTTTTCACTTTAAATTATATATGCACATCTTTTATTATTTACACATTATAAAGAAAAATCACTTTTCCACTTCAAAAATATCCCATTCTTTTCAAAGTTGATAATTATTTAACTCAAATTTAATTGAATACAACAAATTTATAGGTATTGACATGGAAAAAACAATATGGGCCTAAGTTTATTAATGGGCTACAAAACTTAATATGAAAATAATTGTTATTTTTTAGTTATTTCACCTAATTATGTGAATATTTTTTTCTTCTTTTTTGTCCATTTGTAAAGATATGATAACAAATATAAATATAATTATAGAAAATAAAAACATCCACTTAAAATTATTTGTGGTCTTAAATTAAATAGGTAGTTAATATTGTGAACGTCGATTATAGACCTACATGAGCACAACAAACAATCACACAATTAGATTCATATGCAAGTTAAATCAACATTGCCCATAAAATTCATTTACAATGCTCAAAATAGGAAATAAATGAAGAACATAACAAAGAAAGCTATTGAATCCTATTAAAGCAAGAAAACTCTTAATCCCATGGGGGAATTGGTGCCATTTTGATGTGGAAAATGGACTTCTCGCAATCCCTTGTAAGCTTGATGAAGATTTGGTGACGATTGAAGCTCCTTGATGAAATTTTGGCATAACCTAGCTATGAAACCATAAAAACTATGAACACTTGATGAAATGGATGAAATTAGCTCCAAATATGAAGATAGTGATTTTGCAATGAATTTGTGGATCCAAAATCCAAATGAGAGCCTCTTATTTAAAGATGAGAGTGATGGAGAATGAGGCAAAAGGGATGAATGTGGGATAAAAGACCAACCAATAGCATTAAGCCACTTGTCAACTTGAGTGGAAAAAAGGTGGAGCATATTTTGATGAATGTGCCAATAAATGTTATTAGGTTGAATTTCAAATTTATGAAATGACATGTTGGAGGGAGAAAAAAATGAATTAAATGCCACTTGGCTCAATGCACAAGGACATGTAAGAGATATTGAATGCCTTGTTGGAAGGACAAATCCCTTTGGAGGGATTTTCAAATTTGGAAGAATATTCCCCTTTTGATGAGATGTTGAGAGAAATTAGAAGATTTAATAAATCAAAAGAAATGATTTATTGAGAAAGTTGAAAAATCTAGAGGATTGGAGTGATTAAGATTAATTTTAAAAAGGAGATTAGTTGATGTGATAATTTGATTTATATTTTTGGATTGATTTAAATCAAAATGAGAGGAATATGATTTAGACTTAATTAAATAAAGATTTTGATTTATTTAATTAAAAAGGAGATGATGTTAGATTAAATTAAATAAAGATTTATTTATTTAATTTAATAGGATGACTTTATAGATTAATTAAATAAAGTGAATTATTTAATTAACAGGAGACTAGAGGATTAATTAAATAAAATTGATTCATTTAATTAACATGAGATGATGACTTAATTAGATAAATAATGATTTATTTAATTAAGAGGTAGAATGCAATGAATTTAATCAAATAAGGGATATTTAATTAAATGATTAGCAAAGGGGATGATTCAAGATGAAGCGGTGTTAGTAAAATTGGGATCAAGTGTAATCAGTACATTTTCCATGTCTACATTTTTCCCCTCTTTGAAGCAAAGGTTGCGTTGGTTCAAAGAATAAATTGCCATGATCAAATTTCAATTTTTTTTTATCTTTTCAAATGCCCCACTACTGCTTTGGCAACAAAATTATGCTGGTATACTACCCCTCGAGAGATCGGACAAATTTTTTTATTTTTTGGGTGATCTCGCAAAAAGAGGACAAGGTGCCTGACAGGTCTAGAAAGGCTCCAGAGTGCCAAAAATGTGCAAAAACATGAAAAATGATGCAAAATGACCCTCGATTGGGAAAAAATGGGCTTGGGGGTCAAAAATCATAGCTAGACGGCTAAACAGGGTAAAAAAACACTAAGTTTTAGGCTTACATAGGCCTCGAGGGGCCACTTCTAATTCATTTGCACACCTAGCCTTTTGAAATTCTTGCGATTTGAGCTCTAACCACTTATCGAGATGGCATAATGTGTGCTTCCATGACATATTTTCAAGTGCGTGCAAGTGTTCCAGAGGCTTCTCGGCATAGGACTAGTGGTAGGTCATTGTGTCTTGACTTTTTTTTCAATTTTTGAGTGCATTTATTAGGGTTTAGAAGTCAATGAAGTCAAGTGGTGCTATATAGCACCATTGAAAACCTCAAATTGGTGTTGTGCAAGCCTAAACTGTGCCGCTAGTGACAGTTGCACCATGATGACTCAGTTTAGAATTAGGGTTTATCCTTCAAAGTGTGTCACACTTGAAAATAGTGTTGCGGTGGTGCCATTTGAAATTTAGGCTCAGGGGTCAAACTAGGTCACTTTCAAACTATGCTATGACAACAGAGTTTGGAACTTTTTGGCTTCTAGTGGCATAGTATAGAAGTTCCAAATAGTGACACATATGTAAACAATGACACATTTGTTGTTTTGGTTGTGTCAACTTCAAATAGGATATTATTTTTTTATGAAACTTGACATGGTGACTTTCCTGATGCAGGAGGACATGGAGTTGGTTCATTCTCAGGAGCATAGGTCTTCCATTTTGAGAAGATTTACCTAGGAGCCCCCTTTGCATGAGGTACTCTAGGAGCACCTAGGAGCGATTGGCTTATGGTACGTTGCTTATGCCCCAATTATCAGGACGCACCTGGGCATGCTGACTGCATTGGCATAGTGAGACTTCTTCAGTCCACCTTCCCACAGGTGAGGCCATAGTGACCCTAGAGGATGTATGGTGCATTCCGCATTTACCTATCCATGAAGAGTGAGTTATCTATGATGTGGATGCTAGGAGATTGTGTTGGAGCGGTATAGAGGTCAGGTACTATCTTTCAAATTGATCGTTACTACTATCATTTTGGGACTCATGGCACCAGATCAATGTGGTTAGTACTTCAGTCCAAGATGGGGACTAGCTTGGGATTAGATGCTTTGACGGAGGGAATTCTTTGCCTTTGGGGCTAGTGATGTTGGCCTCCATGTACCATGATCTTCATGAGTTTGATTACTGCAATAGTCAAGCTATCAGATCAAGAGTCACACTGTTACACATTTGGGCCTAGGAGTAGATTGTAGTGCTCTGCCTCATCAGAGTTATATCGGTTGATATGGAGCTAGTTGACCCAATTATCTAGAGGTATAGGGGTGCACTGACATTTTCGTACATAGGGGCAATAGGAATTCGACACTGGAGGAGGGTCATCAACGAGATGACAATTTTCACTTGGAGACCTTATCTTGGGATGCCAACCTGGTACAATAATGTGCAATTGTTATTCTTTTCTAGGAAGGACTATCTGATGTAGGGCCAAGAGCATACTATGATTGAGAGATTTCTACCAGACCGCGTGGCCTAACAGTTCAGAGATGTTCAAGATTGTCTCGATGACCAGTACGTGGCTATCTTCACACATGGTATGAGGGAGACGACATGGGGTCAAATGATCCTAGCAATAGATACAGTACAAAGTTTCATGCAGTTGGTGGCCAAGTCGTGGCCTTATGATCAAGGACAAGCAGACTGGGGATGACACAGGCCTGCAGAGATTGTTTTTGAATGCCAGTTCAACTAACAATACCTAGTGCACTAATTCTGTGAAGGAGATCGAGAGGCCGGTCTATAGGGTGGGGGTGGGGTTGAGGAGGTAGAGGAGGCAAGGACAGTGATGGTGATGGGGATGGAAGTAGAGGGCGAGGTAGAGGGGGAGATGGAACACCTTCTTGGTAGCCTGAGCAAGACAGGGGTCAGAAGGATGGTGATCAGGATCAGCCCATGGATGGTCACCAGAACCAAGACAGGCAGAGGACCCCACCTAGAGATGGTCACTTGGACTAGCCACCCGTCCAGCCACCACCATAGCTAGACCCTAGGGATGGTTAGATATTACAGCTTCAGGCTCAGATACAGGTGTTGACCGCAGAGAGAGATTAGGCAAGACAATAGGTATTGACCTTGGCAGTCGAGCAGGATCAGGCTATCTAGCAACGACAGGCTATTGAGCTATATGTTGCATAGGAGATGGGTTGGTGACAGTAGTTAGAGAGTATGGCTGCATCGTCCTCCTGGAGCATAGTATCCATGAAGGTATACAAAGAGGCTATCCAAGAGGTAGAGTATCATCGTGTGCATTACAATCAGGTTGTGCCTCGAATGGGATGAGTTCCAGATTATTCGTAGCAAATAGGATACAGGCCTATAGAGGAGCATAGGGAGAGGCCAATGGTGAGGGGAGTAGCTAGTAGGGGTAGCTCTTTTACTATTCTTTTGAGACCCATAGGCTCATTTTTTGATAGCCCCGTGGGTGATTGTACTTATATTGATTGTACTATACAGTTGATCATGATCTTTTGTACCATGATAGTGTATTATTATTTTGATGATATATGAGATGATACAAGATGATTCAATTTGATTTGATGATGTGTCTTATCTTTATTTATGCATTATGATGGATGTTTTTACTTTCTATATGTGATCCAATGGTTCTATATTTATGTGATGCAATGCGATGTATGATGTTATGATGTGATGTAGTGATTTATGGATGCATTTTTTTTCAGTATCTTTTCTATGCACTTTTATGATGATGTACTAATGTTATGATATGAGAATGCTTAGACTAATAGATCTATATTATGCACTTAATGGATGATGATGATAAAATGTATGAGATGCTATCTTTTCTTTTTCATTATCTTTCTCATGTACGATATGGTGTTGCATTTATGGATGTCATGATGATGCACATGATATGATGTGATGATGCATTTTTTGTAATGATGTTGATGTATTTAATGATGATGCCTATGTATATGACATGATATGGTATGATAATGCTTATATGATGATGCAAATGGATGATATGTATGTGATCTTATATGGCTATGTAATGGATGCAAATGAGTAATATTATGATGTATAAGTGATGATGAATGAAAATGTATGGTTTATGAAATGCTTAGAATAACCAATCTATATTATGCAATGATGAAAAATGCAATGCATGTGAGATGATCAGTATTTCATATATGTCATGATATGATGTGCATTATGCTGATGGTTTGTGGATGCAATATGGATGGAATGGTGATGATTTGTGATTAACTATCATGGTACCATGTGATCACGAAAAGAAGATAGAAGAAAGAATAGCATCCAATGAGTCAAAAGAGATGATGATGATGATGAAGATGATTTGCTTACCCAGAATTGGGACTTTAAAAGGGGAATTTACCTTATGTTTGATAATACACATAGGCACGATGTATCAAGGTATAAAGAACCAGGATGGCCTTGCACCTAGTGTGATGGACTTTGACTCGACAATAAGATAGGATTACTCCCATTCACACTTGGTGTACAGAACCTTATTCATAATGTAGTTCAGATATTCCAAACATCTTGGATCAAAACATAGAAAGGAAATCCTTCCTATGTGGTCAACAAGACACCTAAAACACCCTCCCTATAGACCAAACAAAGCATGCATGACCAAGGTTATATTACAAGAATATCCAATAAGCACAGTAGATAAAAAGATAATGATCGTTTCCCCATTCATTTTCTCTCTAAATCCTTTCATTTGGGACATCCTCAAGAGGTCATCGAAATGAGCACAATAAGATAAGCCAAAAGACAAAGATAAAGTAAAAAACAAGCTAATGTTCTTCAATACTGCTACCCAAGACTAAACTATGGTCATGCCTGATGTTGATGTCCATTGTAGGAAGGATGCATCCTAGGACATGATGTTATCAAATGATTGATTTGGGACTGATTGGATGGTAGGCTATTGACACAAAGAGTGGACTAACTTGCTTATGTTGTTTACGTACTAACCTAGACTTAAGACCTTGACGCTTAAGCTTTCACTTTTGATTTGCTAGACTTGTGTCTAATTGTTTTACCAAAGGTTGAGGATGATGACCATTTATTATGAGTGAATGTTTATTGTGGGTGAAAGCAAGATGGGACATATGGATTTTTTCAAATATTTGGATGTCTTTGGAGTTTTGAAATGTTTTGAGGTTGTTTTTGGTATTTTCAATATTTTGCAAATGTTTTGATTTTTCAATTTTCCAATGTTTTGGGGTTTTCTAAGATTTAGACCAAGAGAATAACCTAAAGACCTATCTTAGGGGCCTCAGGGGCTGATCAACAGATTAGCCTTGCCTACATTATACACATAGAGACAACATAGTTTGACTGACACTGACTTGATTATTGATGAGATATGAACAAATGGATTGCCAATTTATTATGATGGACTCCTAAAGGACTGACCTAAGTGTCTCCGGGGATGATCAAAGATCAACCTTGCATATGTTCAAAGCTCAAAGATGATGTAGTTCAACAAGACGACTCTATTTTTGAATTTTTGACTAAAATTTTGACTTGTTTTGGATTTTGATATGTTTTGAATGTTTTTGGATTTTTTTGGTTTTATGAATGTTTTTGGATTTTTTGATTTCAAGAAGAGTTCTAGAATATACATGAATCTGATTTGAAGAGAACATGCCACCAACACAATGCAATAGACTACCCCAATAAAGGAAAGACAAATTGACCTTGAGAATGGGCCGAGTAGTACTAGGAGGGATCATGACATGAACAAAGGACCAAGCCATAATGCAGATACAAATGAGGGATGGATGGAGATAAATGGATGATGGAAGCATGATGGATGGGTGATATGTAACAAGTGGTAGAGATCCTAGTGGATGGAAAGTGCTTATTTACACAAGGCACCTCTTTTCTAGGTTTTCGCCAAGGTACTTGCCCAAAGCAGCACCGAAGAGGTTTTCACTAGAGGATGATTTTTTTCTCTTTATTGTTTTTCAATCCTTTTTCTGATTTTTTGGATTTTTATGTTTTCTGATTTTTTTGTTGTCACCAAAACACTTGTTTGCCAGGTTTTTATCAAGGTGACCATTTTTTAAGGACATTTTCTAATTTTTTTGTATTTTTTAGTTTTACACCCTGGAAGAATTAGGCATAAAACTTTTTGAGATGAGAGTTGTTGATTGGATCCTACAGAGGTTCTCCTTTGGCTGTTAATAGTTGATATGCCCCTAACTTATAGCTTGCTGTGATGACAAAAGTTCCCAACCAATTGGGTTCAAATTTACCTTTGCTATCTAGATTTGGAGCATTCTTCTAATTCTCCTTGAGCACAAGTTCCCCGACTTGGAAGATCTGAATCCTAATCTTCTTGTTATAACTCTACTTGAGTCAGTTTTGATACACCTACAAATGGTTTAAGGCATCCATATTCTCATCTAGTAGCTCTAGCTCATTTAGTTGGGATACCTGATATTCCTCATCTGTGATGAGATTCTGCAGTGATATTCTCAGTGACGGGAGCTCGGTCTCGATAGGAAGTATGGCTTTTGAACCATAGACCAAGGAGAATGGGGTGGCACCTGGTGGTGTGTAGATACTTGTTCAATAGGCCCATAGGGTGGGATTTAATTGGAGATTCCAATCACAAACAACTTCATTGACCATTTTCTTGAGGATTTTTAGGATGGTCTTATTTGTAGCCTCAGCTTAGCCATTTCCTTGGGGATAATATGAAGTGGAAAAGTGATGTTGGATTTTGAACTTGTGGCATAGGTCACAAACATCTTGATTCTTGAAAGGTGTCCCATTATGTGAGATAATGGCTTGAGGGACACCATAACGAAAAATTAAGTAGTTTAGGATAAACTTTGATATCTGCTTTCTAGTGATATAAGTCATGGGGATGGTTTCCACCCACTTGGTGAAGTACTTAGTGGAAATGATGATAAACTTGTGTCCACTAGATGAGGTGGGGGTGATTTTTCCAATGAGATCAAGCCCCCACTATGAAAAAGGGCCAAGGAGTGATAATTAGGTGGAGCTCTTGAGCTGGTACATGGATGAGGTCCCCATGTTGTTGACATTGTAGACACCTTCTAACATAATCATGTGCTTCTCTTTCCATTATAGGCCAATAGTACCCTGTCCTCAGTAATTTATTGGCCAAGGTCATACCACTCAAGTGTGAACCACAAATGTTGTTATGTACCTCAGTTAAGGTGGTCAATGCCTCCTCAATGTTTAGGCAACGTAACAGGGTTCCTTCAATGCTTCTATGGTAAAGGGTATCTCCTAGGATGACAAAAAAGGATTCTTTTTTGACAAAGGCTCTTTTGAGGTTTGAGGTTACATCAACTGGGAGGACTCCTATTCTTAGATACGTGTATATATCATGATACCAAGGATCACCAAGATGAACGATTTCACACAAATTCAGACTCTGGCACCTCGAATGTAGGCATGAGAAGCTGCTCTATGAGGAATTCTTGCTTTGGGATGTCACGTGGGATTTCTAAGAGTGATCTAATTGTAGCCATTACATTTTCTACTTTGTTGTTTTCTCTTGGTAGCTGCTCAAATGTGATATCAATGAAGAAATCCTTAAGACTTTCCACCAATTTCTTGTAGGGAGTCAAATTTTCATCCTTTGTTTGTTACTCATTATTGACTTGAGTGATTATGAGTTGTGAATCTCTGTATACCTTAAGTGCCATTATCTACCATTGCACTACTATTCTTAGCCCTATGACAAGAGCTTCATATTCCGCTATGTTATTTGTACAAGGGAATGATAGCTTGTATGATTTTGGAATGCAATCCCCTTGTGGAGTTATGAAGAAGATCCCTGCTCCTGATCCATGTTGTGTGTAGGATCCATCAAAGTACATTTTTTAGTGATCCACTACACATAGGTTGAAGATTGATTCATTTGGGAATTTTGAGACAAGTGGATTCTCTGAGTATATCGGTGCCTCCACCAATTGATCCACAATTGCTTGTCCTTTGATGGCCTTGCGCTCCACATACTCAATGTCATTCTCTGTGAGGATCATAACCCACTTGGCTGTCCACCCTGTAAGCATTGCTTTGGAAAGCAAGTACTTAAGGGGGTCTGCCTTTGTGATAAGCTTTATCTGATGGGCTAGCATGTAATGTCTAAACTTTTGTGTTGCAAATACAACTGCTAGATAGGATTTTTCAATGGATGTATAGTTCAATTCATGGTCCACCATAGTTCTCCTGATATAATAGATAGCTCTCTCTTTTCCATTTTCATCGTGCTATGCTAGGAGAGTGCTGAGAGCTACTGCTATTGCTGATATGTATAAGATCAAAGGTTTGCCTAGAATTGGCAGCATGAGGACTGGAAATGTAAGTAAATACTCCTTGATCTTGTTGAAGGCATGATCACACTTTTCATCCCACTTGTATGCTACCCCCTTTTGGAGTAGATGAGAGTAGGGAACAACCTTGTCTACTAGTTGCACTATGAATCGACAAATGGACTGGAGTCTTCCTTGTAAACCCCTTAGTTGTTTTAGTGTTTTAGGTGCCTCCATTTCGAGAATGGCTTTGACCTTAGCAAGATCTATCTCAATTCCTCTCATGGACATGATGTATCTGAGGAGTTTCCCTCACTGTACTCCAAAGACACACTTCTTTGGGTTGAGTCTGACTTTATATTCCTCTAACCTATCAAAGATGGAGCCAAATGTGGCTATGTGATCTTGTCTTTTCTTAGATTTAGCCAATATATCATCCACGGTTTTTTGGATCATTTCATGAAAGATTAGTGCCATGGACCTCTGATAGGTAGCTCCTACATTCTTCAACCTAAATGTAGGAGCTACTACTATTACCGAGAACATCACAAGGATTCTTCTACGAGAAGGTTTTATAGAACATGTTAGGGAACATCGAGAAGGTAAAAAATCTTTTTTTGTTTTAACTTCAAAATCTAGGGTAAGGACGCAAAAGAGATATATAACCGCTTCAAAGCGCATTAGCAAACCTGGTCTGAGAATCTATTCTAATGCTCGAGAGATTCCTAAAGTTTTAGGTGGAATGGGAATTGCAATCCTTTCTACTTCGCAAGGAATAATGACTGATCGAGAAGCCCGACAAAAAAAATAGGAGGGGAATTATTATGTATTTTATGGTAACTCCAAAACAAAAAGTAAATAGCTGAAGAGCCTTGTATTTTTGCCTCCAATATTGGAATGCCGCCAAAATAATATTGACAAAAGAGTTTCTTCATGATATTCATGAATACTGAATATTATTCAGTGTCAGCAATTTGGCTGACAAAAAAAAGCTATTTAATAAATATTCAATTTATAAAAAAAAAGAAACAAATTCTTTATTTTTTGTTATGTTAAATGTCTTTTATTTAAACATAATGAAATTTTTTTCCTCAAAGATAGTATCTCATGTCCTGCCATCATATCCATGATCATGTCAATGTTCAAAAGTGAAAATTCATCCTTAGGATATTCCTTGTTGAGATCTCTGAAATCTATGCAGATGAGAATGCCCCCAGTGGGATTTGAAACAAATATAAGGTTTGAGACCCATTCTGGATAATCTATCAACCATATGAACCCTACATCTAGAAGCTTTTGAAATTCCATTTTGACCAATAATGCTATCTAGGGATGCATCTTCCTAAGCTTTTGTCTGGTTGGATTTGCTTTGGGATATACAACTAGTTGATGAGCCACAACCTCTAGATCAAGCCCAGGCATGTCGGCATAGGTCCATGAAAATTTGATCTTTCTTTCTTTTAGGAATGCAACAAGAAGTTCTTGTTCTTCTATGAGAAGTGACTCTACGTAGAATGTTATGTGTGGTAGTTCCTCTATTCCCAAGTTGATTAGATTACACTTCTCGGCTAATACTACTAACTTGTCTCGAAGAATTACACTGAGAGGAAGATTGAATCCTTCATCATTCAGCGCCTCAAAGAGGTTTTCACCATTGGATATGTCCTTTAATTTTACTATTTTCAAGTCAGAGAGTGCCATAGTGTGGTTTTCACTCAAAGACCTAGAGATTATTCTCAGATTTTCACTTTTGCTACTAAAGGATTCAATAGTTTCCCTGTAATAGGCCTATGTGTCTAGTATGATGTCAAACCCGACCTTGTGATTACCATATGGTACTGTATCTTGTAATCCCATGAATTATAAGAGCGCCTCATAGTTTTTGAAAGTGTCTAGAAATGGTGGTCCCTATTGGTCATAATCGATGAGCTGAGGATAGACTAGGTTTATTTCATGGGTTTGATGGTCTGACTCAAAAGACAAGGTACTAATCATGAGTAGGGAGGAATCTTTAAAAAGCATAGGAAAGTGAGTTATGGGATCCTCATCACTACTACACACATTAGTTATGTGAAAGGTAAAGTTGTCTAAGGGTAGACCTGGGGATACTAGTAATTGAAGGGCAGCTGCTGATAATTAAAGAGGAGTTTTGACCTTTCTAACTGAGGCACCTTTTCCAAGTATGGTCACCTCCAGAGGGGTACATCCGAGACCAAGGTTTCTTAGTCGCTTCCCAGGAATATTGGGTTCAAATGGGCTGTTGTCATTCTACCTAAGTTTCTTGCTTCTGTCATAGCCCATACCAAGCATTATTTGTAGACCTTTATTGCTTTCGTCCATTAGCAGATTAGGCACAGGCCTTTCATCTTGATATAGGAGACTAGATATGTCTCTTTCATCTACTATTTCTTGACTTAGATCCCCCAAACTTCTGAATCTAGAGGGATCTGGTTTGAAGGTATGGGATGATGTTTTAGGTTGTTGGGGTTGCCCATGTTTCATAGGAGATTGAGGTAACTCCCCTATGACAAAAACACTTTTCTTCATTCTATAATCCCCACACCCATTGTCCTGGATGATGACCTTGATTTTTGATATGTCAGGGATGGTAGGTGTCTTTTTCTCAAAAGTGGAGGCCAATGTAGTTGGGTCTACATATGAAGTGGTGGGGCCTTCATCATTTTTTGAAACTTGGGGGATTTAATAATATTTTGCTTCTAGGCTCTTGCAGTAAGCAAAGGGCTTAGGATCACCATGAATTGTGACCTCCTTATTTTGGTATGGGAACTTGATGCACTGGTGGAAGGTGGAAGCGACTGCTTGCATCCCATGGATCCATTGATGCCCCAGGAGAATGTTATAGGGTAAATCAAGGTTAAGGACCTGGCATGTTGTTTCCATAATGGCTGGTCCTACTTGACTAGGGAGCTGAATAGTGCCTTGCAACACTCTTTATTGATCATCATAAGCTTTGATGGTGATACCCTTTCCCTTTTCAATTTTATCATTTGAGAATCCTATATTCTTTATTAGTTTTAAGGAACAAATGTTTAGACCTGCACCCCATACACCAAGATCCTTTTGACTTTATTTTTATGAACCAAGTCTTTAAGGTGGAGTGCATGATTGTAAGATGGTTGGGAAGGGAGTCCTGATCGAAGAATGTTAGGAGGGTTTAGGTGGTGATATTTTTGACCATATCTTGGAACTGGTCAGCATCAAAATCCACGGAGATGGTGGATGAAGCCAATGCTTCCTCTAGGATTTTCCTATGTGCTGGCAATATCTTTAGTAACTCCATGATGGAGATCTAAGCGAGGGTTCTTTTCAAATAATCTAGGACATTATAGCCATTAGGAATGGTTCTTGGATTTGAAGTGGATGCTCTAGGTGGTTGTGATGGTCCAACAATGGTGACTTTTCTGCTGCATGTGGTGACTCCACAATCAACTTTGGGTCCTTTGATGGTGATAATAGTGACCATTTCATCAATGGATGTGACAACATGATCACACACATGGTTCACATTGGCATACTTTTGTTTTCCATGGTTTTTCCCTTGGTTATGATCTGGCATCATATTTGTGTATATTTTTAAGTTTTGATTCCCAACTAGTTGTTCAACATTTATGATCTTATCATTAATGAGGTATTGGATTAGATTTTTCAACCTCGTGCAACTGGTTGTTGTGTTCCCCTTGATTTTGTGGAAATAACAAAGGTGATTCTCATTATACCACAATGGTTACACTTGGGGTTCCTGATAGTTCTCATAAGTGGGAATCTTGATGAGATTTTTGTTTATTAGTTTCTTCATGACCGCTTCAATTGGTTCCCCAAGGGCAGTGTACTTCTACTTAGGGGGATTTCTAATTCACAGAGGTGGTACCCCTTAATAATTTATATTTTTGACCTAATTGTTGGGTGGTTGTTGTGATGCCACATTAGCTTTCATGTTGTTTCAATTGTTGTTTTGCGATTGTTGGTAGGTTTGGGTGTTTTTCTTTAGAGCATTGATTATAACCTTGTTGTCCACCACACCATCATTAGTAACATTTTTGTTTCTTCCTCATGTGTGAGGTTTCTCATTATAGCTAGTGGATGGGTGATTATCTTGGTTTTCTTGATATGAAGTTGTTCCCCCTTGTGCAATAACGGCTCGTTCTAAGCTAAGCACCTTGGGGATTAGTTGGTCATAAGTGGTGATAAATTATACCTTAAGATGAAACGCTAAGGTTTTCTCAAGGTTGGTAATGATGGTGCAAACTTGTTGTTCTTCTGGAATGGCCCATTTGCTCCTATTAGTCTTGGATCTCCATCTTTGTAAGAAGGAAGTGAATGATTCTCCCTTAGCTTGTTTAAGCGTGGAAAGTTCCTCTAGACTAACATCCATACTGATGTTGAAGGCATAGTTTTTTATGATGTGTCTATGATCTCTTATAACTTTTTGATGCTAGGAGGAAGGTGAGAGAACCACTCCATGGCAGGACCAGCCAAACTTCAAGAAAATAACCGCATCAGATACGTATCATCATATGTGACCTTCATGCAATGTACTTGGAATTCCCTGATGTGATCTTCAGGGTTTTCTGTCCCACGATATTTTTCAAATTTAGGGATTTCAAACCCCTTGGGAAATGGTACCATTGCAAGGGTCCTGTCGAACAGATAGGGGCACAAGTTGCTTGGTGTGTTTGTTGTTTTCCCTGATTGGAGATCAAGCACTTGTTGTGAGAGAAGTTTGAATTATGTTGTCACGTCATCTTGCAGATTAGGGGGTGGAGTGAATGTGTTTTGAAGTGGTCAAGGTGTTTGAGTGATGGGTGGAGTGTTGGGTGTGTTGGTGTGGTTTTCTTGTAAGCTCTATTGCACAATTAAGGCTTGCTAATATGCCTACATTTGTTGTTGTGCCAACAATTCTTGTTGTTGGTCTTGTTGTTGTTGCGCCAACAATAATTGTTGTTGGTCATGTTGTTGCTATGCCAACAATGCTTGTTGTTGGGCTAGTAATGTAGTTTCTTGCTGCACTTGGTATTGTTGGAGGGCTTGCTAATATGCTTGTTGTTGGGCTGCTTGCAGTTGTGCTTGGTATTGAGCCTGTGCTTGTGCTTGTTGAGCCTAGTATTGGGCTTGCGCCTGAGCTTGAGCTTGCACTTCAGCTTGCATTTGAGTTTGTGCCTATTGGGCAGCCTGTGTGGCTTGAGCGGCTTGAGTGGCTTGAGCTGCTTGCACAACTTGGGAAACTTGTTGTTGTTGTAATAAGGCATGGGCTTGAGCAGCCTGTTGTGTTTTTTGTGCGACTTGGGTTTCTTGTGCTTGCTGAGTAGCTTGGGATTGTTGAGAAGCTAGCTATGCAGCTTGTTGATTCTAAATTTGTTGAAGCACTTTTTGATAGGCAGCCTATTGAGTTTCTTGCAACATGATGCTATATCGGTTTGTTGTGTTTGATTTTGGAGGTGGTGGCGGTGGATTTGGAATGGGGTTTGTTGTTGTGATGCGGAGTACTGTTGTATTGATGGTGAGAATTTGTGTGGTGGATGGTACAATTGATATGCTAGGTCCTTGAGAGACCACATTTATGGATGGTGTTGTGATTGGTTGGGTTGCTTGGATGGTTGGCATCTATTGTTGCGATATTGATGGCAAGATTAGAGGATTTGGCATGATGTTTTGACTGATGATCAAGGGGTTGTTGTGACTTTGATTGAGTGGTGGTAAAGGAGGTAACCTTGAACGGAGAGGTGGTGTGGATGTTAATGGAAAAGGTGGAATTGGTGGAAAAATGGGTGTACTCCCTTGAGGAAATGATGAAGATGAACGGTCAAAGATGCCCTGTAGTCCAAATAGCCCACCTCCTCTTTGCAAAGTCATAGGGAGAGAGGTTTGTGTGTTGAAAGGGTATGTTAGTGTCACATGAAAAGATGATGATGGTTCATTGGGGTCTTGAAAGGTGAGCAGAACATGTGGGTGTAACAAATTCAATGAGATGGATTGACCCAAGATAGTGTTTGTGTCCAAATGTTGGTTGTTCACAAGGGGGTGTGTTTGTAATGCATAGAGTAATGAGCTCCCCTTGTTAACAATTGGTTGAGTTGGAGCTATGGATGATGTGATTTGGGGGATGCTTTGAGTGATGCTTTGAAATGGAGGTGTGGCGATTGGGGGTGTGGATGAGACTAGGGGCATGATCCCAAGAGGTTTCTCCAAAATAGTGCTTACATAAAAATCATAAGAGAGTTTAGCCCCTTCTTTAGCTAATTCAAGCATGTATTGGGAGGGATTGAGTCTCATCATGTTATTGACAATTCTATGAGTTTCGGGATTTTGAACCATTTCAATGATCTCATCTTGTGTCATCCCTAAGACATTATTGGTGGCATCTTCCACTTGACCTTCTTCTTGGGGATTTTGTGATGATAGAGGGAGATTGGTTAGGGGATTTCTTGATCCAACAAGATTGATTTTTGAATTGGTTTGACTTAGGTCACTCGAAATTGATGCTTCTTTGTTCATTTCCATGTTCTTGTGTTGAGACCTAGTTTGCACCATAAAATAAAGGTCAATATTCAAAAATGTAAGAGAGGAACCTCTAATTTTTGGATTGATCTAATCTTTAGGTGCAAAAAAGAAAGTCTAAGATACTAAGGATCAAAAGGATGATTATGGTGACAACGAAGGATGCAGGATTGGTGGATGTTTGAACTCTTAGGAAACCTTGAGGGGGATACTAAACTTTAGGACTTTGGATTTGATGCTTTGTTTTTTGATTTTGGATTGATTTGATTTGATTTTTATTTTTATTTTGGATAATGAACTCATAAACTCTAAGAGGTTAGATGTTGTCTTATAGTGACTTTGTTCACAAGATGATAATTTGACTAAGTGTGCAGAGAAGGATTCATCTATACACACAGTCAAACAAGATGATTTGGATTTGTTTTGATTTTTGATTTCAAGAGGATTTTTCCAATGTTTAGCATAAAGGATTTTTTCAAGATTTCCAAGAGTTTTTGGTGAGGTGAATTTGGATTTTATGTTTGAAGGATGGATGAATGTTTTGATTTTGACCCTAAGAGACTTAGAAATATTTTTGTTTACTAGACCAAGGTGTTGAAGAACATGCTAATGCTTCCTAAGTGATATACTCAAACCTTTGAAAGAGACTTGGAATTTTAAAATAGTAAAATGAATAAAAATTTGGATTGTTCCTTGATGCACATTTGTAAAAGTTGAAGGTCAATCTTTCTCTAAACTCATAAAGCATAGACAACCTTTTCTTGTGAGATTTTTGACTAAGACCTTTGGACTTTGGTTTTTGGATTTTGATCTTTTAGGAAATCATTTGGACGAGCACATGTGTGGGGTTCAATTGTTTCTTAGCTTTGCTTAATGACTTCCTTTACCACAAAAAATTCTTAATTAGGCTTTCAAACTAAATGTCCAATGTCCCAATTTCTTCTCATCCCAAAAGGTCCATTATGTGGAAATCAAGGAAATTAAGGCAAAGGTTCCCTATTATCGACCTTAGTGAGAAAATTGAGATGTAAATTCAAATTATTAGAAACCTCTAAGGATAGAATCCTTAGGGAAAGCAATAACACTTGAATTTTATCAAAGGTATTTGCTTCCTAAAGGGTTTGAAATTTGATGATCATGTTAAATGTTTGTTTTCCAATGTTTAAGATCCAAGCAAAGTGTTTTGATTCCAAGAACATGCACAACCCTATGGATATTGAGACAATATTTGTTGAATCCCCACTTGGATAAATCCAGCTAAGCCTACTTTCAGTAGATGATTAGATGTTTGACCACACAAGCTCCCCCTTACAGTGTAATCGCTTCTTGGGTCATCCAAGCATCATTACCCATTAAACTCCCATGGAATACTTCTCATCTCTACTAAAGTCATAAAAATGTGGGGAAGCTTCAGAATGACCATTCTTGCACCAACAAATAGTTTAAAGATTTTGATCTTCTAAACAAAAGGTTCTAGTATAGGCATTTCATTCATGGGGGATCATCCATGCAGCAAGAGACCATTGTTTCCCTTCTTTTCAGAACAATCCTCGTGATACTTGAACTTTCCTCAAGTACACACACTGATATACCAGTTGGAAGTCGCTTGGCTTTACCATGTTCTTGGTGGGGTCGTTCCCTTGGGTGATTACTTTTTCCCACAAGGTAGGCCCTCTAAAGATAGACAAAAGTGAGCAAGTACATCCATAGTTCGATCGATCTTTGTTTAGAAACAAAGAGAGAACACACACGATATAGTCCACTCACATTTGCAAGACTTTGTTCAATTTTAGAATCCCAAATTGAAGTGTGGAGGTAGGCCTTTTGATTCTCAAGATCGCCGTGAGGCGCGAGAGAAGCACATACGTCTTTTATTTGATATTATTTTGTATAATATATTACAAAACATAGAAACACATGTTCATTTTAATCCCTGAAAGCAATAATTGGATTCTTTTTAAGCACCAAAATGAAAAGTGAAAGTTGCTTGTTCAATTGTTAAACCTTAAACAAAATCGAGTAAGTTGCCTAAGGTTCTTTTTAATCCTTTTGTCTTGTTCTTTTTAAACCCAAATTGAAATGTATTGAGTCCTACAAGCATGAAAGATAAAAAATTCTTAGAGGAAAGATTATAATTTCTCCCAAAAGTGTTTAAAAACTCTTGCTAAAATGAGATGATGATGTCATATAAGTCTTCATCTTTTTTTCCCTCCTTCAACTTCGATTAAGCCAACCTAAAAAAATTGGTTAGAACTACAAAAATAGAGGTCAAAAACCAGTTAGTAATCATAAGCAAGAAAAATAAAAAGACACATGTTAAAATTAAACTGATTAGTACCTTTTACCCAACTCTAGTGGTGCAATCTACAAATGCGGCATAGTTTGAAGTGGTCAGCGACACTATATGGCACCACTAGGACTGATAGCAGTGCTCTGTAGTAGGATCAGTGAGCGTGATTGAGGCACTATTTTTCCAAGCGGTGTTGTTTGGAATTTGGAATCCTGACAAAGAAATGGTCAAGCATCACAGTTTGGAAATTTGAATTTCTGGGCGGGAAGACCTTAGCGATGGAGTTTGGACTTTGTAGTGTCACTGTATGGTGTTGCTGGACTTGTAGCATCATTGTATGGTGTCGCTGGACTGACAGTGGCGTAGTTTCTTGTAGGCACAAAAGTGTCAAGAAAACAACAAAATTTTAGAAAAAAATGTGTTAATTTCTTCCAATCTGCCCTCCTTCTAGTGCCAAAATGTGCATGTCAATTATAGACCTGCATGAACACAAAAAAAATCACACAATTAGATTCATATGCAAGTTAAATCAACATTCCCCATAAAATTCATTTACAATGCTCAAAATAGGAAATAAATGAAGAACATAATAGAAAAAGCTATTAAATCCTATTAAAGCAAGCAAACTCCTAATCCTATGGGGGAATTGGTGCCATTTTGATGTGGAAAATGGCCCTTTCCCAATCCCTTGTAAGCTTGATGAAGATTTGGTGATGATTGAAGCTCCTTGATGAAATTTTGGCATAACCTAGCTATGAAACCATAAAAACTATGAACACTTGATGAAATGGATGAAATTAGCTCTAAATATGAAGATAGTGATTTTGCAATGTAGTTGTGGATCCAAAATACAAATGAGAGCCTCTTATTTAAAGATGAGAGTGATGGAGAATGAGGCAAAAGGGATGAATGTGGGATAAAAGACCAACCAATAGCATTAAGCCACTTGTCAACTTGTGAGTGGAAAAAGGTGGAGCATATTTTGATGAATGTGCCAATAAATGATATTAGGTGGAATTTTAAATTTATGAAATGACATGTTGGGGGGAGAAAGAAATGAATTAAATTCCACTTGGCTCAATGCACAAGGATATGTAAGAGATACTGAATGCCTTGTTGGAAGGAAAAATCCCTTTGGAGGGATTTTCAAATTTGGAAGAATATTCCCCTTTTGATGCCATATTGAGAGAAATTAGAAGATTTAATAAATCAAAAGAAATGATTTATTGAGCAAGTTGCAAAATCTAGAAGATTGGAGTGATTAAGATTAAGATTAATAAAGATTTGATTAATTTTAAAAAGGAGATTTGTTGATGTGACAATTTGATTTATATTTTTGGATTAATTTAAATTAAAATGAGAGGAATATGGTTTAGACTTAATTAAATAAAGATTTTGATTTATTTAATTAAAAAGGCAATGATGTTAGATTAAATTAAATAAATATTGATTTATTTAATTTAATAGGATGGCTTTAGAGATTAATTAAATAAAGTGAATTGTTTAATTAACAGGAGACTAGAGGATTAATTAAATAAAATTGATTCATTTAATTAACAGGAGATGATGGCCAGTATTGGCATGGTGTGATGGTTTATAGGTGGCATTGTTGTTCTTTCCACCAAGGTTCAAACCCCGTTGGGGTGGTATTGTTGAATGGTTGTATCCAGTTCATAGCTCCGGTCAAAAGCGTTTACCCCTTGAATTAATAAAAAAAAAAGGAGATGATGACTTAATTAGATAAATAATGATTTATTTAATTAAGAGACAAAATGCAATGAATTTAATCAAATAAGGGATATTTAATTAAATGATTAGCAAAGGGGATGATTTAGGATGAAGCGGTGATAGTAAAATCAGGATCAAGTGTAATCGGTACATTTTCCATGTCTACAAATATAATTGTTGATGTGAATAAGGTGTTTTATCTAAGTAGTTCATCACCTAGGTTTTGTTGACACTAGTTGCTTAAGTTTGCTTAGGGTACACATAACATACTTATCTCTTTATGTTTCATATCATAAGACTAAAATACTTAGCATAATCTTATGTCATCATATGTATCACTTTGGTCTATATAACTAAGGGGTCATATTTGTATTCCTTTTTTATTTTTGAAAAAAGTGGGAAGCCACTAAACATTATATTAATAGTGATACGGTCTACATATCAAAATCTTTCCAATTAGTAGGTTTGGCTCCATAAGAGAAATTACATCAATATCATCAAAATTTACATCTATCTCACTAGATCTCACATTTTGATGAAGGATGAAATCACAAAAGGAGACATAAATTACATCAATATCCCTAGTCCCCAATAGTAGCGATCAAAAAAATCCAAGAACCAAATCAAAGAAAGGTGGAAGAACATAAACCTTAGCTAGAAGCTTGAAGTTACAATAGTAACAACATACCACCAAGATTGAACAAATATCCTCCATGATACAAACCAAAGAGAGGTGGCAGGACACAAAATTCAGACAATACATTTAAGAGGATTCAAAATTTAGATAATGCAATTAATATTCACACACTACTTTTAGATTAAGATTCCAAATCAGCTAGAGGAGGGAAGTATAGGGTGGAGTGTGGTTCAAAAAGAGTGTGTCGAATTAAAAACTGAACCACATAATATAGATTTTTCACCATATCAACAATCATATAACCCAATCAAGCTCTTTATCTATGCAGATGATGCATGAATTCATAAGGGAAATCATCCAAAAAGCCATGAGCCATCAAGCTGAGGAGCATATATAAGGATGGATTAGAAAGAAAATTCTATTGGCACAAAATCCCTCTGACCATGTTAGTTTCATTAAGAATGTCATAGCCCTCAAGCATCGGTTGAAGGAATGACAACGAAAAAATATGCACAAAGGGGTAATTTCCTACCAAGAACTTAACCATCTCTACACACTAGAGAGCATCCATCAAATTAGAAATAAATGGAGAAGCTATTTCATTCGGTAGATCCATGGAGTGGAAATCCAACCAATCCCAATCCAGGATTGTGGAAATGGCCTCCGCAACTTGATTATATTGAATTATGCATGACCTTCTTAGCTTCTCAATTTAAAATAGTGTAGATTCATGAATTTCATGGTACCTTGCATGCATGAACACTCTAAAAGAGGACTCCATTGCATGCAACGCTAGAAAAAAGAATGCACTATTAAATAAAGATGACTGTATTAATAGATGAAAATTACCCATAATTCATGTGAAAAGAAGTCTTGTAGATGCATTAAAATACTATAATAATCAATCCACTAAATTCTATTTTTTTAAAAGAGAAGGGGTAAAAATTGATTGAATCAAAGAAACATTACAAAGCAATAGGAAACAACCCACAAAAACCACCAATGAAACCTAAAACAAAGTCCTTAAAGGAACCCAACCAAGGAACCGATTACATGTGTAAGTCTTCCATGATTATCTTTTTGAGATACATAGAGAGCTCTGAGGATAATAGTCCCCAGTCATCAATAAACCAACTCTCCAAATGCTCAGAGGCCCACTTTACTAGAAAATTAGCCACCCTGTTCCATTCCCAAGGAATATGATAAAAATAAACAAATTTAAAAGGACTACACATGTTCACAATCTGTTTGATCATAATAGCTAGTTGCCAATTAACACCATGAAATCTCTACTTGTTTAGCATATCAACCACAATTTGTGAATCAGATTCACAATTAATCCTCTTTTAGCCTAGGGAACAAACTCTTTCAATAGCATGAAGAATAGCAAGAGCCTCCGTGAGATTATTAGAATGACGACCTTTATAAATATAGAAGAAAAGCACCACCCCTCCATTACTATCTTTGTCAATACCACCAATCCCAACATGCCCAAGATTCGCCCTAGAAGATCCATCTGTATTTATCTTCAAAATACCTTAAGGAGGGAACCATTGACCCTCCCAATGAATCTTGTTCTTTAATTGACAAGGGCCATTAGAAATAGAGAAACTAGACCCTCTATCCACCAAGTGCAGATTCCTCACAAAAGACAAATCACTAGGATCCATAGTAACCAATAGGTCACATTTAGCTAAAATAGTCTTCTAGATCTTGCTAAAGATCTTCCCCCATAAAATATCCCCAACCTACTTCAAATCTTGGAAAATCCTTCTATTTCTCTCTAGCCAAAGATGCCAAGTAATAAAGGTAAGGCCAATAACCTAAGCAATCTAAAGAAAAGAAGTCTTAGCAAGGGGTCTCCCCAAAATTTCCCAAAACTATAACAAAGAGGAGGTATGAACATAGGGATGTCCCCAAAACCTCCACCAAAGATGTTAAATCCTCCTAGAGTATGGACACTAAAAGAAAAGATGTGAAGTACACTCTTCACTATTATTACACAAAACACATATGGAAGGACCCTGGAAGCCTTTTTTCTACAGATTATCCCAAGTAAGACATCTATTTTGAACAACCAGCCATAAGAAGAAGTTACACTTAGGCCAAGAAAATTCATTCCAAACTTGCTTCCACCAAGGAACACCAACCTTCCCAAACAACTATCTATCCAACACCATATACCTAGAGGCAACAAAAAATATGCCCTCTAGATCAGGACCCCAAACCAAAATATCCTTTCCTTTCAGAGAACTACACATTCTACTAGCTAAAATGCTAGCAAGCTCTTGCCTCTCCTCCTTAGTACCTCCTAGAGGCCACTCTTGGGGATCCTTTCAATTCCATTCCTCCACCTAACCCAAGGCCCAAATTTTTTTTAAGTCTTCCACCTTACACCAGCCAACTTTCGTCAAACTATCATAAAGAGGTTGAAAATGAGGAAACATAGAAATAATAGAGGGATAACCATCCCAAGAATCATACCAAAAGAGAGTTTTTGAGTCCTTATTACAAATCCAAAATAGATTAGGCTCCTTTGTTAGCTTAGCCCCTCTTTTGAGGGTATCCCAAATCATATACCCTTTCTTTTGGAGAAAATATCAAGGAAAATCATAAGAGTTCACCCCATTGAGGTACTTGTGATTGAGAATTCTAGCCAAGTCTTGATCCTGACAAGTGCACCATCACCAATATAGTTTAGCAGCTAAAGCCTAGCCCATCAAACCTACCAACTTGAGACCAGACCTCCCTCCTATTTTGGCATGCAAATAAATTCCCACTTCACCAAAATCCACTTCGAATTGAGAAAATTACCTACCCAAATGAATTAAAGAGCGAGGGCATGAAAATCCCTAACAAATTTGGCAGGAGCAACCTGCACAAAACATCAATAAATAGGAAGAGCTTGGATCATGGATTTGAGTAGGACCACATGACCTGTCGAAGAAAGTCACCTATGAGTCCAATGACCAAACCTCTTTTGGAATTCATCTAAGACCTCTTGCAAAAAATATTTTGGTTGAGAACCCACAGTGAGGGGAATCCCCAAATAAACTAGAGGAAGAATGCCAATTTGAAATCAAAGAATTTGAGCAATCCTAGACTAAATAAGTCGAGGAGTGTTGAGAAAAAAAAATAGAGGACTTGTTATCATTAATATTTTGACTAGAGGCAACCAAATAAGTATCCAAATACTTCCTTAAATTCATTGCTCTATTTATTCTGACAACACCCATTAAAGCAATATCATCAAAAAATTGGAGGTGAGAAAGAGGCAAAAAATTATTACCCCGACACCACCCCTGAATCAACCCATGACTAACACACGACTTGATTAACCTCCCCAACCCCTGAGCCATAATGATGAAAAAATAAGGGGACAAAGGATCTCCTTTCCAAAGACCCCTGGATGCTCCAAATAATTTAGAAGGCTCCCCATTAATAAGTACCGAAAAGGAAGTAAAATTCACACAACTCATGATCTAATCAACCCACTCTCTCTCAAATCCAAAAGCTAAGAGAAATTTCTGCAAGAAGGCTCACTAATTCTAATTAATCTCTTTTTCCATCAAGCTTAATTAACATACCTTTCCTCTTAGAGACTCCATAGAATGAATAGCCTTAGTAGCAATAACAACCCCACCAAGAGTTTGTCTTCCTACCACAAATCTTCCCTACTCATTGGAGATCAAAGAATTGAGCCTTTTTTCAATTAGCTTAGTAATTATTTTATAAACCACATTGGTGCATAATGGGAAAACTAATCCATGGAGAAAGCCACCTTCTTCTAAAATAAGAGAAAACTTTAGTGATTTCATGGTCTTCAAAAATTTCTTTTATTCTCTTTATATTCCTAAACGCAGATATCCTTTGGATAATCTCCCAAAACACTTGAAAAAATTCAACAGGAAAACCATCAAGGCTAGGGGATTGACCTTTTTTCATTAGGAATATAATAGTATCTAGTTTAGACAAATAAATGGTCCATACAAGAGCCTCATTCATCTCATGAGAAACCAAACAAGAAATACAAGCCAAAATATAATTTTCCTCAAAACTCGTAGGGGGAGAATCCTCAGTGAAAAGAGATAAAAAGAACTAAGAGGCCTCTCAAGAAAATTCATCCTAAGAAGAAATTTGAACTCCCTTAGAAGACACAAGAGAATTGATGAGATTACCATTTCTCCTAGCAGCAACAAAGTGATGGAAGAAGGAAATATTTCTATCCTCTTCCTGAAGTCACTCAATTTAGGAATTTTGCTTCCAAAAAATCTCCTCCATCAATTGCCATTCCTCAAGAGTCTTAGTCGCCATAACCTCTTCTCTACAAAA
>VDFB02026320.1:61000432-61095788 GCA_007258455.2 Sequoia sempervirens | reverse complement strand
GTCATTTTTAGGTGTCTACACATGTTCCACTTGAGCCAGATTATTTGTTTGCAAATACCACTAATGAGATTAAAAAATTGAGAGACTCATTAGCACAGGGTGCAAACCCAAGAATATATTATGAACCGTGTATGTCAATATTACATAGTTTAGAAAAACTAAGAGATGAACTTGAGAGGACTAGTGCATATTCCCCAGATAGAGTAGTTGTTATTCTTTCCTACATGCGGGAAGAAGTACATGGTGATGTTCCCCTTAAACAAATACAAGATAGTGTGACCAAAGAAATGATAAAAAACACTTGTTTTCCTTTTTATCAAAATGTGTGTAAGGTTAGGGGATACCAGGTCACTAGATGTGTCATCATGCTATGGCTGAATTGATCTACCCATGATTTCTCACAGCACATAGTCAATACCCAAACAATGACCAAATTCCATTATATTTTGTTTAGCAGTTGTATGTTGAGGTCCATTTGGGCCTCAAAGTTAACTACCTTGACATTCCACCATATGTTGGTCAGGGGTGTGGCGGGATTGCCGATAGGCCCACCTATTGTCGAGCAGATAGACCAGCCCCAGTGTTTAGGGAATTGGTTGGTGAGAGGTCTCTTGCTCTCACCCTAGCTCTAGCCCCCATAGTAGATGAGGTTATCGTTGCTTCCCAAAAGGAATAAATTGACACTATAGGTGACATTGCGGCTGCCACCACTAGGATATCTGATGATCGTGTAAGTCATTATTTGATTTCTAGACATTCCCAATCCATGCCATTTTCAGCACAGTGGACCACCATGGATCCTTTTATAGTGGCCGATATCCCTACTCCTACATAGCTTGATGCATTTACAGGAGATATGGCATGCAGGACTTTGCATAATTTGGCTAAGGACCTATTGGAGGCATATGCCCACATTGCATCAAACAATGGGATCAGTATAGAGCATGTCAAAAATTGTTTAGCACATAGATTTCATTCAACTCCAGGATCCCATCACTCTCAGCCAAGCACTATTGTGCATCAGGATCCACCTACAGTTCATTCAGCAGCTGCACAGACTATCCAGGTTTTACTAATATGTTGATTGGTTATGGTTCATCATCGTTGATGCCATCTCACCTTCATTGTCCTCTACATTCATCATTTATGGCACATGGGATAGATTGGATGGATGTAGATGTTGACTTGTCGCTTGAACATTTGGTGGATATGGTGGAGGCGACCGTTTCAGAGGACTTAGGTCATCTGATATCAAATGATGTGCATGTATGTGTGCATGTGCATGTTTCAATTATTTTTTAATTATTTTGAATTTTTTGTTTTAACTAGATATTCATGTAAGTTGATATATATGTATATATTGTTACAGGTGGACATACCTCATGTCACTCCTAGCCTTGGTCCATATCGTGTGCATGATCGACGTGACTCGGATCTAGATGAATCTGCTACCAGTGGACATGGGATTTATAAATTTTTATATATACACGTGTATATATCTACATGCAACATTTATGTATGCATAGATCTAGATAGATATTTAAAAATACAAGTTCATTTAAAAATAACTTTCATAAAATTTATTTAATATCAATTACATGTATTTAACACATTCTATACACAATTTTATTTGTAGGTCTTAGCACATCTATTAGAGCAGGATCATTCTCATTTAGACGGTCGTTCGACCAGGAGTCGACATTCATATTAGGCCCTGCACACTATATTTATAATCTTTACTACATGTATTTGCTTATATGATGATCTTTAGTATTCGAGATTTGATGATCTCTTACATTTGCTTATATGATATATACATACATTTGCTTATTTGTTGATCTTTAGTATTTGACATTTGATGATCTCTAATTTACATTAATTTTCTTATATGATATGTACATACATTTTCTTATATGATATATACATACATTTTCCTCTTTTCTTATAACATGTGTTATGTTTATACATTGAATCTCTTTACATGTATGTACATGTTTTTTCTTATGGTTACATTTTTACACATGATGTATGTATCCATTTTCTTTAAATATTCAATATACATACATGTTTGTTTATTTGATGATCTCTTACAACTTACATTTCCTTGTATTCAATATACATACATGTTTGTTTATGCATTGAATCTCTTTACATGTATGTACATGTGTTTTCTTATAGTTACATGTTTACACATGATGTATGTATGCATTTTCTTTAAATATTCAATATACATACATGTTTGTTTATTTGATGATCTCTTACAACTTACATTTCCTTGTATTCAATATACATTTGATCTCTAGTAGAATTTTAGGAAATCAATGCCACTTTATAATTAAGTTCATTCACGTTGATCACAATAAATATTTTTTTTTAAATGACTTTTAAGCAACATGAACCATTGAGTTGGGAATAAAATATAATCTTTTTGACAAGTAACTTGAAATTTAATTCAAATATAATTAAGAAAATTCAATTCAAATTATACCTCTATTATACATTTTTGACAAGTAACTTGAAATTCAATTCAAATATAATTAAGTAAATTCAATTCAAATTATACCTCTATTATGCATTTTTGACAAGTTGAAATTCATTCAAAAACCATTCAGAAAATTCAAAATTCAAATTATATCTCTATTATGCATTTTAACAAGTAACTTGAGAATTCCGAGACAAATATATTCAAAGCAAATTCAATTCAAATTATACCTCTATTATACATTTTTAGCAAGTAGCGAAATTCAATTCAAATATAATTAAGAAAATTCAATTCAAATTATACCTCTATTATACATTTTTGACACTTTAACAAAATTCTAAAATTACTAGATATGTTGTGCATGTACCTATGCATTAAATAACAACCAACTCCACAATGAAATAACTTGTTTGTTTACTATTTGATTCATTTAAACTAGGATCTAGTTATTCCATGTATACTAGAATAATTTTTTCCCCATCCCATATGCATATAAATAGAAGCTTATTTTTCATTATTATAGATATAAAATTGCAAGATTAATTCTCATTTATATCACTTGGAGCACTGATTTTGGAGAAGAGGTTTTTGTACATTTATCAAGGAGGCAAATATTGGAGAGACAACTTTTCATTTTTATCAATCAAGGCAAAATTTGGAGGATAATTTAACTAAGTTGGTAGAGGACTTGTTTTGAGTCATCTTTAAGTTGAAGAAGAAAATGGGACAACAAAGAAAAAGAAAACATGTGTCTCAACAAAAATTGTCAAAAGAAGAAGAAAAAAAGAGGTGTGAACAAAACTTGGAAAATTATCATAGAAAGAAACAAGGTACATGCTTGTTTCTTCTCTCTCTCTCTCAAGTGTGTGTTTAAGACTTTTATTAACACCTCAATTTGTTTTTCTTATAAATATATTTCCAATAGTCATCTTGCATAGACATTCCCTAAATTCTTTATCATCTACTTCCAATTGCTTATGTTCCATAGAATTCTTAAGTTCAAGAATCTTTGATTTTATTTGTTTCAACTCCACTTAGATAACTCATAGTCTCTCACTTTCTTTGCTTGCATGTAAATTCAAACAACAAGCAGGAATTTCTCAAGCTAGAGTCGAGCCAAATCTAAATATTGGATCAAACGAATCTACTGAAGAACACATGGACCTTGAAGTTAGGGAGGAGACCCAAGTTCAAACAATGCTTGTTGGAGAGGGGTCAAGATCACTTCCTTCTACTGTTATGGATGATCATATAAAACTAGTAGAAACTTCTCACTTATAGAATCATGTCTTATCACTCTGTTTGCTTGCATACATAAACTTCACTTATATAACATCATCTCTCACTTTTGTTTGCAAAATATTTTGTGACATGTAGGAAGGGGAAGGGCTCAACAAGCAGGAAGTTCTCATGCTCAAGTCGAGGCAAATCTAAACATTGGATCAAATGAATCTGCTCAAGAACACATGGTCCTTGAAGATAGGGAGGAGTCACAAGTTCAAACAATGCATGTTGGAGAGGGGTCAAGATCACTTCCTCCTACTAGTATGGATGAGCATATAAAACTAGCTGAAAAGATGAGGAAACAAATTTCTTATAGAAATTTAGATCATTTACTTGAAATGGATATGGAGAAACTAAAATGTTATGCCAACCAGCCTTATAATAAGAGAAAGAGGTCAATGACTAAATTTGTAAATGAAATAATCAATCATCTTGATACACTTGAAAAAACCCAATTGTTATCACGTTTACTTCTTCATGATGAGCTCAAAGAGTCATTACAATTTTTGGGTGTACATTTAGAATCAAATAAGAAGAAACACATGGGATTACAAAAGGATATTGTTCAAAATGTTAAAAAGGGTTTAGATTCCATTGGGAAAGGATCTCGACCAGTGGATAAGGCCACTACAAGAAGGGTGATGTTGAAATCTATTGTACATCAAGATATAGCAAGAAAAAGAAAAATGTCTACACTTTCAACTAAAATTGGTTATAGTAGAACCAAATTAATAAAATATGTGAAAAAGAGAAAGTTTTTGGATGAGAGTTTAGAAGGAAATTGGCCAATTATGTGTAGAGCTCCTCGTTCTGATAGGACTGAAGATGTTGTTAGGAACTTGGTCTTAGGTTTTTGGCATGATCAGACTCGTCCATCATCAAATACTAGAGATGTTATGAGACACAGGATTGGACTTGGTATTTATGAAAATCATATCAAACATTGGCTAGACATAACACAATTTGAGATGTATATGAACTTTTGTAATGCATATCCTCATATAAAGATTGGGAAAATAATGTTTCAAAGGTTAAAGCCATATTATGTGAGGATAAACAAGTTTTTTGATACTTGTTGTTGTCACTATCATATTGAATTTGATATCTACTATCAGGTGTTTCGAAAGATGAGGGAAGAAATATGTGGGTTTCAAAATGCACCTCCTAAACAGACAAGTTTGTTCATAAAGTCTATATTATGTGATCATGAAAATGTACCTCAAATAAACTACATAAAAGGAATTTGTGAGACATGTGGAAATTTGGCTAAATTTCCTTCAAGAATTGAGGATACTGGCCTAACAAAGATAGTAAATTGCAAGAGGTAAGTACTATTTTTAGAGAGTTTATTTTTTTCAATTTGATTAGTTGTTATTTGGATTCTCTGTAATGTAATCTTTCATTGATTGTGTGGTTTATTACTTATTCACATATTTTACTCACACAGGTACAAGTATGTAAAGTTGTAAACAAATTTTGGGAAAGAATCCACAAGGTTGAACTATGTAGAAGAGGGGATTCCCATTGGAAAATTTAAGGAAGATTTTCAAAAATTGATCACGACCATACATACAACATTCCTTTTTGCTAAATGTAAACACAACAATTCAAACATTGAAGATACCATGTGGAGCAGTTCTATCGATAGTTGACTTTGTGGAAAATTACCGCTTTGTACATCAAGGAGATTCAATCAGTATTACTTTTCAAAAGATCACTATTATGGTTCATGTGTGTTATCGACATGCACAATTAGAATTGGATGGTGTTGAGAGTATAGATGAAGAGCGAGCCATTAAGAAAGAATATCACTTTTATATTAGTGATGATAAAGAGCATGACACACTTTTTGTCCAACATTGCTTTACAATATTTTTTGAGAATTTGAGAAGCAGGGGTGTAAAATTTGAAAATAATTTTGTTTGGTCAGATGGATGCATGACACAATTCAAATCTTCACAGCCATTCTATGCACTTTGTAGATATCATAAAATCTACAAAATACCACATGTTTCAAGTTTTTTTTAGAGTGGGCATGGAAAGGGTGAGCATGATGGAGCAGGAGCTTGCATCAAATGAGCTTTAAGAAAGCATCAAATGAGTTATCCAAAAGATCATCTAGACAATGCACATGGTGTTGTTGAATGGTGCAAGAAACACTTTGCATTAAATGTGGTCAGCACATCTTCAAGAAGAAACTGACACATTCCACATAGAGTGTTTTGGGAGATATCGGATATATATAAATTACATTAAATAAAACATTGAATTTATTTAAATTTAAAATTTATATATATATACATATTTGTTCACATAAGTTTTTTGTTGTAAATGTATCTGGGTGTGGATAGAAGATCGATGCATGGATTCAAGAGGGTAGAAAAAAAAAGATCTTTGCATTTTGTTAGGATTTCAGATAGTCGCCATGGATGGACATTAGACACAAGGGATTACTCTTGTTTTTGCACTGAGTGCATTGAGGGAAACTCTGATTATGCATGCAACAATCAAGAACTTGGATATGTTGGTAAATGGGATACAGTGCCACTAGTTGTTTAAGAAACATATGATGAAAATGAGGAAGAAAGATTTGAAGACATTCCTTTGATTTCAATTCATTATGACCATATTTCAGGATTGGTTAGAAAAGGTACATGTGTAAGTTTTCAATAATTTAAATATTATATATATCTAGTTAATGATCTTTAGAGACATTTCTATTCTTTTTAGATTTTTTTGTGTGAATTTGGTGTACAGGAGATGTTTTTGCAGTCATAGTAGATCTTGGAAACATCGAAGGTGTTAGTTATTATTTATTGTGTTGCACAGAAGAGAGGAATAAGCTAACACAACTTGAAACAAGTGATGGAATGTCATTTCCCACAGGTGAGTTTGAATTTAAAATTTTATATACATTGTATTCACATGTACACATTACATTATAAACATTAAATGTATATTGTACAAACCTTGAGCACGAAAATGTTGCACACGTTCATATGTCTTACCTTAGGTTCATGTTTACCATGCAAGTTTTGTTGTAGTGCAAGGGACATATCTAAAACAAGTCAAAGTTGTTCATCATGGGATTCATTTTGTTGACTATCAACCTGATAACAAGGTATATCAATATAGTCACTTAATAATTGCTACCATCCTCATCTTCAAGTAGTTCCACATGCACGTAGCCGAAGAAAATGGAGACTAGATAGTGATGAACATCAAAAAATTCGACATGTTATTGAAGAGTGGGTTGAACCAGAATCTTTGAATTAGATTATATCCATGGTTTTCAAGTTCACATGTAACCCTATACATGTTCAAATGAGAACTTATAGCAACTTGTACATAGTTGTAAATCATTTTGTGTAAATTACAATTATATGTACATATTTGTTCCATGGAAAATTATTAAGTTCAAAAATCTTTGATAGCTTCATCTCTCACTTTTTTTGGTTGCATGTAAACCCATATATATGCTTTCAATCCTTATTTGAAACCTAGTGAAGCTTTTTAAAATAATTTTTCCTAAATTACAATTATATACAACTTATATGTGTTTCATGGAATTCTTTTCCATCTATATTCCCTTTCTCCATTCCATCCATTATTCCACCATTCCTCTTTCGTGTCTCCATCCCTCATCCAATGCAACTTCCCCTAGAACCATAAAGCCACCACCTAACCCCTAAACCACTTGTACCCCCCTACCTCTATCTTTCTCCACTCCCCCCTCTCTCTCTTGGGGTCTCCCTCCCTACCCAATCTCCCTATCTCCTCTACCCATAACCCCATGCAGCCCACCCTTTATCTCTCTCCCCTCCCCCCTCTCTCAAGTCTCTCCCTCACACCCACTCCCTCTCTCTCTACCCATAGCCCTTAAACCCTAAAGCCCTTTATCTCTCTCCCCTCCCCCCTCTCTCAAGTCTATCCCTCCTACCCCTCTCCCCTTGTGTCCTTCCCCCCTCTCCGGTCCTCCCTCCACCCCCCTCTCTCTCCCCTCTACCCTTCCTTCCTTCCTTCCAGTCTCCATCCCCCCCTCTCCTCCACCCCTCTCCCTCTTCTTCCTTCCTTCCCCCTCCATCCACTCTCCCCCTCTCACTTAACCCTTCCTTCCTCTCCACTCCCTCTCTCTCAAGTCTCCTCCTCCCTACCCTCCTCTGCCATAGATCAGCCAAACCTAAACCATTTGGCCCCCCTACCTTTATCCTCCTCCACTCCCCTCACTCTCCTGCCCATGAGATATATTATATATTATAATTAAAAAATATATAATTTACATTTATATTAATATTAAATATTATAAAATACAATGGGCAAAAGAAAGAAATATATATTTAATAGAGGGGGTTCAACCAAACATGTTTATCATGTTCGACCAAACCCCCATTAAATCCATTTTATTATTATATGTAAAAGGTGTTCAGTCGAACATTCATTTGGTTGAACTCTTATTTGACCAAAAATTTGAATTTTATTTGACCGAACAATTGTTCCACTAAATCCCCTATTTTCATCTCCACCCTCTCTGGCACCAAAATTGCTCAGAATTTTGCACTTTGAAGCTCGATTTGAAAATGAAAATGGAGGAGATTTTAGAAACGCAACTGCTATTAGGTTTCCCTCAAAATGGGCTATCCAATGAATATAATTTTAATATGTTTTGATTTTATTATCTATTTGTTTTTTAAGTTTTATTAAATATAGGTTTTTCACCGAAAATGAAAATCTCTATTCTACACGTGGAAAAATAGAAGATTATCAAATAAAAATTTGAAAAATATGAGTGCATGAGATATTGGATTCCTTGATCCAACAAAAAAAATAAAAATTGATACATACAATAAAAGTTATGCGATATACGGTCACATTATTTCTGAATTGTAATTAGTTTGACTTTCAAACTTGATTAAAGAAAAAATATTCAATAAGAAACTATCTAACCAAGTGGAAGCACTAGATATCGAAGTTAAAAATCTAAATTCGAAAGAATTATAATTTTACCCTTCAAGGAAAAAAAGTTATGTGTTATACAGTGTGTGTCACTTTTTAAAAATGTTGTTTTTTGAAAAAAACTAGTTTTCATGGGAGATGGAAAAAAGAGTGCAATCTGATTCCAAAAATTTTGAAAAAATATATTTTTTAGAATCTACAGAAAAAATGTGACGAGACTCTAGTTTGCATCATCTTCAAATTCCTCACGGTTTAACCGCTATAGGTGCCCAAATGTGAAGATTTAGTTTTTAAAAAAAAATTAGTGTCCAGTTTGGCCAAAAATTGTAAACCACTATTGTGGGATCACCCAATGTAGCCTTAAAATCAGGTGTTAGATGAACTCAAATGTAAATTGATGGAAAATCAACATTCATGAAAGTCTATAGAAAATAAAGGTGCCTAATAGTCATCTACAACACAATATAAAATTAAAGTTTTCCAAAATTGGTTGATTATGGGTGAAAATTGGGAGTTAGCATGGCACAGTTGCAACGTAGCCTTAAAATCTAGTGTTGGATGAACTCAAATTGTAAATCGATGGAAAATAAACATTCACAAAAGCAAATAGAAAATAAAGGTTCCTAATAGTCATCTACAACACAATCTAAAATCAAATTTTACTAAATTTGGTGGATTATGGGTGAAAATTGGGAGTTTGCATGAGACAACTACAATGTAGGCTTAAAATTAGGTGTTAGTCGAACTCGGTTGAAAATCGATGGAAAATCAACGTTCATGAAAGCCAATAGAAAATAAAGGTTCCTAATAGTCATCTACAACACAATCTAAAATCAAATTTTACTAAATTTGGTTGATTATGGGTGAAAATTGGGAGTTTGCATGAGACAACTACAATGTAGGCTTAAAATTAGGTGTTAGAAGAACTCGGTTGAAAATCGATGGAAAATCAACGTTCATGAAAGCCAATAGAAAATAAAGGTTCCTAATAGTCATCTAAAACACAATCTAAAATCAAAGTTTGTCAAACTTGGATGATTATGGGTTAAAAATGGGAGTTCATATGACACAGCTACAACGTAGCCTTAAAATCAGGCATTACTTTAACTCAGCTATAATCGATTAAAAATCAACATTCAGGAAAACTGATAGAAAATAAAGGTTCTTAATAGTCATCTACAACACAATCTAAAATCAAAATTTACCAAACTTGGATCATTATGGGTGAAAAATGGGAGTTCGCATGACACAATTGCAACGTATGGTTAAAATTACATGTGAGCCAAACTTGATTGTAAATCGATGGAAAATCAATGTTTGTGAAAGTAGATAGAAAATAAAGGTTCCTAATAGTCAGCTACAACACAATGTAAAATCAAATTTTGCTAAAGTTGGTTGATTATGAGTGAAAATTATGAGTTTGCATGACATACCTACAACGTAGCCTTAAAATTACCTGGTGTGAACTCAGAATGTAAATCGATGGAATCTCATCATTCATGAAAACTGATAGAAAATAAAGGTTCCTAATAGTCATCTAAAACGCAATCTAAAATCAAATTTTTCCAAACTTGCTTGATTTTGGGTGAAAAATTGAAGTTTGGATGACAGAGCTGCAATGTAGCCTTAAAATCAAGTGTTAGTTGAACTCAACTATAAATCGATACAAAATTAACATTCACGAAAGACGATAGAAAATAAAGGTTCTTAATAGTCATCTACAACACAATATAAAATCATTTTTTTCCAAACGTGGTTGATTATGGGTGAAAAGTGGGCATTCACATGACATAGATGCAATGTAGGCTTAAAATCAGGTGTTAGCTGAACTCATATGTAAATCGATGGAAAATCAATGCTCATAAAATCTAATAGAAAATAAAGGTTTCTAATAGTCATCTACAACACAATATAAAATCAAAGTTTTCCAAAATTGGTTGATTATGGGTGAAATTTGGGAATTCGTGATGACATAGCTACAATGTAGCCTTAAAATTAGGTGGTTGCTAAACTCAGACTGTAAATCAATGGAAAATCAACATTCATGAAAGTCGATAGAAAATAAAGGTTCCTAACAGTCATCTACAACACAATCTAAAATAAAATTTTACTAAACTTGGTCGATTATTGGTGAAAAATGGGAGTTTGCATGACATAGCTACAATGTAGGCTTAAAATTAGGTGTTAGCTAAACTCACTAAAAATTCAATGGAAAATCAACATTCATGAAAGCCAATACAAAATAAAGGTTCCTAATAGTCATCTTCAACACAATCTAAAATCAAAGTTGCCTAAAATTGGTTCATTATGGGTCAAAAATGGGAGTTTGCATGACACAACAACAGCCCTAAAAATCAGGTGTTAGTCGAACTCGGCTATAAATCGATTGAAAATAAATTTTCACAAAAGCCATTAGAAAATAAAGGTTCCTAATAGTCATCTACAATACAATCTAAAATCAAAGTTTTCTAAACTTGGCTGATTATGGGTGAAAATTGGGAGTTCGCATGACACAATTACAACTTAGCCTTAATATTAGGTTGTAGTTGAACTCAACTATAAAGCAATGGAAAATAAAAGTTCACAAAAGCAGATTGAAAATAAAAGTTCCTAATATTCATCTACAACACATTCTAAAATCAAAGTTTACCAAACTTGGATGATTATGGGTGACAAATGGGAGTTCGCATGACACATCTATAATGTATCCTTCAAATAAGGTGTTAGTTGAACTTGACTGTAAATCGATAGAAAATCAACTTTGACAAAAGTTGATAGAAAATAAAGGTTCCTAATAGTCATCTATAACAAAATCTAAAAACAAAGTTTTCCAAAATTGGTTGATTATACATGAAAAATGGTAGTTCGCATAACATAGCTACAATGTAGCTCTCAAATTAGGTGTCAGGCAACTTGATTGGAAATCGATGAAAAATCAATGTTCATGAAAGCTGATAGAAAATAAAGGTTGCTAATAATTATCTAGAACACAATCTATAATCAATGTTTAAGAAACTTGGTTGATTATGGGTGAAAAATAGGAGTTCGAATGACACAACTACAATGTAGCCTTAAAATCAAGTGTTTGTTGAACTCTGCTATAAATCAATTAAAAATCAACATTCAAAAAATACAAAAAACATAAAGGTTCTTAATAGTAGTCTCCAACACAATCTAAAATCAAAATTTCCCAAAATTGGATGATTATGTGTGAAAAATGGGAGTTTGCATGACACAGCTACAATAATGCAAGCTTAAAATTAGGTGTTAGCTGAACTTGGCTATAAATTGATGGAAAATCAATTTTTCATGAAAGCGAATAAAAAAAAGGTTCATAATAGTCATCTACAACACAATCTAATATCAAAGTTTTCCAAACTTGGTTGATTATGGGTGAAAATTGTGAGTTCGCATGACACGGCTACAACGTAACCTTAAAATTAGGTGGTGGTTGAACTTAGACTATAAATCAATGGAATCTCAACATTCATGAAAATCAATAGAAAATAAGCATTCCTAATAGTCATCTACAACACAATCTAAAACCAAATATTTCCAAACTTGCTTGATTATGGGTGAAAAATAGAAGTTTGCATGACAAAGCTACAACATAGCCTTAAAATCAGTTGTTAGCCGAACTCAGCTGTAAATTGATATAAAATTAACGTTCACAAAAGCCAATAAAAAATAAAGGTTCCTAATAGTCATCTACAACACAATCTAAAATCAAAGTTTTCTAAACGTGGTTGATTATGGGTGAAACATGGGAGTTTGCATGACATAGTTGCAACATAGGCTTAAAATTAGGTGTTAGTTGAATTCAATTGTAAATCAATGGAAAATCAACATTCATGGAAGCTAATAGAAAATAAAGGTTCCTAATAGTCATCTACAACACAATATAAAATCAAAGTTTACCAAAAATGGTTGATTATGGGTGAAAATTGGAAATTCACATGACACAACTACAACGTAGCCTTAAAATCAAGTGGTGGCTAAACTTAGATTGTAAATCAATGGAGAATCAACATTCATGAAAGTTGATGGAAAATAAAGGTTCCTAATAGTCATCTACAACACAATCTAAAATCAAAGTTTACTAAACTTGGTTGATTATGGGTGAAAATTGGTAATTTGCATGCCATAGCTACAATGTAGGCTCAAAATCAGGTGTTAGCCGAACTTGGCTAAAAATCGATGAAAAATCAACACTCATGAAAACCGACAGAAAATAAAGGTTCTTAATAGTCATCTACAACACAATCTAAAATCAAATTTTACCAAACTTTGATCATTATGGGTGAAAAATGGGAGTTGTCATGGCATAGCTATAATGTAGCTGCAATGGGAGTTGTCAGGTGTTAAACAAACTTAGATGTAAATTGATGGAAAATCAACATTCATGAAAGCTGATAGAAAACAAAGGTTCCTAATAGTCATCTACAACACAATATAAAATCAAATTTTGCCAAACTTGGTTGGTTATGGGTGAAAATTGGGATTTTGCATGACACAATTGCAACTTAGCCTTAAAATCAAGTGTTGGTTGAACTCAAACTGTAAATCGATGGAAAATCAACATTCACAAAAGCTGATAAAAAATAAAGGTTCCTAATAGTCATCTACAACATAGTCTAAATTTATTTTTTTACTAAATTTGGTTGATTATGGGTGAAAAATGGGAGTTTGCATGAGACAATTATAATGTAGGCTTAAAATCAGGTGTTATCCGAACTCAACTAAAAATTGATGGAAAATCAACATTCAAGAAAGTTGATAGAAAATAAAGGTTCCTAATAGTCATCTACAACACAATCTAAAATCAAAGTTTTCTAAACTTGGTTGATTAAGGGTGAAAAATGGGAGTTTGCATGGCACAGCTACAAAGTAGCCTTAAAATTAGGTGTTAGTCGAACTCGGCTATAAATCGATGGAAAATCAACATCCACTAAAGAAAATAAAAATAATGGTTCCTAACAGTCATCTACAACACAATCTAAAGTCAATTTTTTATCAAATTTGGTTGATTATGGGTGAAAAATGGGAGTTCACATGAGACACCTACAATGTAGGCTTAAAATTAGGTGTTAGTCAAACTTGACTAAAAATCAATGGAAAATCAACGTTCATAAAAGTTGACAGAAAATAAAGGTTCCTAATAGTCATCTACAACACAATCTAAAATCAAAGTTTACCAAACTTATTTGATTATGGGTGAAAAATGGCAGTTCGCATGGCACAGTTGTAGAGTAACCTTAAAATCAGGTGTTAGCCGAACTTAGCTATAAATCGATGGAAAATCAATGCTCACTAAAGAAGATAAAAAATAATGGTTCCTAATAGTCATCTACAATAAAATCTAAAATCAAATTTTACCAAACTTGGTTGATTATGGATGAAAAAAGGGAGTTCGCATGACAAAGCTACAACATAGCCTTTAAATCATGTGTTAGCTAAACTCAATTATAAATCAATGGAAAATCAACATTCACAAAAGCCTATAGAAAGTAAAGGTTCCTAATAGTCATCTACAACACAATCTAAAATCAAAGTTTGACAAACTTGGTTCATTATGGGTCAAAAATGGGAGTTTGCATGACACAAGCTCTGCAACATAAGTTTAAAATCAGGTGTTAGTTGAACTTGGCTATAAATCGATTGACAATCATTATTTACGAAATTCGATAGAAAATAAAAGTTCCTAATAGTCATCTACAACACAATCTAAAATCAAAGTTTTCTAAAATTGGTTGATTATGGGTGAAAAATGGGACACAGTTGCAACATAGGCTTAAAATTAGGTGTTATCCAAACTCGACTATAAATCAATAGAAAATCAACATTCAGGAAATTCAATAGAAAATAAAGGTTCCTAATAGTCATCTACAACACAATCTAAAATTAAATTTTTCCAAACTTGGTTGATTATGTGTCAAACAACTCAAAGTTTACTAAACAAAGTGGAATCTCCTTCAGTGTAAGGGAGGGACACCCATAGAAGATGATTGGATGCTTGAAAACAACATATTGTGTGGATTTTTGTGCATTGTAATGTCATCTATACAAATAGCAAAAAATAAAAATATCTAAAAATAGAAAAATAAAAAAATCATGATAATAAAAATGGAAAATAAAGATACTGAAGAACTTAAATTTTCAAGGAGGGAGTCACTGGTGAGGAAAAAAATGTGTTGCATGGAGGTTCATGCATCATGATTTCATCTATATGAATAGCAAACAAGAAACCACCCAAAAAGCATGAAACCCTAACTTTGTGATTCAACTATGCTACAAGACTAGAAATAGAAAACAAACCAACAAATACTATATAGAAGAAATAAATCAAAGAAATAAAATAAATGATAAAATTTAAAATATTTAAATGAATGATGCAAATAAATTTACAAATAACCACTTGAAACCCTTAGTGTGGTTGAGTTCTCTCAAAATATATACAACAACAAGGAAAAGAAAAAATGTTTGGGGATATTTAGGGGCTTTCCTAAGTCAAAACCTCATTGATATTTTGACTTACACGAATAGTTAAGATAAAAAATAGAAATAAAATAGTGTGTCTATGCTCATATCCTAAGTGTGTTTGGAAATTGTTAGAGTTGTTATGTGCAATAGTTAAACTAAAATTAAAGAAATATGGATGTGATAATTTCAATGTGCTTGGGGGCACAAGAAATTAAAAGAACAATATTACCTAAGAGGCTTGAACAAGCCAAGAAAACAAGAGAGCTAAAAATAATTTTTTGAGGTAGTTGTGAAGAGCTTGAGAGTGATATGTAAGAGCTTGAGAGAGGGAGATTCGAAGATAAAATATAGATTCAAGAAGAGAGGAGGGAAGATGAAGAGGTTGATGAGCCATTTGGAATCGTTTTGAGATGTTTTCATCAATTTGGGAAGGTGACAAGTGGAAAATTCTTGGAAATGGCATTCAAATGAAAAATTATCATAGGATACTAGGATGACAAAAATTTCTACTCGAAGCACTATTGTCTAGATAATTTATGCTAAAAAATGATGGCAAAAAATAAAAAAATAAGGGTAACAGTAAGGTGACATGAAAAAGTGACCACTAGAAAGGAGGTTTTTGGACCTTCAGGAGGGAAAAGGATGTTGAAAGTGCTAAAATTATCTTGCAAAAATATTAAGGGAATAGACACAAAAGTGGACAAAAAATGTAGGTGCAATCGAAAGGGTATGTAATTTTTGACACTACATTTACACCCACTTTAGTGGGCTTATGAACATATGTGAATATGCATGCTAAAGTAAAATGAAAAGATACTTAAAATGAAATAATGTGCAACAACACAAAAATGGTTACTATAAAGCATGATGAGAGCGAGCTTCAAGTGAAGGAACAATACCCCTAGGATAACAACTTACAAAAAATACATTAGACAACAAAAACCTACAAAAATATGGGTTTATAACTGTTGACGGTCCTTTTGGCACAATCAACATGCAAACATAATATTGCTACTCTGTTTCTCCTGAAAGAGAAAGATGATCACATGGATATCTTAGCTCCCAAGGTCCTTGTAGTTGGTTCTCAACTGTGCTGATGTCCCTCAGTGGTCAATGTAATAGTAATGTTCAAGGGGCCTACTGGTGTTGAGCTTCTGGATTGTTCTAAGATCAAGCATGAATTTAAACCTATTCTAACCAGGGGTTTTAAATAAACAGAAAAAGATGGATCAGGGCTTTGGAATAGAAAAGAATGATACTTCATCTGAATTAACCAGACCTACTACCTTCCAAGGAATTTGTTAACTAAAACTATAGAACAAAGTAAACTTGTGATTGACACACAACCTCTTTCATTCACAGTGCTAATTTCAACAGTAGATTGCAAGTTACCATTTTAAAAAAACATAAAAACCAAACTTCCTTCCTTGAAAGCTTCTTAAATTAGATGATTAATTCAAGACAAACACCCTTTCGGAATGCAACATGAAGTAGATTAAGATCTAGTTGCTTCTACTGTCAATGAGACAAATAAGCAACATTTACAAATCTGGCACAATCACCAGTGTACAAAAAATATGTGGCTCCAAATTGTTTCCATTTACACTAAGAGAACTTGGAAAATACATTATAGCCAATACTGAATCTTACTACTAGACAAGAAGACAAAAGAAGCTCTCATTACTAAGAATCAAGATGGAACTCTATCTCCTTCTGTTAACTGACTAACTCCTAGATTTTCTTCTGACTATCTATTCTAACACTATATCTCCTATTTTCTCCCTTAGTTCTCTCTACCTCTAACTGTCTCTTAAAAGTTCTAACCTTTACAAAGAGGCAAGAATGCCATATATACAAAATGTACCAAAAGAATGCGATGTCCCCCTGCATTAGGGTTTACAAAATATCTGTTGCCTACAGGAGGGTCAGCTCTCAGATCTTCCTGAGAAGAGTTAATGTTGTATTCAATGAAAAGCCTTGTTGTCTAGGTTGGTGATGGATTGACCTCAGGAGAAGCCTTTAGATCTTTTTGCAGCTGCATCATTTACTCTTTATCTTTGTGTCCACCTTGAACTCTACTCGGGTCGCCTTGAATGCTCCGGGGCACTTTACCATTAATACTGATCAACCTCTGATGGTGGTTACTACAGCTGTCCCTGTGAGTCACAGATCCTTCCTTCCTTCGGCTTCCTTCATGTTCCAAACTTCTGTTGTAGGTTGACCATCTTCAAGAATGTCATCAGGCCTCCTTGTAGATTTGAACATTACACCCAAGTTGATCCATCACCTCCCTGATCTCAGAATGAATCTATCTCGCCTGCATTCTCTTGGTCTTCTTATGCAGGGATGGTCAATAGGTCAAATTGTTACTGGTCTGCCCCACTTGAGCTTACTCTGATTGGTTAGACATACGCCACGCTATATTCTTGGGTGGTCAAAAGTGGTCCATATTGAATCGCATGTCTGTGAGAGACTCATTGTGTCTCCCTGATGCGATTATTGCTTTTATCAACCATCGGCATGACATTAGACAGTCGGAAATATGTTTTGGCAAGCTAAACAAGTCATATCGAGCTCATGAAAACCATGGGCAAGACAGTCACTAGTCGGTGGGACATCATAGCGAACCTCAAGATCCCTCAGCGAGCTCATTTTTCATGTCGAGGAGACTATTGTTTATCACTGTGACCTCATGGCGAAGCCCCCTTTTTTTTCATCGAGACCTTATTTCTTCACCAAGACCTTATGGCGAAGGCGTGATACTCTACTGAGCTCCATTTCTTTTAGTGGGTCCCCTTTCTGTTGGTAGGACACCACATGGTCGGGGAGACCTCTTGTCAAAAATAAACCTTTTCTAGCAATCTCCCTCGATTGCATTCTCCTGTCGCTGAGACACCATCGGGTCAGCAAGACATCTTACCAAACCCATTCCATCTACTCGAAGTCTCCTCGAGTTCCTCTTGTTTCGGCGTGACCTTAGCTCTTTGGCAAGACATTATACTGAAAGGGGAATCCTTCGACGAAACCCCCAACTGTTGGGGAGACATCTCCCCGAAACAAATTTGTCTCGCCGAACTCAAATTTCATGTCAATGAGACTCTTGAACTTCGGCCAAACCTCTTGGCGCACATCTTTCTTCTCCCCGATGTGATACCCTATTGGTGTGACACTTGCTTAGTCACCGAGACCTCTCGGCAAGAGTCTAAACCTTCCCCAAAAACCCTTGGGGAACCTTTGTCGGCAAGACTTATGGTGATATCTCCTTTGTGTTGCTGAGACTTCTTTCGGTCAGTGAGACTTTACATTGACCGAGGGTTCCTTTTGCCGAACGCTAACTCTCTCTGGGCTCCTCCTACCTTTTTGGTGAGATATCCGCTAATCGGCTAGACCTTCTGCCGAAGGAAAAAATTATCGTGGAGACTTACTCCATTCGCTGAGACCCTCATTCAGTGAGACATCATCTCCTTCGTCGAGACCTTTTGCCAAAGACATCCTATTTTTCCCCGTCAGCGAGACCCGATTCATTTGCCAAGACTTCATGGCGAAGGGAAAATCTCTCGCTGATGTATGGGTCCTACTGCTGTCGGTCAGTGAGACACCAAGATCTCGACAAACCTTTCTCCGAAGGAGATTCTTATGCCAATGGGAAACTCCATGTGAACTCAGATTGCTGTGACCTCCCCGAGGTCTTGCCGATAGGCAACACAAATGCTTATCGACAGAATGCACTAGTAGTCAGCAAGACATCTGCAAGGTCTTGCCGACTTTCTTCTTAGAGGAAAATTAGGACCAACTAGACTGAGGAAGGCATTCTGACTGAGCTCCCTTAACAAATATCATCAAGTGTAGGATTTAATCCTGTAAACCAAATGCTTCCATTAGTCCCCAAAGCATATAAAATATATTAAAATAAACTATCATGTTGCTTATGATTATTTCATTGAATACTTGGAAAGAAGGAAACCAATTCAAGTTGAGACAAAACTAAGATTTAAATCAGACAGAACAAAGGACAAATCCAGGCAGAAAATAGAAGTACCCCCAAGAGGAAAGTAGGTAAACAAAAGAAAAAGAAATTAGAAAGAGAAAGGGGGACCCATTTTGTTCCAAATCAGAATGGAGGTGGTTATGCAAGGCATAACAATAACATCACAAACATAAATAACATATGCATATAGGAGAATAAAAACATAGCAAACAAGCTAAAATTTTGAGTCAAAAAAGTGAAAGTGACCTTAATGTGGGAGGTTATCTCAATACTATGCATCATCCCCAAAATATAATAGAACTCAAAGAAACAATACATAAAAGAGTTCTTAAATGATTATAAGAATGTGGTGAGATGATTAATTGCTACAAGGAGAGAATGCATACAAACATACAAGGAATGAATCAATATATATGGGAGGGCATGACTCATAAACTAGCTTTCTTTGTTGCTATGGGTCATGCAAAGCATAATATTGTTGTAAGGATGTTGTAGGTGTTATCATTGATGTCAACAATTGGTCATTGATGTCAATAGTATGGTCATTGTTGGTATTGTAGATGGGGAGATTATTGGTGTTTCAAATGTTGTAGATATGTTATAATGTAGCTTTTTCACTTGGTTTCTAAGCTCTCTTGAGAAAATTTGAATAAAAGAGTGTGTAGTGTGACAGAGGTATGTTCAATGTTGTTCTCTACATTTATTCTTGGTTGAAGATATGCTTATTCAGTTTGGATGTGATGATAAGAGGTGTCTATAGGTGTTATTTCTAGATTTTTAGGTTTTGGATCATGTAGAAGTGGAAGATTTGTTTGACAGTGTGTCTGCCTCTATAGAAGGTTATCTGGGAGAAATGATATTGCTCCACATTTCTCCATAGTGAGATTTCTTGTCTTGCAGACTTGGGAGCATGCTCATATTTCCTATATTTATCTTCTATTGGAGTTCCTAGTTTTGAGTTGCTCTGAAGGTTCATTTCCTATGTTGGAGTTTAGTGGTCGTACATCTTGAAGCAAAGGATGGAAGTATTCTTTATTTCAAGTGGTTGTGGAAGTGTTGCAGTTTAGTATGTTGATGTTGAAAGATTCTAGAATTTTGTAGAGTGTTCATGTGTTGTTTGCATGTTGTTTTCAAATCTAGAGAAGTGTGTATGTGGTTGCTTGTAGTGTTAGTTAAGGTTTGGCGAACCTAGCATGCTAGTGCTATTTGTGGAGGTACCTCATGGATTATGGATGTGATGAGTAGCATGCTGATATAGATTTAGGTCTTACTTAACCGTTGGCATGGTATTCCTTCACTTCTTTCCACTACAGAAGTGTTTGGTGTCAACCTATTTAGTGTTGCACGTTTGAGGTGCATACGTTTCATTGAGGCCAACCTAATTAAGATTATTTAGGTTGTGGATGGTATAAATTCAAGGTGAGTTATTTAGTAAACTTTGATTTTAGTAAACTTGGTTGTTTAGTAAAATTTTATTTTATGATTTTCTAAAATGTACTTATTTGTAGTTTGTTTGGAATTTTAGTGATGAGAGTTGATGAAATTGATGAAAAACTAAGCTAAACATGAATGCAAAGCTAGATTAACATAGATATTGAATGCTAAATGCTAATGGAGATGGATGCAAACTAAGCTAGGTGGAAACAATGCTCAAAGGTGGTAGGCATTAATGGAAACTAAGCTAAAATGGATGCATAAACTAATTAATATGATGCTAAAATGCTAAACATTGATCTAAAGATTGCTCTAAATTTTTCTATAGTAACTTTGCTAAAAATGAGTGGATGCCTACTTCAAAGATGTGAGGTCTATTGATAGGTAAAATTGTGAAACCAATGGTCAAGATTGATTATCTTAATCAAGGGATGAAAATTAGTGAGAGGATTAGGCATGGGTTGAGGATTCCAATCTATGGTCAAAGTTGAAAGTTGACAAGGATCAAGCAATTTAATCAATGGTCGTAACTAGCTCTCAAAAAACACACCTCTTAAGAATTATGAAGAGGTTAAGATATTTTCATTTTGAATGAGTGCACAAAAAGGAATATTCTCTTTTGGAGGAATGTGCAAAGGAGGAATATTCCAAGGGAATATTCCCTTACAAGTGTAAGGGTGAGGATTATTAGTAGTTTGATAATTAAAACAAAGTTTTAATTGTGAAAATTAGAGGAATTTAGGATTATCAAATAAATAATTTATTTATTTAATGAAAAAGGGGGTTAAGTGACATTTAATTAAATAATTTAGATTATTTAATTAAATGAGAGGACATAAGGGGGGTTTAATTTAAATAATTTCCATTATTCAATTAAACAAGATGAAATGTTAGTGTGAAATATGGTGAATTAACCTAATGAAATTAATTATATTAATAGATGAGAAAATGACGCATTTAATTAAATAACTAGGATTATTTAATTTAACAGTTGAAAAAGGGGATGAATTTAGGAAAGAATGGTGTTAGTAATCAGATTTAAGTGTGCAATATCATTCAGTACAATTTTAAGTGTCTACACATGTAAGAGCATTAAATGAAATGTCATAACTTGTAACTTCCAAGAATCCCACACCAATATGGACAATTAGCAATTCAAATTACAACATGCCACCACCTTGACTAGCTTTCACACCAAAATTTGCAACATAAATAAAGACTTATTTATTTAATATATCATTTGGCCTAATATTGTAATTTATTTCTCCAAATAATTAATTACCAAACCTTAGGGAAATTAAAAATTAAAATGCTTCATTTTTTTGGTTGATGTGAGATTGTTGAAGACCATGGATGCTCCTACATCAAGTTTTTGGGAGGAATTCAGAAGGGAAATCCCCTTACCATTTAACTAGGAAATCGCTTATGCCAAAAATTGACCAAAACACTTATCCACCAAAACATAAATGGTTTGGGAAAGGGGGAACCTTACCAAATGGTCCTAAAGAGTCTGGAAGAATTGGATTGTTGGTTGCTTATGGTAATGCAAGAAGAAGAATCTATAAAGAGAATTTGGGCCATTTGGATGAACTAGGGGCCAAATCCAAGTGGTTGCAAAAAGGAAATAATAAATGGTGATTCAATATGATTATTATCCCTTAGAAAGTTTAATTTTGATAAAGGAAACATGTTGCAGGGAGTGGTTGAGCCAATATATTTCTCCTAGATGGTGATAATGTTATCCAAAATAAATGTGGACTTAATGTATCTAGTTTATTTTAGTTAAAAAATCAGAAGAATCATGGAGTGGAGTTTAATTGTTAGGGCCTTAGCGATGATCTTGTAGGAGGCATTGATAAGTGTGATCAACTACCAATTATTGATGTCTTTGAGGTTACAAACCTTAGGTATGAACTTGATGTTGTTTTTGTATAGTGGAGTACCTAATGAACCAAATTTCATAGCTTCAAGGTAAACAATATGCAAGTCATTACCCATAGTATCTCAAAAGGATTTTTATTATTCATAAGGAAATTCATCTAAGTTAGGGGCTTTGTCATTTTCCTTAGAGAAAAATACCTCCTTAAGATTTACTTGAGAGAGGAGTTGGTGAAAAAGAATGTGTTGTGAATTAGATATTGACAAGGGATAGTAGTAAGACACTGTTGCAAAGGAATCTACCTAGTAGGCATGTAGTTTTGAGTCAAAAAAATATTACTCATAGTGGCAAAAAAGAGCTATGAAATCTTAGGGAGATATTGGAGAATTCTTCAGCGTCCTTGAATCTACTTAACAAATTGGGAGGTATGACAAGCATTTAAAGCTTGAATTTTTTTTTTTTGGATCTATCCTTAATCTTGAACCAATGAACTTGATCTTTGATTTGGGCCATTCTGGTTGAATGAGCATCAATAATCTACTTATGTTGTTGAAGAAAATACACCCAAATTTGGGTAGTGAAGCTAAATGATTGAGCTTCTAAGGTGGAAGTAATTGGTGGAGCTCAAGGGTGGTGGATTTGTAAGAGAAACAATGAAAACAAAAAATTTGCCTCCTATAAATATGAAGGAATTGTGAAACTATACAAATAATTGCATCATTCTCCCATTTGATCCACCTAATCCCATGTAGAGGACATGGCTAAAAATTCTAGACATGTTGAGGAAAATTTTACTCTTCATAACTTTAGGCTTGGAGATCTCCCACTCAATAAAAATGGTATCAAGAAATGATTATATAGGACAATGTCTGCCAATATCTTAAATTACAAGGAAAATTTGTTAGTGAAAATAAAGAAGGATAGGGTTGAAATCATAGCCCAAATGAACTTCTTTGAGGCCCTATCAAGCTTGAGTCTCAAGTTGATCCATGTGTACCATGTCATGTGATCTTGTTGTTGTCCCACATTGGGGTCAAAAAGACCCAATTTATTATGTATGAGAAAACAAACCCCTCTTTCACTAGCTATCTAATGCATCTAGACAAAGCTTGTATTTATCATAAGTTATATCAATCATATTAAAGTCCATGCACAAAACTAAAGTGGTGACCAACACTGAATTGGCAATCCATTGTTAGAGAGAATATCTCTTGATGGTATCATTGGAGGCATAAACATTAATAGCCCCAAAGAAATGATTATTAACATTAAAAAGAGATCATAATACACAATTGGTGGGGTCGCACCAATGATCAACCAAAAGGTGATATCATGTGGGGGGGAGAGAGGTGATAAATCCACCATGACCCACTTCATGGTTACTACAAAAAATGGTTGGAAGACCAAATAACATGGCATACTATATAAATTAAAAGAACCTAACATGTTAACTTCTTGAAGTAAAATAATGTCTAAACTTAGGAATTACAAATAAACATTGTGAATAGATCATTTCCATAGGAGGTCTATGAGACTTCAAATATCTTAGGAAATACAGTTCATTTAACAAGCGTCAAGATACGTATCCTAATTTCTAGCTCCTTAAGAGTGGAAAAACATTAGTTTGTAACACCTCATCACATGCCTTAAAGCTCCCAATTTGGAAGCTCATATGTGTTAGTTGTCATTTTCCTAAAATGTACCTGCCTTCCTCCAAAACCTTAAATGGTATTTGGGACCCCCTCTACCTTATAAGAGGATGGGAAACATGTCGAGTTATGAAAAATAGTGATGGGGAAACCCTTGAGGTTGTTAATGGAGATTTAGAAATTATCACCTCCTTGTTAGTTCAACATTGGAGGCACCTAGAATAGTTGAAGTTGAGACCCCCAATGCCCACAGCCATTTAGGTTTTTAGGAATTCTAGGGTTCTTGGCTTTGTGAGAAACCATTATAGACCAACCCTCCTCCTTTGCAAGAGGAGATGACTCTAAAGAGGGCTCAACAAAGGGTTTAGGTTGCTAAGAAACCAAAGGACAATCCTCAATTTTATGTTTAAATGACTAGTATCAATAAAAAGTGTTGGGAGGATCCATCTATTGGATTCATTGAGAGTAGTGTGTTTGGACAATCTAGATGCTCATTGATGTTTTAACGTCTTTAGAGAGGTCAAAGTCAATGGAAACCTATCAACAAGGATGGTCCAAAAAAAAATTCTCTAGTTCTATGCACCCAATAGAACCAAGAGTAGAGGCTATTTGGCTTAAGAAGTTCTAGAATGGTAAAGGAAAACCAAGAAATTCAACCCAAATAGGGATGTGAAAGGACTTCTTGTCAAAGATGATGAAGTTTCAGGTCCAATGTTTGAAAATAACAAAAAAAGAGTGGGCGTGCCATAAGCCTTTATAGAGGATAAGCCTCAACATAATTGGCTTCAAAAAAAAAAAAACCAGAAAAACCCCTCAGTGAGATTTTACAAAAAATCTAGGTGAATCCCATGTTCAATCTATAGCATACCAAACCAATCTCAAAACATGCTTTCAAGGGGGGCTCTACCCAAAGAAACCTAATTAAAGAAAAAATTTCTAGCCATGTGCAAGCATTGTCAAACTCAAGAATTGGGAGATCAACATTTGGAGGTATTTCAAAGGATGTACACTAAAGACCTTAAGTGAACCAAACTAACGATTTTGAAATCAAATAAACAATTTTGATTACAATAATATTCACCCAAAAACAATACCAATAATACAATATATCAACCAAGAAGCACTTAGAAAGTTATTTGCTATTTCTTTTGAATGGTGAAGGCGAACTAAACACAAGCCTGCATGACATTTGACTAATTCGAAAAGCTAGTGTAGTCAATGCTACCAAACTAATGTACTCAATGCTACTAGTCAAGACTGATAGAAGATTTATCTAACCCTTTGGTAGTTAGCTGTCTCACACCAAAGAACTATATGAAAAGCTAAACTAGTACACTGACTGGGAGTTCTGACCGAGTCAATCAAAGCATCCTCTTATATGAGCCAAATATGTTACAACCAAGCATATTGTCAGGCCACTATCACCCTGAGGTGTTCAGTACCATGCAATTTTATTGAACAATAATTATTGTATGTTCTTAGAAAGTTGAAACAGTGGTAGACATAAAATGCTCACACGTAAAGATGATTGGTCTCCCTTCCATATTACAATACGAGATGATATTTGTCAAATCCAAATTATCTGATCATATTCAAAGCTGTTTTTACTCTCTCACAATTTCTATCCTTTTTAGATGAATTGAGTGTCGATTTCTATCACATTTTCGCCCAACCCATTTTGTATTTCCACTGTCCAAGCACTTCACAGCAGGTCGGAGACAAGAATCTGATATGGTGGAATTCTTTTGGCTTCTACATGGGATTTTCTAGTTATATTGTGACAGGTGAATCTGAGAAATCAGAGTGTATGGCCATTACACTTTCCAGACTTATCATCATTTGATAAGCTGTGTCAGTAGTTTAACATTCCCATCAACCTCACATTAACCAATTTACCATCGTATGTGGGACCCCTCCACTCTCCTTGACTAAAACTAAAGCAGCTTTATAGTTTTGTTCCATGACAAGCCATGTAAAAGTTAGTGCATTTTATTATATTAATATTCTTTAAGAAGTCTTGAAATAGTCAGTGGTGATTATCTATCATATTGACTTATTCTTCAAGAGAAAATAATTGAAAAGAAAATCTTGTTAGTATTTCTTTTCATGTGTAATATCAATTTATAATCTAGACACTTATTCATAAAGAAAGAAAAAATCTTTGAAAATTTTGGAAAGAAATTATAGATCAGTGGTGAATAAGTATCATATTAACTTACTTTACAAGAGGAAATGATTGAAAAGAAAATCTTGTAGTACATATAAAAATATTAATAATATACTTTATAAGAAGAAGATTTATAAATTATTTATTAAAAATAATTTAATCCACTAAAAAGGTGGATAAAATCACTTTTAGGCTACATAAATTGGGTAATACTTATAGTAAAGTAATATTTTAATATGTTATTCTAAATAAGAAAAAACGATAATGACATCGTTTAATTTTAAAAAGGAAATAGTTAGTTAAAACATCACACAAATAGAAAAAACTAAGCATCTAGAATTGGGTATTAGGATCATCTAGTGGATGTAGGAAAAAAAAGTTTGATATATTTGTACGACAAAAGAAGGGTATATAGAATATAAAATAACAACAAAAAAGAAACCAAATACATGGTACATAATATTTTACTTGAGAATAATGTTGATATTTGAATTCAATTTCATACATCTTTGAATCAACATGAGAAACTTTGCAAACATGGAATGCAACTTATAAAATAACCTCTAGGATTTTAGAACCTAGCTCTTCATAGCATTGTCAATATATTCTTGATCTAATTTTAATAAGGAAAAAAGACAGAATCTATTTGAAATAAAATACTATACTATGAGGCAAATCACTAAATCATAGAATTTTACTTTTCCCATTTAAGTGTTTGCATAAAACTTATACCATTTAAACATAACAATTCTTATTGAAAAGAAAATGGAAAAATTATGTACACATTTTCAATATCATCTATAAATTTTAGAATTTCACATGGATAAGCTAAGGCTCTTTGTACACATTTTCAATATCATCTATAAATTTTAGAATTTCACATGGATAAGCTAAGGCTCTTTGTACACATTATCAATATCATCTATAAATTTTAGAATTCCACATAAATTAGTTAAGCCTCTTAATGACACAATAATTAAATAATTAAAAAAAAAAAAAAATCCACAAATATGCACAATAGTGTGAGATGTTTTATTTGAAAGGGAAACTTGCAAGTTTCACTTTGTTCAATGATCTAAATATAAAGGACAATATCTTGCCTTGAAGGCCTAGATATAAAATAGATAAGTTTTTTTCTCCTTTAGATTCTTCTATAGAATACAACCTACATATATATTTTTATATATTGAATGAAGCAAATTAAAATACAAGAAATCAGCTACAAAAGTAGCTTGAGAGAATAGAGATACAACAAGACCAATATGCAAGTCACAAGCTGACAATACAAATTCTTACATAAGCTAAACAACAAATTTACTAAGGTTGAGTTTACTTTGAAGCTGAAACTGCATAACTTGATCCTTGATTTGTTGTAGACGAAGTTTAACCAACTCATTCTTCTTGCACAAGATTGGAAGTTGTAAGAAAAACAAGCCACCTAAAAAAAAGGGTGATCCCACAATATTGGTGTAGACATCCAAATTTGGACACTTAATTTATCCAAATTTATCACTTTTCATCTAAACATCCTCCTATCTGAGTTAATTAAGTAATATTACTATTATTTAATTAATATCTTTAATTCTGCCAAATTTCTAAGGTATTTAATTAATAATTAAATACCTTACCCTCCTTAATCCTCTTTTCATCAAATAAATTAAATAAATATTACATTTATTTAATTCCTCACATGTCATTTTTATTTAATCCTAATCCATCTCCTAATTTCTTCATTAGGATGTGCACATGCCTAGATTAGGATGTGCACATGCCTAATCCTTGATTAGGATGTGTCACATCCTCCAACTTTTGCAAGTTGGCTTCTAATCCTCATTTATCTTCTAATTACTGACAATTAATCTTAATCAGTTTTGGTCAACTCTCTCCATCTCCCAAGGAATTTTTAATTTTTTTATTCCTCCTAGAATCCCCCTTTCCCATGTGAATTTTTAATTCACATTTATTTAACCTAGATTCCCCTCCTTTATATGTTTAATTCACATTCCATCCTTCCAAGGCTTCTAGAACCTTGGACTTGTCACAATCTCCACATGTGACCAAGTCCCACCTTTTATCCTCTAGATCCTCCTAGGAATAATTCACATTTATATCCCCAACCACCTTTCCTTTTCCCATGTAGATTTTTGAGGAATTCCAAAATTCCTCAAATGTCCCTTTCACTCCCACTTGGGACAAGGAATCCCTTTTTGAGGAAATCTCCTCACTCCCCAAGGTGGTTGTCCTTCCTCCACCTCATGTACCTTTTTGACACCTCACTTACACCTCATATCCCCTTAGCCACTTCACCATCCACATGTCAAGATGTGAGGGCTTGTGGGTTCTCAACCCACCATAGCCCTTCATCTTGGCCTTGTTGGATGCATCTTGACCGTTGAATTCTCTAGAGAATTCAAATTCTCCTATAAATACCCCCTCCTCAAGGGCATTTTCAACACTTAGCCATTTGATAACTACATGCTGCCAATTTGCATTCTCAATCACTTACCATCATCTAGCTATCCATTCTAATCACTTTGCACATTCAATCTTGCATTTAGTCATTCAAGAAGTCATCTAAGGAGCACACAAAATCATCCCAAGCAAGGGCCAATCAAGGAGACATCAACAGCAAGGAAGGTGAAATCGTTTGTATCTTATTTTATCCATTTTCCTTCTTATTTTATCACTCTTTTGGCTAATCTTGAGGTGTCCTTAGTCTTTTATCACTCGCATTTTTAAGGTATTTTGCATGTTAGAGTAGGATAAAATTCTTAGGTTCACAACCGGTTTCCAATTTTTGGCCAAATTGGACACTAAACTGATTTTTTCTAACTAAATCTTCACTCTTGGGCACCTGTAGCGGCTAAACCATGAGGAATTTGAAGATGATGCAAACTAGCGATTAGTGACATTTTGTCTATAGATTCTAAATATATTTTTTTCAAATTTTTTGGAATCAGATTGCACTTCTTTTCCCATCTCCTTCGAAAACTATTTTTTTTTCAATAAACACCATTTCTAAGGAGTGATGCTCACTGTATACAACATAACTTTTTTTCCATGAAGGATAAAATTCTATTTTTTTCGAATTTTGATTTGTAACTGCGATATCTAGCACTTTCATTTGGTTTCATAGTGTTTTATTGAATATTTTGTCTTTAATCAAGTTTTGAAGTCAAACTAATTGCAATTCAAACATAGGCGGACTATTTACAACATAACTTTTTTTGTATGTATCGAAATTCAATTTTTTTTTGTTGGATCAAGGACTTCAATATCTAGTACACTGATATTTTCCATTTTTTTTTATAATCTGCTATTTTTTCACATGTGTAGAATAGAGAGCTTGATTTTCAGTGAAAAACCTACATTCACAAGAAATAAAAAATAAATATAATAATTAAATTAATTTTATTTAAAATTATACTTTTTGGGAAGCTTATAATAAGGACTACATACAAAAAATAAATTTTAAATGAATTCATTTGATCCCCCAATAGGTAAATCAAAAGTGGTTTTTTATCAGCATTTTGATAGGTGTAAATGAGACTCCATTATAGGTATGGTTTAAAACTAGCAGGGTTCTATCCAAGGGGGTTTGATCTAAGGTGGTTCGATCAAACCCTCTTCAATTGGAATCCTTTAAATGAAACTTTTCAAGGCTTAAATCATTATATTTTCTAAAAATATGTGATTTCAACAAAAATCCAAATCTCCTGCAAATTATAAACTAGTATTGTGGGATCACCCAAAGATAGAAATCAACCTATATATTTATACTATTTTCATTTTAAAAAAAAGATGAAACGATCTATAAAACAAGGTGACTACATGTAAGAAATATATGTAATCAAGGGAAATTTGACTTTGTAGATGATAAATAGACTAGAATTTTTGCATGCACTTCATTCTTCAAGCTTTTGTTTTACCATTAGTTACATTTTTGTTTATTATTATATCAAACAAATTTTATTGGTCCACCTACCCTCTATTATATCTCTAACCAATATTAGAATAGAAACATGTGTCAATTTTTACAATATCCTTAAGATGAATTAGATCACCACATTTTCACTAGATTGTGGCACGTCTTTAAGAAAAATTCCTTTAGCATGGGCTCCACCATTTGTTGATGTGTATTTTTTCTAATGGCATGGTAGAAAATACTTATTTGAAAAATACTCCTCAAATGGTTTGCATTTTATTGATTATGAAAAAATTAATGGTTCCACTATATTAAAACTTAAATTGTACATTTTACCTTTGTCAAACCTAGGACACACTTAGTCCAAACCTAGGACACACTTAGTCCATTGTGTCATATTTTAGTGAATCCAATTTCTTAAAAAAAGTGTTAGAATGACTATAGCTTTGAGAAGCGCCATTGTGACACGTATCTAGTAGTATAAGTACCTTTACCTTATTCTTTTACTCTCTATATTTATGAACAATATTAGGCTCACCAATTTGGTTGACTCACCAAATTATATTCAATAGAAAAAAACTTAAGTTTCCAAGATGAAAACTTCAATAACTTGCACGAACTATTGGTTCTCCTTTATCTGCAAGCAATGGTTTTACTTGTATGAAAATATTTTTTACAATATTTCCTTATTGTAGGGCCCATATAAGCTAAAATGTTAACTTTCAACCAATGCTAAAACATGGAATATTTTTTTAAATTAATTTTTTTATGATGTCAATTATATCTAATGTATGAAATGATCAATGATGTGTAATTGAGCAAATGTCAAGATCCAACAATGAGCTTGTGAAGCTACTAAAATATTTTATAACTTGTGAAAATGGAGAGCAAAAGCTTTGAAAATTTTCCATTGGTGACTTCCTAAAGTGAATGGGATCAAAATTTCAAAAATATAAAGAGAATGAAATTTTTTCTATCAATATCACCCTAATAGGCTGAATGGAGAGTAAATCTCTATTATTCTAATGACATTTTAGGGCACTATTTCTTATAGGGAAGAACATAGCTATTGACATCTAGAGACTTATGTTGAGTAATTTTTTTAGTTTTTTAAATTTGAGCACTCTATAGTAAGGAATAATTATAATTTTTCCATGGTTACCTAGAGTTTGTGCATATTGGCATTGGCTTGGAACTCCAATTATGCTAGAGGATAGAGGTTTGTCTTTACTTTGGCAATGTTAGTGTATCAATACAACCCCTAAAATATGTCTAGTCTACATATTTCTTTATGATAATTTCCTTGAATTATTATTTTAATATTTCATTATTGTCATGGAATTGGGAGGGAATTCCCTTTCTAATTAATACAACAATGTGCTCCCCCATTCCTTTAACAACTTACACTAAAGTGACCAATTAATCTTTGCCCACTTTAGAGCATATTTATTTTATCTTAGGATTTCATTTTCCTTCACTACTATAGCTCTTCTATTGTCAGTATTTACAATAATTATACTCTTAAATGGTAAATCATAATGTTGCAAGTGACTAGGGAATCTATTTAATATACATTAATAGCTATTGAAAAAATGATACCATCCACCTCAAAAATGACCACCACATTAAAGTTTTATGCTAAGAAGATGAATTTGAGTACAATATTGAGCTCAACAATGGTTGTTGCAATCCTCACCCAATAGGATGTATAGAGTTTTTTACTAGGGGTATTAATCCCAAAGATTACTTTATTAATTGAATCTCACTTTGAAGATTATTTATATTTTTTTCACTACCATTTTTTAACTGAACTAAATTTTGAAACAAATATTTATATTTCAATACTCTTTTCTACTCTAACTATTTAGATTTTTACAATCTCTAGTGGTACATGTTGACATTTCATGTCCCCTTGTAATCCACTAATCATAATCAATCTGAGATACTCAATGTGGATGATGTTGCCACTTCATGCTTTTGTGTTGTGTCCCTTCCTCAACCAGTCACTAAAATTGTAAGCCTAAAATTGATTAAGGAAAAGAAGAGAAGTTTCCTAAGGTGAATGAGGGGGTTTTCAAAGGGTTCTAATATGTTAGGAACCTTAGGAACCAAAGCCCTTGGTTCATAGTTCCCACTCCATCCATGACATATGTAGCAAACAAAATGCTTGACCCCCAAAAGCTCCTCTTATTAGAGGTCTGATATATTTAATGCATGTGGATAAGGCATAGGTAGATGAAGGATGTGTGGTAGCACAAAAGCCTGACCTTGATGGTGAATAGGTTATATTGTCATGAAATTAAAAAAAATCAACTTCCAATAGTATGGGAGGGGGTGTAGGTGATGAAAAGCACTTTCTTTGTGGCATTAAAAATGCATGAACTTCAATTCCTTCCTAGGAACATAAGCCTTGTGCATACAAGAAAATAGGTAGAAACCCTAACTCATGTATTTTTACATGTACTCTCATCTTCTCCTCTCTTCTTAGTGCATCATAAATGCTACTACACTTATTTCAATTGCATGAATCTAAGCCATGGGATCTAGGGATGAGATTTTAATGAACTTTCAATGTATTTTGGGAGGAGTTATAGGTGCCCATGCTATATTTATCCATCTTAAGGCATTTTTTTTTTAGACTTCCATATTTTTAGCATTTCTTGTAGGGTTTTTTTGTAACTTTGTTCTCTTTTTCATAAATGTAGGAGTTGGCGAGATATAGAGAATGTTCTTCATGTTTACAAGTTGGATTTCCTTCTACAAACATGTCAGGGTTGTAGGAAAATGGTTAGGGTTTTCTTTGTTGGGAAAATGTGTATCAATCTTTTAATTACATAAGATTTACCGTTGATAGGTAAGCACACAAGGTTGTTGGGGGGATACCCCCTTGTGAGGGGTTTGGGTGGATCATCCCCCCAATGGGGGGTCCAAGGGTTGTGCACCCTAGTAGGGTCTTAGGGACAACACCCCCGACCCAAAATCCAAATTTTATGTATATTTTATTATTATAAATCTAGATCATTCATCAGTAGGCCTCAGATCTAATGGCCAATATTTTATTGTCTTTACTTATCCTAAAATCCAACCCTATTTTATGTGGGAATTATATTATAGTTGTGTATTGTGATATATTCTAAGAGTCTGATAGTGATTGTGTTGCCACTAGAATTCAGGTTGGTGATACTCCTATGAGAAGCTTTCTCTATAAGTATATTATAATCTTCATAATTTTTGAATAATGTGTTGGGTGGATTTTGGAGTGTGGGGTTTTTCTGTTGAAATGGTTTTCCCCACATAAATCACTATGTTGTGGTATGCATGATATTTATGTTTATTTATGTTTAAGTTTATGTAACTTCTAAAAAGATCTATAAATTTTTGCAATATCCTCCTCTCAAGATTAGTGTAGGAAGTTTTTATGCTACCTTAGCTTCCTTACATTCTCCCTACCATGTCATTATTCTATCTCTCTCCTCTCTATCACCTATTGTGCATATATGGTTTTTAAGCCTCATTGTAAAGGGTTATAACCCTAGTTCTCTAATAGAGACATGCATTTTTTGTATCTCTTGTACAAGGCTTGAATCCTCTAGATTAATGTTTTTTTTTTCTATTTTCACCCCTCTCCCATTTTGTTGTGTTGTGCCTAAACATCTTTCCTTCATTTTTTAGTGTATATTCTCTATTTTTGTGTTCTTGAATGTTGTTTTAATACATGTTTGTAGGATTATCTATGGAATTATTCTTCTATCATGACATCTATCAAATCCTAACCTTCAAATAAGAATATAAGGGTTAGTATAACTAAATACTATGTGAATTTCTTAACATCTTCATTGCTTCTTTGTATTAAAACAAGAAAAGAAAAAAACAAAATTTAATCTAGGTGCATTACCACCCCTTTGTTTTATGAATAATTTTGGAGTACAGGACCACTGAGAGGGGGGGTGAATTAGTGGTCAAATGAGAAAACCAATTTCAAAACTTAACTCATTGATTATTCAAAGAGACCATATTGAAAATACTTCATACAATCTAGATATTTTATGTTGAGCAAGTCACAAAGATTTGCAAATCAAAATATAACACTTAAAACAAAGATGATCAATCAAGTACGCTATGGCACACAACCAAGAGAAAACAAAACATAGGTTTTATGAGTGGAAAACCCTAAAAGGGTGAAAAACCACTCTAAAAAATGTGTTTCATTAAGCCTCACTAGCTAAAACCTTGTTGATTACATATTGCATGCCTCACTAGCAATACAACAAGCCTCACTGGCTACAATTTATGTCTTGCTAGCAGAGCATCATTGGCTACTCAATCTTCCTCACTGGCTTCTCAATCTACCTCATTGGCAACCCAATATGCCTCACTAGAAAACCAACATGCCTCACTAGTAACTCACCATGCCTCACTAGAAAAATTACACACTTTAGAAGAAATAATCAAAAATTTAGAGGGTTACTCTATTTCTATACAAATCATTGCACTATCAAAACTTCACCACACTTATTCACACTTACCATAGCATTATATCAACATTCTAAAAATCATAATTCTGAAAATTCACTGACTCCTCTGGCTATCATCATGTTGTGATCATAAAAGGAGCTTTCTATTGAATACAAGCATGTAATTCAGTTGTATCTATCTATCTTTTTTTCACAAAAAACCATACTCACCAAAAATGACCAAAATCATCTCAATCTCCAATACATAGCATAAATCCATTGGCAATCTTCATATGAAAATGTCATCAAGAAATAACTACTATCATACCCATCTTTTCAAACCTTGATAAACACTATCTTTGTCATTGCAATTCATCTATCTTTGCATTTGAAAATCAACCAACTGTATCTCTTCAATTTCAATTCAATCAACTATAATTTTGTATATGGAATTCAATAAAATATATCATAGTTCGTCCACATAGAACGACACACCCTCTATCAAAAAACAAAATCATACAGCCAAATATATGCCAACTCCAATTCACATCAACTCCCTTTTGGAATTCAAAAAGACTCTAAATATCATTCATTGAGGTAGTCTGGAATCTTCATAAATATAATTGATCCTTAACAATCTTTAATCATTTCTTTACAAAATAGTTACTCAACAGAACCATGAGCAATGACTACCATACACCTGTCAAGTTCAAGCTTCGGGAACTAGCTATTGAGAGGTTTAAATATGAACCCTTGATTTCATAATCCTGCCAAACTTCTAGTTAAATGATGAATGTTGATTTTTCTTTGAACATTCAAACAAAAATTGTTAACCTGTTGAGCTAGTAGAGGGGCTGGTTACCAATGTACATCATACCCTCGAAGTAGTAACTTAAGTTACTTCTCACCTCTTAGTACAAGTCACTTGTAAAATATAACAAAATTGAATTTTTTATTAACTTTGCAAAATAAAATCTATATTAAAGAGTGACATTAGGGTTTTGAAACAAATTATCAACCAATGAAGGAACCTTAATCAACTCCAAAACCCTAATGGATTTGTAAACATGTAATTACTCTCTGACCTCTAATATTCACAATATACCTCTGATGCAGAACATCATGCCTTTGATATGGAAAAAGAAGTTAAGTTTTGAAGAGGTATAAGCATTAGGGTTAACTATTCCTTCTTCAATCATACCTTTTGTAGACACTTAAAAATGTCCTAAATGATATACACACTTGAATTTGATATATTAACATCATTTTGTCTTGAAATTCATCTTCTTTTCACTTGTTTGATTAAATTAGCCTAGCTATTTAATTAAATGCACCATTTTCATCTATTAATCTAATGGACCTAATTAGGTTAATACGCGATGAGTCTCCCTCTTCGCCATTAAAAAAATATCCTATATCACAACTGTAATAAGAACTAAATCCTTCCTTAGACATTATTATTCGACCTCCTGTTATGATTAACTTGGATGATGATGATGAGGTTGCTAAAATTGACGAATAAGTGCATAATGAATTAAATACATTGTTTTTCTCTTCTATGAGCTTAAATGATAATTCTCCTAGGAAGAGTATTGAACTTGGTGATGACACTAGTACTACACTCATCATTGTCCCTTTGGCTAGTTGTCTTTCTTTCGTAAATGATGAAAAATATTGGGATGAGGATGACCTGCTAATAGGTTGACTTGCATGTGCCTTACTAGCCTTTTCTTTATTTTCTTTTTCATGTTCTTTTATGTGATTGCATGTGCATAATGTGATCCCCCGTACCATTATGTTGATGTATCCATCTCTTTGTAACATTCCTCTATTTGTGTTTACATTCTTCTATATGTTGTAAACCTTTATCTTTTTCTTTGTCTTTTGCTTTCCTTTTGGGGATCACACAAGGCGTCGAGACATTTAGGTCTCTTCCATGTTGACCCAAAATCTTTTCCTTTATCTTTTCTTTGTCTTCTATTTTCCTTTTGGGGATCACACAAGGCGTCAAGACATTTAGGTCTCTTCCATGTTGACCCAAAAGCTTTTCCTTTATCTTTTCTTTGTTTTGTGTTTTCCTTTTGGGGATGATGCAAGGCATTGAGACATTTAGGTCTCTTCCATGTTGACCCGAAATATTTTCTTTTTTTTCACTCTCTTTGTGTCATTCTTCATGTTCCATGAGTATTTGGGGAATGATGACTATTTCAAGCTCTATAAAAAAATTGTAGCAAAGACATACTAACCCTGAATTATGGATCCCTTATGTGATTTTGGGATTTCATTTTGGGAGCAACCCTTTTTCATGATGTAGCTTCATTTGGAAACATATGACTTAGCACAGGGCTTTCTATATAAGCTCTCATGTCCTCTTTCTTGTTAGAATTGATCATTTGCTACTTTAAAGTAATTTCTCATAGCATGGTGTTTAACAATTTCTTTATAGTTGGGGCATACATCGGTATTATTCTTTTGTATTTCATTGCAACTCATGTTTCATTGTGTAGTATTCTTACTTCATGCAATGTGTCTTTCGCTTTGTGGTGACATTGGGTGTGATGTCATTTCAAGAGTGTGATCTCTCTTAGCATATTATATTCCTCTTAATGGCTTGATAGGACACACTAAATCTCCTAAGTTATGAATCTTCTATTCTTTAACTGGTCCTCTCTTGGAGACATTAGGCACAATGTTCCCTAAGGTAAGACCTTACATGAACTAAGCAAAAATCCTTTGAACATTCCTTACACTATTTTGTATTTACAATATTAGTTATATGGCCACCTTGCATAACATACTTGTTGATATATGGTGATTGATCGTGCAAATAATATACACTCATAACATATCCTCACCAGGGTTTGGGGTCGGTTCGGGCCCCGAGCGGGGGTTCGGGGATGCCAGCCCCGAATAGTGGGGGTTTAGGAGCGGTATCCCCCAATAGCAACGGTTCGAGGACGCAACCCCCAATTTTTTATTTTCGTTAACATGTCAAGGTTTTTCCCTTTTAACACGTCAAGGTTGTCCTGCTAACACATCAAGTGAAAAAATGACTTTGTAAAATCCTAATTCTAGAAGCTTCCAAAAATCTTTTTATAAGCGGTTGGGATGTATGTTGTGGTATAGCATTCGTGAGATTGTAATCCGCTTTGCACTGGATAATAAAATCATTGGGTGGTTGAGCTTCTATGGATGTAGCCCATATTAGGTGAACCACGTTAAATTTATGTGTTGATCTCTTTTGTGTTATTCTTCGTTGTTATTTCTAGGTTATTTAAAGTTTTGCATATAATTGTTAATATTTATTGCTCCAATTTTCCTGAACCCTAACAACACTTTTATTTCTTGTGGTTCCATCTTGTTTTTTCATGGATGTCAAGCATAGGAATTTTTTCTTTCCTCGTGAATCCTTCTATTTTTGTTGTGTGGCACCTTATCAAAGTTATCAAGAGGTATAGCTTTGGTATGGTTAGCGTATGGGAGTCAAACTTAGGCATGACTTTCCCATAGGCACTTACTTGTCTATGTGAGCACATACCAGCTACATGTGTATGTGTCTCACTAGGGGCTCACCTAGTGGATGGCCTAAGGTTCAACTTTCCCTTGTGAGTGTGCATTTGGTTTGCATAGTGGACATCATGTTCCACTTGTAAATGTTTTTGGACAAATAGCTTAGCTCTGATCCACATCATGCTAGACAAATGGTCGAGGCTTGATCCACCCCCTTTTTCCTTTTGTTTTTCTTTCTTCTTCTTATCATTTCCATTGTATTCTTGTACCTTGTTGTTGCTCCTTACATTATTTTCATGTGTGTTCTTTGGTGCCTATGTTGGTTTTCCATAGGATCTTGATCCTGGAGGCTTGTGCAACCCTCTTGATCTTTGTCATCCTATCTAACTAGCATTGGTACACATGGACCCCTCTTGATGTGAGTTTTTCTACTTTAGTGTGAGTTTGAAGCAAGTTTCTCCTCTCACTAAAGTGGGGGATAAATGTAGTGTAGGAAACTGTATCCCTCTATATTTTCACACTTTTTTGGGTCCTCCCTACTAAAATTGGGCTTCTTTATGCCTTATTTGGTCCTATTTTTCATCCATAAGCTTTATTAATTGCATCTTTTCAAGGATAATCCTAGCACATATCTAATGACAGGTATGTGGAGGATCATCATGGAAAAAACAGGCCCTTAAGTCATGAAAATTTTAGAAAAATTAGAGTTACGAAACTTGACATAAAAATTTGAATAAGTTATCTATCTTATTTCAAAACTATGTAAGAATAGAATCTGTAGCAAATTGAATGTAGTTTCTAAACTACTAGATTTTTTTTTTAAATCTATTTGGTGAAAATTTGAAATTCCATTGCAGTAGTACTTAAATTTTAGGAAAAAATAAGTGTTTGTCTGACCACCCTAACCACAATAAAATGATAATATTTTTTTATAAGATTTTAGATATAAGTAGAGGACTCATGTCCCATGTCATGCACATTCTTTTGTAAATTTTTTCCAAGTAAATAATTAATTATGAATTTTTTATTACAACTTTTAAAAAATATAAAACCATATGTCCGATTACCTTAACTTGGTCAAAACTTCATGAAATTCATTTTTTTAATTATATAGTATGTGAAGCATAGAATGTGATGCATGTTTGATTCAAAAAATGTGATACCATTTGAAAGTTGTAGATGTTTTTCAATTAGCCTATCAATTAGGACTTTAGTCGTAGTTCAAATAGAAAATAAATAATAATTATTTATTAAATTCAAAGTAAAGTATAATTTATATTGGTGGAAAGTTGAGAATCTCCTAAAAAACCCTTTTCATTTCATCAATTTAAAAAAGTCGTCAGCCACATACCCTACACATACCCATCATATCGCCACTTGAAAAGATATAGTCCATACTTTCTCTATGCGATTCTCTAAGGGATCCACAAATCACAAATGGTGGTTCAATGTCACCTAACTATGTGGAACTCTCATGTCCATCCCTTTCAATAGAGAGACAACCAACTCAAGTAGTCTAAAAAACTCACACCACACATAGTGTTGAACAAGCACACCAACTCCATATTTCAATATAGGTTCATCAAGCTTGAGTATATATGAGGAGTATATAACTACCATTCCATGCATACACATGCCAAATTCATAATCACAATATTACACCAAGTAAACATTCATAAGGACAACATTGAAAAACCATCAAGCATGAACATTAAAAAACATACAAGGAATAAGATACACCTACACATGATATTGGCATGGATGTACACCAATCACACATAAGTAAATAGATCACAATCATGCATTAGATGTGTAATCCAAGTCATAAAAAGGAAGAGAGAGATACCCTAAGTACTAACAATGGAGTTTCATCATAGATATCAACCTCATAGAGGTTAAGGAGCATACCCTTATTTCATGGAGATCCTTAATAACACTATTATTATATTATATAGTTACATCTAAAGATCAATGGTCCCAAAAATTCCAAATTGACTTGTGTCTTTCACGATCCTTTCCACATAACTTCATGGGAATTTAGAAGTGTTTCATGGATATATTTCATTAATGTTTACATGTTTTATTTCCCATTTATTTTAATTATATCTTTCATTAGTGTCTCATTATATCAATCTCACTCAACATACAAGTAGATGGGTGAGAACTTACACTACATTCTAGCCCAGGGTCCTTAACTCCATCAATGTCTCAATTCTTTGTGTATTAGGAGTCTTCCAAAGGCTAGGGAGAATTGTCTTTCTGATGGAATTATTTGTTATCCTTTGAGATGATTATTTGTGATTAAATGGGCATGTGATGGTCATCAGCCTTGCATAGTGTATTCACCTATGTGGTTTGAACTTTGGGAAACTTGTGAGCGGGAAGGGTTCTACCTCACCTTGTTGTATATGTTAATGGGATTTTGATCATGCAAGTTGGCTTTGCTCTTTTGATTTCATTGGGCCTCCTAGTTGTTAGTAGGGGGAGTGGCTCTCAATGGGGTCTGACGCACAAAGTGGCAGGTCTAGGGTAACTCATTAAGAGTTTAATCAAGTGATAACCTAAAATAAACTAGGGGTTTGGGTAGTTCACTTTAATCAAGATAATGCCTCACTCATGGCTCAAGTGCTTATTTAGGCTTGAGATGAGTGGGAAGGCCTGGAATGGAAAGATTAGCTACTTGGTCCAACTAGAAGGTATGTTGATCCTGCATGAGTTTGGATGGGGGTTCGACGGCCGATAGAGGTGGCCAGAGTAACCCAAGATGGGGTTCTGGTAGCCTAGGAAGGTTACGCCATGGTAACCCATTGCAAACTATGTGATGGCACTCCTCTTACAACAACCTAGTATTCCCTTATCTCTTGTTTCCCTCAATGTTGCGTGCCTCTGGAAGTGGTGTTACTGTCATGTACATTGTGGTATCATACTTTTACATTAGAGTCATGTTATCCCTTGTGTCGTCTTTTGTCTCTTGGATGTTGTGGTGGGACCTTAATGCTATCTCCTACCATGGGGGGTGTACCTTAGGGTTCCACATGGTTGGATGGAATGTGCTATGCACTCCATTGGGTTATCCCACGTTTTTCATGTTCATGGTGATTACACCTGGATTTGAAGACTTCTACACTTGTACTAGTTCATGTGGATTATCTTTCATGTATTGTACCATGATTCTATTGTATTATGTATTATTCTCCTGATGTATTCTCCTAACCTATTTCCAAGGAGACCTTGTGGTTCAAGATGTAATAATGTGATGATGTATCATTGTAATTATTGTAAACTCTCTCTTCTAATGATGAATGTAATTGATATTATTGTCAATTTAATGAATATTGTTGTTGTTATATTGTTAGTATAAAATGGATAGTTTCATATTAGTTGATCTTGTAAATGTGATGATGAAATGGAACTCATATTGTTGTTAGAATTTATTTAATGTAATGATTTATAGTTTATTTATAATTTAGTTATTGGGAAATCTAGTAGCATAGTCACAGACCTTAGAGGACTTAGGATAGAATATAAGTTAACATTTCATTTGCAATCATGTGTGCATTGCACTTTCAAAAAAAATATTCCATTTTTAGGTGTTTTAGTGTGTTGTCCTCTAAGGTTTTGTGGTAGGGTGTTACACCATTAACACCACTACGAAGAGCATGAAATTCTACCCTAAATTAAAAAAAAACTCCCAAAAAGAAGTCAAGATGACCAAGTTTCGAGCATTTGAAAATGGCCCCCAAAAATTAAAAGTGTATTTGGAGAGGGGGAAAGAAATTCCAAATGGCTTCTGACATCACTGCTAACATAGTGGTGATGTCAATAGTCAATGGGAAAAAATTGATGGCCAAGGGGTTGTCAAAATAGAATATACCCTTTGGTCAGTTGGAATATTCCTCTCCACATAATATTCTTGGGAATATGCTTAGATCAGTTGTTAGAAGAATCTCGGGAAAAATATTTGAGAATCTTTGTGGAGTCTTCAACTGGTTCTCAAAATACTCTACAAGTTTTCATTAGTTTTATTATTGTTCATCGGTTCTTAATTTTATGGCCACCTTCTAGTTGGGGGCAGTACAGGTGGTGGGGTTGCCTGCTCGTGCCATGTGGTGACCGTTGAGTGTTGCGATACACGCAGTACTCTATTGCATAGGGTTTGCAATACCTTGCATAAGAAGGGTACACAACTATGATTTTTTATTTTATTTTTAATTAAAAACTTTATGAAAAAATAATTTGACTATATTTTTTTTGAATTTTTTCTAGAAAATCAAAATAACTAAAAATATATATTTTTTGTGAAATCGTACCACCCTACATAGGTTGGGTCGTACAACCTGGTCATCAAAAAAAAAATCCTTAGAGGAAAACTTTCTCCAAATTTGATGATTCGATAATCGATATGTATGTTTTTGGGCCTTTTGAGCATGATGGCAATGTCCTTTTTGACTAAAAATGCTCTGAAGTGGTAGCTACTTCCTAGATCTTGCAACCACCTTTAATCTTCAAACTCTTGCAGATTTGGCCTCCAATGTCCAATTGGGATGAAGAAAAATGTAGATCTAACTTTCTTAGGTACTTTGGATACAATAGTAAGATCAAATCTAATGTAACAAGATCCCAAGATTTACCTGAAAAAAAGTCAAAAAAGAGGTACCCCCAAAAAATGGTGTTTCTATCAAGTTTTTTTATTTCCCAAATCATCATACAATGCAAGAGAAGAGCATACTCAAATTTTCAAGATCTACCAAGATCTCTCCAAAAAGGCTATCTAGTGACACCCAACCCACTCTGATACCATGTTAGAGTTGGCTATGGAGATACCTAATATCTAGAGGCTAAATGGAAAGCACAAAGAGATCAATATGCAATGCTCAACTTTGCAATGCAATTGATTATCGAAGAATTCCTCCAATATACATTGTATGATAACCCCTTGGTTATGTAGCCAAGGTGAGACATAGGATTAGAAAAGATCATGACAAGTGTCTTAATTGTAAGACATGAGACAACTAACTTGACATAAAGTCAAAATGATAAGATCTAGATATGACAACTAAGTCTTCTAGAAATAATCTTAAGACCTAAGTAAACTTCACATGTGAATATGACCCCTAAGCCCTATTACGTGAATTAACTAGGTACAAGACATTTATTCACACCAACATAGCCTAGGTAATGTCCTAGGTATAAGTATGATATATATGAGGTATAGATAGTTTATTATCATCGTGTTGAATATTGTGTTCTTATTGAAGAATATTGGAGGTATCCCCCTTGAACTAGTATATTATTATCAATTATTTGTAACATATTTCATATTATATTCTATTTTGTAATTTATTTCATAACAAGTGGTATCAAAGCATGATCTTGACACCGAGACAACAAGATATTTTTTCAATTTTGGAGCTCATTTTATGAAACGCATACCTCCCAAATTTTAGTGAATTTTTGTTTGATTTTTAAAGGTTTTTTGAAGAGAATATTCAAGCAAATGCAATCCAAATTTTAGAGGAATGGAGTATAATTGAGTTATTTTTTGCATAATTAGGGTTTTTTCTCAATATATTTGAAAAATGCATATCTTCCAAATCCTATAGAATTTATTCCTAATTTTTAGTGGGCTTTTGAGGAAATGGGAGAGGAGAATACAGTAAAATATTTAGACTAATTAGAGAAAAAATAAGTGATTTATTGTAGAATTACTATTTTCAACAAATTCACTCTCAAGGCTACAAAGCACCTAATTTTTAGGAGATTTTCTATGAAGGTGCAACCTAGTCCTTGATAAGTTATAAAAATAAAATCAATGTTTTGATGTCATTTATGTGATTTAAATTGCAAAATTGTATTTTTAGAACTTTTTCACAACAAAAATTAGCCACAAAAAAAAAAAGAAAAAAAAGAAAAAGAAGTAAAACAAGAAAAATAGCAAGAGCAAGAGAAAGAGAGAACAAGAACAAGAGTAGGAAAAAGAAGAACAAGAACAAGAAGTAGTAGTAGAAGAAGAAATTAAAGTAAAAAAGGAGATGGAGAAGAAGAAAAATAGAAAGTCAGCATTGAGGGAAATGCTTTTATAAAGAGGAGGGAAATGTCATGTGCTACCCCTATACTGTGTATAGTGTTATGAGTTGTCATCCTGTGGCTACCTTAACTCTTAATAATTCCATATTATCAATATTATATTACTATTTAGTTAGTTAGGTCAGCCAAAGGCTTATATATGGATATCTAGGTCAACCTGGGTAATATCTTAGGCATAAGTATGATATATATAAGAGTTATAGGTAGGTTATTATCATCATGTTGAGTATTGTGTTCTTATTGAAGACTATTGGAGGTTGCCCCCTCAAAGTGGCATATTATTATCAAGTATTTTTAACATATTCTATATTATCTTCTATTATACAAGTTATTTCATAACAATTACACACATTGAAATACCTAATATTACAAGTTACTTCATTGTTCAAATATATTCACTTATCAACACACAATAAATCTATGGGAATTAATTAAATAAATTTAATCACAAAATTAAGCAATTTAAATATATATATATAATAAATCATAAGACTGAGGATAACATGCAATAAATTTTATAGGTTGATCTATAAACTCCTTACTATGAATCACTTAACAACTATTAGATTCACCAGGATACAGATTTAATTTAAGATTGTAATTGACATTGCTTGTGAATTGAGCAAATAAACACATGAAATGTAGGAAAGTAAAGAAGCTGACAATATCATGAACCAAGAAAAGAGAGAAAAGATTTGATAACAAAGTTCACCAGACTTTGGCTACGTCTCTGGATCCGCAAATATGCGCGATCGATGCCATTATTATGATGCAACTACTTTTACATCACCATGGTCTTTCACTGAGTTACAATCTACTACCAAGGAAGATTGTTGCACTTCAGGCTCTTCTCGCTTCCACACTACAATGACAGGATCTATCTGGCAACATGTTCATGCCTAACTCCTTTGTCATCTTTACAATGCTATCAAGCAATGAAACTACAACTCACTCTCACAACAAGAGTGCATAGGCATCAAGCCTTTACAATCAACTTTAAAAGTCATGAAAATTCTCTCAAAGAAAACAATGAGTTTTTATCTCTTCCTATTCTTCTAAGAGACTACTCACAATTCTCTCAAAAGACTCACTAATTTTTTATCTCTCCATTTTCTCACAAGAGACCACTTAGTTCTCAAAAATCTCAGAACCTTTGAATTTCTAAATGAAGAACTCACACTCCTACCCGCCTTTTTATACATAATTTTGGCTAAAAAGGCCAAAAACCACCATATTAAATAAAATAACAAATTACCAACAAATACCCTTCATTTACAAAAAACAATAACAACCCTTTTAAAACCCATTTTTAATTTGTTTATAATGCCCTTGTCATTTCTCCATTTATGGGCTATATTGTTTTGGGTATTTGTTTTTATTCATTTATTTAATAACCATTAAAGGTTATAAATTTGGGCTTATTCATTTATTAAAGGGGTTAATCTTTGTTTTTTTTTAATTTTTATGAGATTTTGTTTTAATCCTACCAAATCCACTAATCCCACCAAATCCTCTTGGGATCCCACAAAATCCGATCCCACCAAAAGGATTTTTGTGAGATAAAATAAGCCTCCACACTTTATTTTCAAAAATAAAGCATGGTACATGAATTTTTGTGAGATTTTTTCCACATCACCTACAATTCCACGTCACCATCTAGTCAATTGCCATGTCACATGCTGACATCATCATTTGACTAAAACTTTGACCAAATATAACTCACACATATTAACTCTATTTTACGCGAAACAAGTTGTGTCAGGTTCGTCTTCACGAGCTCTATGCATTGATGTTGGTTCTAGGAGATTTTGAGCTGGTTGAATAGTGAGGTCTTCGAGATCCACCTATTAAGAGTACATGAAAGAAATTCAGGTGTGAGTTTTTCATTTAGAAATTCAAAGGTTCTGAGAGGTTTTGTGAGCTAAGTGGTCTCTTGTGAGGAAATGGAGAGATAAAAACATAGTGAGAATTATGAGTAGTCTCTTAGAAGAATAGGAAGAGATAAAAACTCATTGTTTTCTTTGAGAGAATTTTCACAACTTTTAAGTCATTTGTAAAGGCTTGATGCCTCATTTTTTGTACTCTTGTTGAGAGAGTGAGTTGCAGTTTTATTGCTTGATAGCATTGTAAAGGTGACATCATCATTTTGACTAAAACTTTGACCGGCTCTATTTTGCTCATATGGACTCCGTTTTTGAACCGAAGATAGCTCCAAAATCAGCATGAAGAGCACTATGACTTGGTTTCATTTTTGCTTGGATTTGAGACAATCAATTTTTTACCTTTTTGAATGCTTGATTCACCTGTTTGACCAAACCTTTGACTGAGAATAACTTATGCATACATACTTCTTTTGGGCCCATTCAAGTTGTGCCAGGATCATGTCAGTGAGTTCTATCCAATGATGTTGATTTGGATAAATTCCTTAAAATTAAGAAATTTAAATATATATATATATACATAATAAATCATAAGAATGAGGATAACATGCAATAAATTTTATAGGTATCCAAATGACTTGAGGATTTATAATAATTTGATTCAGATTTAGGCTCATAAGGCTATACAATACACATCTAATAAATTGAATTTGAGTGAGACATGATAAAAGACAACATATTTACTCAAGTTAATTGTCCCCAATTTATCACTATTAGAGAACACCTACACCTACACACTCAAGTAAATATTAGGTATACTTGTCCAATACAAAATAGCTAAAGAATAGTTGAATATCCACAAACAAGATAATAAAAAAATCAGCATCATATATATGTGTGTCTGTGTGTCTGTGTGTAAGAGAGAGAGAGATAGAGAAATAATAATCATAATGATGGACTCATTAAACAAGAATTCATTAAACATAAGTGAAATCAAATATGATCATAAAAATCATGAAATTAAAAAGTTGTTGAATCCAACATATTAAATCCACAAAAATAAACTCATAAACATATAGTTAGATGTAATTCCATATGAACATCATTAAAAAGTATGATATATCATAAAAAAAAAAAAGGAAAAACATATACATATTCACATATGTGAATGTAGGCACATAATACATACACCTTCATGGAAATAAAAAAGTAACATCATTGATAAGATGGTAAGGTATCCAAAGCCCAAATTAGATCAATAGAATGAGGCATAAATGCTTGGTACCTTACAAGTACCCCTCCAAGTTTTATTATTATTTTCTCCTATATAGCTCTATGCTAATAAATAATTAGAGATAGTTTCATTTAGGTTTGAAGGTATTATTCTAGGATTTTGGGGTCAATGGTGATATTTCTAGCTATGTAGCTTGGTCTGCATACCCTTGTGGGTATATTTATCTTTTTTCCTAGTTATATCTAACTAAAATTATTGTTGGGTTGGCTATATCATTCTATGGCTTACATTTTACCTAGGGAGATATCTGTCTCATGTCCTTGTTATGCCTCTAGTTTGAAGTAAAATGGTCTTAACTATCTTAAAACCTTAAGTTATAAGCCATAACTCATGCCCCTATGTCTAATTCCATATTCTTAATGACATCAATCATAATATCTAGCCCAAATATTAGAACCCCACACATTATTTTTTCATGATGATTTTTTAGTGGTCAATCACTAAGAAAACTTATAATACATATTAAACTCTCACTACTATACACTACCGCTCTTACCAATTGCCATTATATATCTAGTGCATAGTGTGTAATCCATTCAACATTTTAGCCATTTTATTAGTTTAGATACTAGAGACTTTGGTCACCACTCTAGTATTGGCCCCATGATTGTCATTGCACCAAAGGGTCAACCTGTTAATTGTTGATACAATTTCTAGAGTTAATGGATCCGCAGGAGGTGGTTAGTCCATGTCACAAATCCCAAGGGGAGTGCTGACCATCTGTCAACAATCTCCCCCTTAGCGTTACTCAAGGGGATTCAAACCCGACACATTTGGCTCGGATACCAATTGTTCGCCCCACAGTTGTCGTTGAAACAAAAGGTCAACTTGTTAATGCCTGATACAACCTCCAGAGTTAATGAATCCATGGGAGGTAGTTAGTCCATGTCACAAATCTTGAGGGGAGCATTGACCATCTTCCAACACCTAGCTCTATCTATTATTATTTTTAAAATTTTTGTTAGCCCCCCACTCTTCACCCTTGGTTTCTCATATGCTTGCTACTCATTATTACAACTAACCCATTTTCACTTGGTTTCTACCACTAGATACTACTACTACTTCCCTCTCACCCCATTATGTGTTTCTACCAATAAGTAATCTCCCTCCTTGCATCTCTATTTCACACACCTTGTTCTATCCCTTCAATAAATCCCCTATCATCACTACTATCTAATTTATAGCCATGTTTTTTATCCGTATCCCCTATATGTTCAACACCTCCCCTTGTCACTTGCATGGAATAGTTATCTTGCATGGTTCCACCCCATTGGTCCATGTGTTTAAAATTCCAATGAAGCCCCACCTATCAATTCCCATAGACTAGTCACATTATGCCACATGGAATATTTGTAATTTAATCCATGGAACCTATTTCTTATCTCATGGTTTATGGATCTATGTGATGGTGGAATTAGTGGTGTTGATATGGCTTGTGTTGGTAGTTTCATTTGTTCCTAGATGGTATCCTGAGGTTCCTTGAGGTATTTTAAGTGCTCAATAATTATACTAAATGGGAATATTTCTTTTGCATTGGCCCCACAATGTTGTGAGCCTCTAATAAAATGATAAAGGTTATCCTTGGGTTCAAACCACTTACTTATCAAGCATTATTTAAAAAGACTAGTAGATGGTATCATTTAGATTTATTGACCTATATGAGATTACAATGGCTATTATGATTGAATCCACATGTCAATGATTGGTATTTTTACATGGATACATACCTCTCAACCTCCTCTACATCATTGTATCCTTGTGCACATTAATTTATCCATGTCTTAAGTCTTGGATTCAAGTGGTTGCATGCTCCATTTTTCCTGGCAATTATAAAATGTTAAATATCCTTATGATCCCTTTCACCTTCAAAAGAAATTTATGTCTATATTGATGACCCTAAAAGGCATGGTAACATGTCAAATATCTTCTTGAGACATGTCCAAGATATATGCAAAGGTTTTTCATTGTTACAATAACCTCATATGGGTCATTACTACATTATTTTCTTGATGTGATTAAGGTATGGGGTAGTGTGAACCTGGTATGACTTATGGGTGTATCCCATGATATTGCTAGCTCATGAATATGAATTAAAGTTATCTATTGTATTAATGAGGAAGAATTTATATGATCTCATCTACCTATAGATAGATCCACTGGGGATTTTATCCCTATGAAAATGTATAATATTTTACTATAGGAGTTTATTTATGTTGTGTACGTATATAGATATTTATGTAAAAATATCCATTAGTATGAATGAATCTAAATGTTATTTCACTTTACTAATATTATAATTATAGTAATAAGTTTGCACTATCCAATATTATAATAGTAATTTACTCTAATAAATAGAGGTATTAAATGGAAAGGGAAACCAATGAGACATACAAGAAAGATATGCTTATTTAGAAATCCAAAATGTAACAAAAAGAATGGTTCAAGTCATATTTCTCATATAAGTTATCTCTCATGTGAATTCTACCAAATTAATTATTTTTTCTTGTGACTTTTAAATATAAAAACCACCTTTCAAATCATTTGATAACTTATAATAAATTACATTTATACTTATAAAATCATCCTTGCTATTTTTTTAGTAAGGATGAACTTCAACTATTATACACAAAAATAAACTTATTTTGCACTTTGATTTATAGGAGCTAAGAAGGATATTACAAAGTATCTTTATGGTTGTCATTTCATCTTGTTGGAGTATATAGATAACTTTCCAATATAACCGAGTAATAAATGCGTAGAGTATGGGGATTCACTACTCACGAGTCCCTTGATTACCAAGAGAGTCCTAGGGAACGAACTGCCCTAAACTACCTCATATTGACTAATGAATTGGATAAGATGGAGACTGCAAAGAACAAATTATAAACATAATTTCAGAAATAAAATGATCAAACAACTTTAGAAACTGAAAGAGCATATCATTGAGATTTCAAAGTCAAGAGGAGAATCTCTCAACTAGAGGACAATAGCATGGGAACGAGATGCCAACATGGCATGCTAAAGTCCCAAAGGCATGTTGGAATCATGTATAGACAAAGCACCCAACCTCCAGACATGAACTCAAATGACCTACTAACTAATTTAGGTCTGAGGTCTATTTAACCTGCTGAGTTAATAGAAAGCAAGAAATATTGATAAATGACAAGGTAGAGGACCAACTTATAGAGGGTCCTTCACTTTGAAGCTTTGCTCCAAGCTCTACACAAGCAACCTAAACACAAGATAAACAAGAGAAAATGTTGGGGCTATTTTGGGTCTTGTTGTAGTCAAACCCCTATTTTGTTGTTCCCACCTCCATAGATAGCAAGATAGATAGAGAGAAATAGACACAAAGTGATACAAGAAAACCCTGATCGAGGAGGAGAACCCATATCATGAAGTAAAAACACAATAGATTAATCTATTCACAAATAGACAAAAAGCAAGAGAGTCTTACTAGTAGTCTATGGCTCCCTCTTCGCTTGATAGACACACTATTGAGAACTTGCAAGAGAGATTTTTCTATTGAAGAGACCTCAGCCTGGTAGACCTTTGCTGTAGAAATGAGATAGAGACAAGAAAAGTAAAAGAAGCCAGTAAGAATGAGAGAGTGATAGAATGAATGAGAATAAGGGTGAAAAGAAATATTTTATTTAACTGCATGGGCAGGAAGAACTGTTACTCTCAAAATCCTGCCACAAAGATACATGTCAGGGGTTAGAGATTCCAAGATTCCTTGTTTGAACTCTCAAAAGTACAAAGACGCTAGCATGTCACGCAGATGTTCATGTGTCGTACAGGAATCCAACTCATCCTTTCATAAGCAACAAGGTGGAAAAATGTTGTCTCTTCATCATTAGTCCTTATGGAGTTGAAATCATGAAATTTTGACTCATAAGGGCTTGTCATGAATGTGGCTAGGCACCATAAATGTAGAGGTTGAATGTGCAAATGTGAAATTTCCCCAAGGTGCAATTTTATGACATTACATTTTTCTCCCACTTTAGTGAGCTAATTTTTGGGAAAAAATAGCTACAACACTAAAGTAGAAAATAGAACATTAGAGAAAACATAATTTAAAAAAAAAAATTATGGATTTACGTGCCAAAAAGATATTGTAGAGGTTGGGAAAGAAGGTATCGACGATTCCCCTAGCAATCGAGCTCAACAAGAAACCACAAAATCTAATGTAAAGGTTTGTTCTATAAAACTCAAATTTAGGTTAGCTCAAAAATCAGAAGAAGCTACTAAGGCAAGAAGAATGCAAAAGAAAAATCCATTGATTCAAAAGAAAAATATGATAAAGAGGTGATTATATGCCCCCTCCTAGTTTTTCCCCAAACTTGGTGGAGTAAAAATAAGAAAAATGACAAGCGCACGATCATCGAGAAAAATAGGCCCCAAAGGGGCCTATATATACCCAAGAGGGCCCCTAGAAGGGAAATTTTCACTATTCAGTGCTGCGAGATTTTTGTTGAATTTTATGAGAGAAAAGACAGAAAAAATCCTCGTGGATGGGAGTTTGAAGAGCCACATATTGAGCAACTACATCAAGCAATTGTCTAGGGATGTGATGTCAACCAAGTGAGTCTAAAAACTTTTTTTGACGTATTTTATTGCATTTTTTTACTATCTTTTTCAAAAATAGGAGTGTAGGCATCTTGGCAAGACGAAGGCATCCCACCGATGTGTTGGTGTCCTACCTACACACTGGAGGCCTTCAACCGTGTTGGGGTTTTCCTGGTATGTTTTTGTCTAGGCATCTCCAATGGTAGACCTCATACAGTAGCACATCATACAAATGTTTGCACAACATGCTTGTGTCTTAGAGGCCTTATTTAGAGAAATTTTGATGTAAAAGTAAGAAGTTTTTGATGTAGATGTGTCTATCTTGAATCTTTTTTAATTTTATAGGATTAGCCAGAGATGCAAGAGCATGATGGTGGATGCATGCTTTGGATGCTCTACAATTATGCCCTACACATGTCACCAGATGATAAGGGTCACCTTTAATGGATAGGCTTGTGGTGGGCTTACACTATGCCATATATGTTGTACCATGACCACATGCTCATGGTACTAATAGAGCTGTGGGATTCAACAACCTCAACATTCCACCTTTCGATGGGCAAGATGACTGTCATGTTGGAGGATTTCTATCAGGTCACCAGGCTCCCCATCTATGGATGACAGATGGCACTAGATGATGCATGCTTGGCTTGAGAGCGATTTCAAGGCATCTGATATTGCACAGGGCATACAAACCCTGACGATGGGATTGGCCATGTTTACATTCACTAGTATGAGCAAGGCAACATGATGGTCCCTCTTGTGGGGAGGGTGATGGTGGTGACATTTTCCATGTGGGTGACCATGGATGGGCGGGGATCTCACCTTCATAGGGGCCTCATCCATACCATTAGAGCTATGGAGGAGTAGTGAACCATATTTACATGGGGTCATAGCATGCTTGCACACTTGTACCAAGAGCCGGGTAGGTTCATGCATTATGAGTATGTAAGCCTCACCGCCTACATGCTATTACTGGTGTGGGAATTCGCTCATATCACATGCACCCAACTAGTCAAGTATCCACGGGTGAGAGACCACAGTAGGCTGATGGTAAATTGGTACAAGCTAATATGCCAGTGGAGGTATGGGGACCTACAGTTTTGGAGACTATAGTGTGATACACTAAAACCCGACCAGATTAGGTGGTAGTCATATAGAGGTATGCAATGGGTAGATGACAATCAAAAGCTTTGCAACATGCAATGGGAGCAATTTTTGGTAGGCCACACAGATTATATGGTCATGCATTCTTACTAGCAATAAGTTATGCAATAGTTTGGCATTGTACAGGCTATTCTATTAATGTCTCTATCATACATGTGAGCCATTAGGATTTTTGTGAGGATGGGTGATCATATGTGCCCTAGTATCATAGATGTCATCCCAAGTGACGATGAGGTGGAGGACTAGGATCAACCTTTGATGTTGCCCATAGATGATGTAGGCATCACGTACAACTTCAAGACCTAATGGATGTGGCACGGGCCTACTCCAATTTTCTCGATAGATGTGCCCAAAGGTGATGTCAGTGTCTAGGATTAGGCATTGCCAATAGGAGGTGGAGGATGAGTAGATAGAGGTGACAGTGAGTAGGAGATGCATACAGCAGCACAAAGATTGAGGCGGTGGTGGAGTCTCTCACTCCTCCACCCACTATCCTAGTCATGACGGCACCACCACCACCTCCAATATTCATTGCTCTCATCTTACCAGTAGTAGGAGTGACAAGCATGTGAGGTGCAAGAGGCATAGGTCCCAGTTTCACTCCTCCCTCTAACGCACACTAGTAATCTAGGGACCCAAGTATTAGAGTTGCTTATGTTATTTCCTTTTTTTAGTAATTCCATTTTCATTTTATGTATATATCTTTATACTTTGGTATATCATGCGATATTGATGAGTCCATTTTCTATATGGTTACAGTTGGCACACAAGAGTGGACGGTATTCATTGCACAATGCATTTTAGAGGTGGCCCCGGTCATTCTAGTTTAGGGGAGCATCTTGTATGCCTATAGGTTAGCTTCAACAGGGTGACACACCCAACTTTTTGAGCCCGTGGTAGTCCTTAGGACAACATACGAGGAGGTGAGGGTAGAGGTGGTCTAGAGGATAGTTGATGTCACCACCCTCATAGGATAGATGGATCAATGATTGATGGAGCTGCAAACTATTCTCTTTTAGAGAGATAAGGAAAGGACAAGAGAAGAGATTATCAAGAGGGAATGTGACACTCTTCAAAGCTGACTTGATGACCTCAAAGGACAAGTAATAGTTGTGATGCTGGCAATTGATCCATAACTGTGAGATGACCTACAAAGAGTAGAGATAAAGATAGCCTCATTGCATGGTGAGATAAGAGGATTATGGGTGAGCATATTAGTCTCACAGTCACACAAATCCTTATTCATAACCTTCATCCAACCCCGACTGTGCTCACTTCCAAGAACAAAGGGCTCAAGGATCCACATGCCTAGGCACTAGATGCCCATTTTGATACGCACCATTTTTGTACTAATGATATATATTTTATAGAATGATTTTTGATGTATAGACTATTGAATGAACAAGACAACTAAGAGGTGGGGTGAATCAGTTGTACCTAATTAAAACATCAAAAACCCTCAACAATAATTAGATCCACATGCATTCATTAAACCCTTAATCTATTGTAATGTTTAAACATGAAATATAGATAACAAAAAGTGAAAAAACACCATACACAAGAGCACACTAGATTTACGTGGAAAACCATAGGAGGGAAAAACCATGGTGAGGATTACCTCACAATATAAGTAATTGCAAAACCGATACAAAAAGGCTCACTACCAGAATAGGACACACTATACAGAAGGGATCATAGCCCAAATTCACTTCCATAATAGAAAAAAGAAAGAATATAGAATGTTACACAGAGAACATGATCTCAATGCAATAGAGAATCTAACATAATAGCTCCAACAACACTCACAGCCCTCAGGAGATCAAGATACCTTCATCTGACTACATTAAGTAATATTACATTATAGCTTGCACTACATTTCACATCCCTACACTTAATTTCACATCACAATAGTCAACTCTATTCGACTCTCCATCTCACATCAACTTACCTTGCATTTATACCAACCATAACTTGAAAAGCATCTTAAAGTTGGCTACATGTACCTTACACTTTACAAATTAAAAAATAGGTCAGCACTAAGCATTCTCACGGTGGATAGGAATAAAAGTGGACTAATACAAAACTTAATTGGGACCCAAATCAACACACACATGTCATGCTACACCTTCATCAATACTTAAACATCTTTGAATGTAGTGTAAACACCAGGTCAATCATTACCCATGCAAACACCATTAAACTTTGAAGTACACAGTTCCTCAAATCCAAGGATGAATTAAGAAACACACACCATGCTTCTAGGAAATCTAGAATAATCCACAAACAACCTGAGATCCAACAAATTCTTCACACCAACTCACACCTTCATAATGTACTAGCCCAATACACTCAAACTACAGTGCCAAACACTATAACTCTAAAAACCATCTTCTAGAGTGTAACACCTCAAACCCACTTGAATGAGGTAAGCTATCAACACCATAAACTCACCTTCAAAACCACAAGTCCTAGAGCACAACTATGGAGATTTATAGAGAAAAAACATTTCTCCCCAAAACCTTTGTAAGAAACACTACAAATCTAGTTCACACACTAGTGAACATAGATTCTTCTACACATTGATCTAGAAGCCCAAATTCTGGATATAGAAACTTTGAACACCTCTAACCAACATATCCAAACCACACAAACAAATCTTCAACCACAAAGAAATGTGGAGGAGAACCAAAACACCTCTACAACACCCTGTTTCCTCTTTTTATCAATTTTCTAAATATCCTCAACATCTTTATCACTACCAGGGTATGTGCATGATCATCATGAAAAAAACAGGCCCTCAAGTGGCAAAAATTTTAGAAAAATCAAAGTTAGGCAACTTGACATAAAAATTTGAATAAGTTATCTATATTATTTCAAAAATATGTAAGAATAGAATATGTAGCAAATTGAATGTAGTTTCTAAACTACTAGGTTTATTTATTTTTTAAATCTATTTGGTGAAAATTTGAAATTTCAATGTAGTAGTACTTAAGTTTTAGGGAAAAAATAAGAAGTAGGTGTTTGTCTGACCAACCTAACAACAATAAAATGATAATATTTTTTATAATATTTTAGATATAAGTAGACTCATGTCCCGATGTGATGCATATTTTTTTGTAATTTTTTTCCAAGTAAATAATTAATTATGAATTTATTATTACAACATTAAAAAAAATATAAAAACTCGTATGTCTAACCATCTTAACTTGGTCAAATCTTCATGAAATTAATTTTTTTTCTTTTTAATCCTATAGTATGCAAAGCATAGAATGTGACACATGTTTTGGATACAAAAAATGTGATACTATTTGAATGCTATAGATGTTTTTCAATCAACATATCAATCAGGACTTTAGGCATAATTCAAATAGAAAATGAATAATAATTATTTATAAAATTCAAATTAAAGCATAATTTATATTGGGGGAAAGTTGAGAATCTCCTTTAAAACCCCATTTCATTTCATCAATTTTGGGTAAAAAAAGTCATCAGCCACATACCCTACACATACCCCATATTGCCACTTTTTGGCCCATCATGATCCTGGACATACCCACCACAACCAGAAATAGAAGCTTATCAAAGTAACACCAGTAACTTAACTGATGACAACATAATGCAACTAATCAAATCAAAAATATCTCTCAATCATTACACAACTGACACCAATGAAAACACAAGCTTGTTGACATCAATGGCAACACCTTCATACTTGCAACATACACATTGACATATATACAACCACCACTATATTTTTTATGAAAGTGGTGTGATACATGTACATGACATACATTATATATATATATGATATTTTAATTCTAACATCATGGTGTTCATTGTTTTGTGCATATGCTTCTACTTTCATGTATGATTATGTGATGGATATTATGCTTATGGATGTATGTTTAGATTATATGCTATCATGATATAATAAATACAAACATATGTATGTTAACTATATACAATGATGATCTAATTTCCTAACCAAAATAAGTAATCAAGTGCAATGCATAGATACACAACATAATAAAACACATGTATGTATGTAATTCCTAATTAAAGAAAATGAACTCACACACACATGTTCACATCATAACACAAAATGAAATATTGTGTTAATGAATGTATGTCACAATATGATACACTACAATCCACAGGGGATGAGCATTACACATATGACACATAGACAATATGTGTGGTATCAATGAAAATGTATCACATTGACAGGTTCTTTTAGAGGAGTTCCATCCACATATGACAATCCATAAGCACCAAAACCATACATGAAGATGAAAATGTAAGGGCCTAACCAATTAGGACTAAACTTCCACTTTTGATTAGGTGGGTAATTTACATTTCTTTGGTTCTCATAGAGAACCAAGTCAACTACCTTGAAAGTCCCAGGAAGAACACCTCTATTGTAGTGTTTAGAAAGTGTTCATTGATAAGATTTAAGCTAGTTGAGGTCCTATAATTGACACTCGTTGAGCAACTCAAGCTGATGCAAATAATTAGAATGGTAAGTCTCATCATCAATCAACCCTTTAAGGGAAACCCTTAAGGATAAGATTTCCAAATCTAAAGGCATGATAGCCTCGACACCATACAAAAGGTTGTAAGGCATCGTTCAAGTCACCATTCGAACACCTGTGTGGTAAGCCCACAAGGTGTATGTTAACTGGGTATGCTAGTCTTTACCATGTTTTTTTACTATTTTCTGAAGAATGATCTCAACAATTTTATTAAACACTTCAGCTTTGCCATTAGATTAAGGGTAGTATAGTGTAGAAAATATATGTTGAATATGAAACTTCTTCAAAAATTGCTTCACCTCTTTGTTCTTAAATGGCATGCCATTTTTAGATATAAGGGTAGAAGGAAACCCAAATTGAGAAATGCTATTGTTTAGAAGAAAGCTATAGATGGCTTCAGTATTTGTGGATCGAACTGGAATAGCTTCAACCCATAAATGTAAAGTAATCTATATTGGTGATGATAAAGACATGTCCTTTGGAAGAAGGAGGTGATATTTTTCCAATAATATTTTGTGAATGGCCAAGGAGAGGTCTAGTTTTGAAGCTCTTGAGAAGGAGCGTGAATGAGACAACTATGTTGTTGACACTGTAGACACTTCTTGACAAAGGCAAAAGAATCTTGTTCCATTTCTTGCAAAAAGTATCCCATGTGAATAAATTTCCATACCAAGGATTTACCACCAAAATTTCCACCCCTAGAGCCCAAATGGACTTCCTTAAGGGAAAGGGGTATTTCTACTTTAGTTAGACACCAAAGAAGAAGACTATTATAATACTTTTGATAAAGAACATTAGATAGTACAACATATCGGACCAAGAGATTTCATATCAAAGTGCGATCATTATTTATCACATCATCAAGAAAATTTCTAGTCTTCAAGTAGTTATAAATGCTAGAATACCACTCCTCTGAGTCCACATGAGCACACACAAGAGCATCAGATTCAAGTTGATCAGAGATAAAAAGAGAGTGAAGAATATGAAACATAAATTGGTATTTTTATATATTCTTATCCAAAGGCACAAGCGAGGTGGCACTTGCCATAGAATCCACATGTCAATTTTCTCTCCTAGGAACATCATCTATTGTAAAAGAGGAGAAGCGATCAAGTAAGGACAAGGCCATATCTTGATACTGAGGCAACTTATTCTACTTAGCTTGGTACATTCTAATGATTTGATTTATGATAAGTTTAGAGTCTCCATGTATGTAAAGATGTTTGATGTTTAAAGCAATCACATCACATAAGGATGTTATTAGTACTCTGAGATAAAAACTACCCCACTCCAAAGCCATCTTGACACCATGATCCATCAAAATACATCTCCCTTATAGGCTCATGACAAGTTGCAAAACTTCCTGTATCCAAAAATAAATCTAAAGTAGGGGAGGAGCGAGGTGAGGGAGCTTTTTCTGATTGATTCACAACAACTTGACCGTTTATTGATTTCTAATTTACAAACTTTATGTCGAACTTAGAGAGAAACATTACCCATTTCGCCAATCTTCCAGCAAGATCAATTCTAGTAAATAGATGCTTCAGAAGATCACTTTTATGATGACATGAGTTTCAAGATGAAGAAGATAATGTCTTAAATTCTTTGTCACAAAAACAAGAGTGAGATATTGTCTCTCCATAGAAAAGTAACAAGTTTCATAATTGACTATAACACAACTAAGATAATACACTACTCTTTCTTTACCATCATCATTATAATGGGCCAGCAAAGCTACTAAGGAATGAGGTGACACTGCGAGATAAAGCAAAAAGGGTCTACACTACATAGCCGACATTATGATAGGAGGATTAGCCAAATAACTTTTGATTGACCCAAAATCTCTTTCACACTCATGATCCCATAGAAAGTGGACATCTTTCTTCAGCAAACATGTGAAGGGAAGGGTATGATCTATTGAAATGAACAATACAACTTAGAGGGGGTGAATCAATTGTAGTAGATTAAACTTTTAAAACCCTCTATAATAATCAAATCCACATGCATTCATTAAACCCTTATTCTATTAATGTGATTAAACATGAAATGCAGATAACATAAACTAAAATAGCAACACCATACACAAGAGAACACTAGATTTATGTGGAAAAACCATGGTAAGGATTAGTCCACAATATAAGTATAAGAAAAACTAGTACAAGGGATCACTACCAGAATAGGACACATTGTCCAAAAAGAGGCTCATAGCCAGGGCTCACTACCATAGAAATCAGTACAAGAAGATAGAAAAGAAATGTTACACAAATAATACTTCTCAATGCAATATGGAATCCACCATAATTGCTCCCACACCTTTGTAGTCTTGCATAAATTATGTTACATATCACTCACATCAATCTCACATATATCTTTATTCTTAATTCTTTCATCCTTCAACTCATAACAACACCATACATATTTATATCAACCTCAACCTCAAAAATCTTCTCCAATGTCAGCAACTAGCCATTATACATACAAATTCAAAATAGGTCAGCACCTAAAATTCCCATGGTGGATAGGAATGAAGGAAACCTACATAAATCCTTAATTATGACCCAAATAGATCCAAACACATCTCAACATGCTTTGATAATCTTGCATGTAGTGTTAAACACAAGGTCAACCAACAACCATGCTAAACACCATAAACATTAAGTACACACTTCCACAAATCAATCCAAAACTTTTAGACAACATAATTCACTTGAACATGATCTAGAATAATCCACGAACTAATTAAGATTCATCAAAAACTTCATCCAAGCTTGCATCATACAAATACTTCAACATAGAACAACTGGTAACCCCTATTTGCATAATGACAAATGAAACTCACTTTGTAATGCACCAAATCAAGTAAATTATTGAATAAAGAAAGATATAAGAATTATAGAAAGCTTCCCAAGTCCACACAACTTGAATCCAAACATTAGAGAAACGTGGAGCAAATCATTTCTCCCATGCCATAAAAAACATTACTAAACAACTAGTTCGCACACTGGTGAAAATATCTCATACTATACAACGATCGAAAAACCCAAATTATAAATATAGAAATCTTTGAAAACCTTGAATAACATATAAGATCTGCACAAGCATATCATCAATACAGAAGAAATGTGGAGTACAATACCAGAGCATATTTTGAACACTTGCACAACACAATTTACTTTGTTTATCAAATTTCTCAAAAACACTTGGAAACCAAGTACCAGAGACATTATCTTAGCTCATTACTTCATTCCAACTCAACTCTAGACTCTAAAACAAAAGATAGCTCCATGTACTTACAACACTTCCTCAAGATCTCAACTATACATGGACAGCTTGCATCAACCTATTTTTCTCTTTTTCATAATTTTTTCAATATCCTTGATATCTTCATCATATAGTTGACATAAATGACAACACCAGTCAATAGACTTCCTATTGACATCAATGGAAACACCTCTATACTTGAAAAAATATCCCCCTTTTTCATTGATGGCAACACAAGATGTGAAAAACCATCAAAGACAACACAACAACTCTTAACACACTTTCTTACAATTTCCTTTCTTTTCTCCCTCTGCGTAGATAAAAAAAATTGCATCACTTTCTCCCCCTTTGACATCAATGGAAAAGGATAGAATTTTTTGAATTGTTCTTCCCCTTTGACAGTAAACCAAAATACCTACTCAAAATACTCCCCCTTAGGAGTACACCCAAATAAATTAGTAATTATGCAATAATGAAAACAAATTACACTACCTACTCTCCCTAAGAGGTAGCCACCATAATCAGTCCAAAAGGAGATAGATACATAGATCCATTGGATTGATGCTTCTCCATATGCATCTAGTACAAATAGGGAGGGGTAATAACCCCCAAATTCTCCTGAAGATGCTCAAAAGTATCCTTAGTAAGAGCCTTAGTAAATATATAGGAAGTTTTCTGCATCTGGCGCTTGCAATCTCACCCCAATGTGAGGATAAAGATAAAGAGAAGGAAAAATATGCTAATGATGATTGGGGTCCTCCTCCTGACATCACTCCATACCCTGCTGATATATGGGGGAAGAACATGGATGACAGAAACCATCCTGGCTCTGCTCGCACTACTTTGGCCACTTAATGGCCCTCTTTTTATATGTTTTGTAATCTTGGACTTTGGGGATCGACCCATGTGATCTTTTGGTTTTTTGGGGCATTTCCCACATGACTCTTGGGGTGTGCCTTCCTACCACCCATCTTTTTTTGTGAATATGTATCTTTATCTTAATTTAATATAGATAGTTTCATATTCATCAAAAAATATATATATCAGCAATTTGATCCTTTGTAGGAACATACTCAATCTTCACTTTATTCTCCATAACCTTCTCTCTCAGAAAGTGATACCTAATATATGCTTTTTCTTTGAGTGCATCACTAGATTCTTTGAAATGTTAATTGCACTTGTATTATATCACAAAATATAGATATAGGCTTGTCATTTATAACTCTGATATCCTTCAATGTCTTTCTCATCCACAACACCTTTGTACAACATGATGCTGCTACAATTTACTCAACCTCTATAGTAGACAAAGAAACAAAATCCTACTTCTTGCTCAACCATGACACTAATATACATCAAAGAAAGAATGCACCACCACTTGTACTTTTCCTATCATCAATACAAGGATCCCAATCTCAATCTGTATAAGAAATAAGTGTGAAATCAGTATCCCAAGGATACCACAATCTTCGAAGTGCCTCTTAAATATCTAAACAACCTCTTTACTATTGCAACATGTGTTTCTTTAGTATCTTGAAATCTAGCCAGAAGGAAAATTGCATGCATGATATCAAGTCTAGTGGTACTTAGATATAGCATTCCACCAATCATAGATCTATACTTTCTCTAATCATCCTTAGGTTAATCATCATCCTTGCTTAGTTTACAACTAGTCACCATAGGAGTTCCTACCAATTTGGAGTCATCCATTCCAAACTTCTTCAACATTTCTTTGGCATACTTAGATTGTGAAATGAAAATCCCTTTATTTGTTTGATTGATTTGTAGCCCAAGAAATAAATTCATCTCCCCAAACATTGACATTTCAAATTCTTTTTGCATTTCCTCTACAAACCTCTTACACATGGCCTCATTTCCACCAAATATAATATCATCCACATATACTATTATCAAGATTTTATCTTCCTCAATTTTGAAGTAATGATTATTATTTGTGGCACCTTTACTGAATCCTTGCTATATCAAGTACTTGTCCAACCTTGCATACCAAGCTCTAGGAGCTTGCTTCAATCCATATAGTTCCTTCTTCAATTTAAATTCCGGTAGATTTGACAACTAAAATCCTTTTGTGTGTTCCATGTAAACCTCTTCTTCTAACTCTCCATTTAGAAAAGAAGACTTCACATCCATCTGATAAACCTTAAAATCTTTATGTGTTGCAAATTCCAAAAACATTATAATAGCTTCCATCCTAGCCATAAGAGAAAAATTCTCCTTAAAGTCTATACCTTCCACTTGTGAGTATCCTTTGCACACAAGTCTTGCCTTATTTCTTACTACTTCTCTGGACATTCTCATTCAGTTTGTTTCTAAATACCCAATTGGTTCCAATTATGTTTTTGTTTGCTGGTCTAGGACCCAATTCCTAAGTTTGATTCTTTTTTATCTACATAATTTCTTCCATTGCGTTCATCCAATGTTCATCTTTGCATGCTTCACTCACTATTTTAGGTTCAACTTTAGAAAGTAAACACATATTTACCTCAACTTCAGTAGCTTTTCTTCTTGTCAATACACCTTTCCTTTTTTCTTTAATTATTTGATCTTCAGAATGATTATTTTCTACATACTTTGGGGTCTTAGGGGTCTTCTCTAGAGCTTCTTCCTCTTCATTTTGCACTTCATTTCCATCATATTTTTCTTCTTCTCTACAATCAATTTCATCTGACACATATCCATCCACTACAATTGAATTCTGCAAGTTTTCACCAACCTTAGAATTTGCACTTTCAACTATTTTTCTCAACCTTTTGTTGTAGCATCTATAAGATTTTCTTCTAATAGAATATCCAAGGAAGATACCTTCATCGAACCTTGCATCAAACTTTCCAATTATTTCTTCTTCTCTTTTGATGTAACATTTCCTTCCAAATACTCTAAAGTACTTCACAATAGGTGTTAGAGTTATCATGCATTAACTAATAATTAATTAATCTTTAATTGATTATTAGTCTAATTTATTCTCACATACTTTAGCTACACTTAGGAATGCTTTATTAGTTGAGTTAATATTAGATGATTATGTCACATCTCATGTCATGTTGACACTTGTTATGATCTGATCTCTTTCTCATTTAGGGCTTTGCTCTTATAAGCATTCAACCCTCTTTGTAATTACTCTCAGATATAATTCATGGGAAATATCATGACTTTCATATCTTCTTGAAAGCTTCTTCTGTAACTTTTCCTTGTTGATGAATATAGCAATTCTTGTTTGTAGATCTATTGCGTGGAAGGTGTCTTTGTTTGTTGTTTGATCATGTGGCTCATGGTTTTGTGCTTGTTTCACAATTCTAACATGGTATCAAAGCATGGATTCAACAAACCTCTTCTTGATTTATGAGGTTTTCTTCTTCAACAAGGGTTGTAGGCTTCAAATCTGAATCCCCTTTGCTCTTTTTTGCAAATTTTGGAGGTGAGTAAATTTTTGGTGCATTTTTGCATGAAAATTACCTCATCATTGGATCTAGAGCTGTTGACAAAGTCAAATTTGGCTTTTTTTACCTAATTTTGATTTTGTATGTCATATCTGTGAAGGTTTGAATAAAGGGTTTTTTTTCCAGATCCAAAGGGTGCCTATTTTTGGGGCATTTTGAGCCCAAACGGACCTCACCATTGGGCTCAGAAGGCCCAAAAACCCCTATTTCCATATATAATTTGTCAATTTTGGAGCAGGTCAACTCGAGGCAACAAAAATTATCTAGCAGGGGTCGTATGGCCTCCTACACGCATTACGAGGTAAAAAATTTTGTTAAAAAAAAATTCCTCAATATTTTTAATTGTAAAAAAAAATAAAATTCAAAAGCGTTAAATTTTTTTTAAAAGCTTTTACAAAGTTTTTTTGGTTTTTAAAAAAAGTTAAAGGGGATAGGTACGTACCTGCACAAGGTATTGTGCAGGTACAGACCTACACAGGCCCTACATAGTCTACCTGCATCATATGGGGAAAACCCATATTTAAAAAAAAAACAAAAGTTATTACAAAAAAAAATTACTGTAAGTTTTTTAAATTTTTTTTTACTAAAAAAATATCATTGTAAGTTTTTTTTGAAAATTGTCAGCAAATGCTTAAAATAATCTATGGAATACATAATTTAGAAAATTAAGTGCTTAATTAGGTCCAATAACTTAAGGGGGAGCAAAACATATGTTGGCAACTCAAGGGCAGACAACTGAGAGGGGGGGTGAAACAATTGTCACTGAATCTCAAACTTATTCAACTTATTAACCTTAATTTCAGATCTAATCATTAATCAAGAAAGCATAAATCAAGAACACATCAAAAGCACACATAACACCAAGATTTTTACGTGGAAACTCTGTTAGGGGAACAACCATGGTGGAGGTCAATCCACAAGATTATACCCTATCAAAATTATAAGGAAATATGAATGGGGAATGCACATGGATTCAGGCACACTACCTAGAGCTCACTACTCAAATACAACAAGGCTTACTGCCCAAGGAAGACACACTCTCTTACGGAAAAATTTGAATTAAAACCATCCAGATTTGAACTGAGAAAATAGCATATGCTAATTCCTGGTTACAGTTCTAGTTAAGCACATGAACACTTCTTCACTCTTCTTCACTCTTCTTAACTCTTTGCTCTGCCTTCAAATGATCTAAACTTTATTCGCACATAGGACTCATACACTTCGCATTTGCACTCCTTTCACTCTTCAAACAATCACTCTTATATATCCACAACAAGAAATTACATCGCTATAAGTCAGCCACAAGAAGATAATAAAATAATTAGAAACAGTCATCCTAAAACAAATAAAGATTATTCATGTGAATCAACCAAGGTCGGCCATAGCCGGTATTGGCATGGTGTGATGGTTTAATGGTGGAATTGTTGTTCTTGCCACCAAGGTTCAAACCCCATTGGGGTGGAATTGTTGAATGGTTGTATTCTGGTTCATAGCTCTGATCAAAAGCGTTTACCCCTTGAATACAAAAACCAAGGTCGGCCATAACATAGTGAAGACCAAAAACATCTCCAACATGAAGACACTTCAATTAATTTCTCCTCGAACATTCACAACATGCTTCAACACCTCGTCGGCCAAGAACGTGAAAAACATGAACATGCAAGAGAAAATCTCATATCATGAGCACAACGATCAATGCGAACATGCCACAAAGGTAGAGAATGAACTAGAAACATCCAAAAGCATCATGAAACACCAGAGAAGCATCTGCAACAACTGAAATTACTAAAATCACAAAATCTTCAATTAGGAACACTAACTAAAGTGACATAAAAACTATCATAATGAAAATCACCATAACTCAATCAACTCTTCATGCAGATCTCTGAAATTCAACGTGGATAAACTAGACATACTCAATAAGAAACCCTTTAGTCTGCAACCTCAAAACAACAATGTATTGAACACACTGATAGAAAGAACAACAATGTACTGAACACACCAACAGAAAGAACAAATCATGAAGAGTCTAGTTCGCCAGCAAGCTCCACATGTACGTGTACCTACACATAGCCAAGAGAGGAAAAATGTTGGGGTTGTATAGGGGTTTTTTTTAGTCAAACCCTTGCTTTTGTGTTTCCACCTCCATAGACAAACAAATAGATAGAGAGATATATAGAAATATGATAAAGAAAATGATGCTAGAATGGAAACGAAACCAAGTACTACAAGAGACACTATGCTCCTCAAATCCAACAACAAAGTAATAATAAGAAAGCATTACCTCCATAGACCAAAGACACTCAAGGCCAATGAGAGGAATGCAAGACAACAATTATGATAGATTTGATGTAGCCACAACAAGTTCGAAAGTAGTCTCACAAGACACAAAGATGTAGCTTCTATGGTAGATGTGTAGGATGTTATGATTTTTGGAACATGAAACTAATAGTGTAACAAGTAGCTCAAGAGTGTGAGAAGATGTGATAATTTCCTTCAAGAATGTTCAAGTGTGTAAAGTGATGAATCAGAATGAATAATAACCATTTGAAGGTGAGTTTGAGAGGGAAAGAACCATTCAAAGGTCAACAGGAAGGCGCAAGGGTGTTATGTTTTGTCGCCAATGGAGAACGTAACACCTCTACAGATTCCAGAGGTAGGAATCTTGATAGGATGGCAGCATGCCGCATAGAGGGCTGCATGTTGTGTGTGGATCCCCAACAAAATTCCCCCACTAACACCAAAAATAAGTTCCAAGGTTTGCATAGACGTCTAGGTTTGCATACAACTACATTGATTTTAGTCAAGGTGCTTTAGATGCATGCAGTTCTAAGCTAATTCCTGATAAGAAATATTTTGGTTATAGTTTTCCTTGCGATGGTCTGAGATGTGGCGGTACTTGTGATATTTCAGCCTGGGATGCTTTTTATTTAACAGTTTTCTGGATGTTGAATACCATTGGATGGGTTACTTTCTATTGGCATTGGAAACATATCACCTTATGGCAGGGAAATGTAGCTCAATTTAATGAGTCTTCCACTTACTTAATGGGATGGTTAAGAGATTATCTTTGGTTAAATTATTCACAACTAATTAATGGATACAATCCTTTTGGTATGAACAGTTTATCTGTCTGGGCGTGGATGTTCTTATTTGGGCATCTTGTTTGGGCTACTGGATTTATGTTTCTTATTTCTTGGCGTGGATATTGGCAAGAACTGATTGAAACTCTTGCATGGGCTCATGAACGCACACCTTTGGCTAATTTAGTTCGATGGAGGGATAAACCGGTAGCTCTTTCCATTGTTCAAGCACGATTAGTTGGATTAGCTCACTTTTCTGTAGGCTATATATTCACCTATGCAACTTTCTTAATCACCTCTACATCAGGCAAATTCGGTTAATTTTCATTTTAGAGGCTATTTAGATTTTCAATCTAATCTCTATGCATAAAAAGAAGGAGTCATCCACGTAATACTTCTCCATCTCAAATTTGATCTATATTTTTATATAAACTGGCTGAATCATTATGGCAAGAAAAAGTCTCATTCAAAGAGAGAAAAAAAAACAAAGATTGGAAAGGAAATATAATTTGCTTCGCCAATCTTTGAAAAAAGAGATGAGTGAAGTCTCATCACTGGATGAAAAATTGGAAATTTATAGAAAATTACAATCTCCACCGCGTAATAGTGCACCTACACGTCTTCGTCGACGTTGTTTGAAGACTGGAAGACCTAGAGCCAATTATAGAGACTTTGAATTATCCGGATATATAATCCGTGAAATGGCTCACGCATGTTTGTTGGCTGGGGTAACAAAATCGAGTTGGTAGGGTAAAAAAAAAGGATTCTTTATAGTTATTGTTATGATAGAAAAGTCCCTCCCTATATAGGGAGGGAGAATAGCATACCCAAGGGATTGCTTGATGTACCCCTTTTGGGGTATTATAACAAAGGTAATATGAAGGGATAGCACGGAGTAGAGCAGTTTGGTAGCTCACAAGGCTCATAACCTTGAAGTCACAAGTTCAAATCCTGTCTCCGCAAAGACACAATAAGTTTTTATATCCAAAAAGGATGGCTCATCCCATTTATCTTGACAATAAGGGGTATAGAATGAGGATGTGGAATTACTTGGATTTGATTTTTCTAAGGTAGGATGTGAAAGGGAAATTTGCAAGACGGGTGCAAAATTCACTCCTATACACATTTACATTTCCTTCTTTCCAAGCCTTTGCTTAGTGGTGAACCCCCTTTTATCTCTAATCACACCCAAGGAGACCTTATAGTAGATCACTTTTCTCAGTTGCACCATTGGATTGAGATCTCTAGGGTTTCCTTGAATGAAATGAAGTGAAATAGGATAGGTCCTAAACCCCCTAGTGTTCCATCTCCTAAAAGGTGGAACCCCTATTTCTTTGTGTTTAGGAAAGATGCATAATCGGGGCATCAAATATCTTTGAAAATAATATGTTCATAATAAAATGGGTCGATGGGCCAAACAAAGAGTTGATCAACCAAGTGTTGGCTAATTTTGTGAAATATAAGCGGTTACAGTCTCAAAAATGAATAAGTTGAAATTTAAATAAATAATATTGTATTCAATTATTCTTTTATTATTTCAAAATGGGGCACCATCTTAGAACTAAAGATAACTAGAGTTTTATTTGAAAATTTGAACTCTTTGCATGCAAATTGTTGTTCATAATGGAAAGTAACCTAATTTATCTAATTTTTCATGTTTCCTACATTGATAGTATTGCATATTATTTTGGAGGGAAACGATGCCTATTTTTTCTATTTAATTAATGTATTTTTCCTCTCATTTCAAGGGTCCGAAAATTGAATAATTAAGTTGGACTTCCAATTTTAGTATATTTTATAAAGCATTTTTGTTACACAATCATAGTTAGGAAATTTTCATAGAAGTTAATCTCAAAAGGACATATCTATACATACCAATGGATTTCTTTTGGGATTACAAATGCTTTGATTCAAGAAAATAATAGAAGTTGATCTAGTTCTACCAATTTGGGATTTCTTCCTGCATGCAAATGGTATTTTTCTTTTTAATCTAATTTGTTATTATCTGAGAGATAAATGGTATTTCAATAAAGTTTCATAGAAATTTCATTTTAATTTGCACATAAATTTGGTGATTAAAATTAATGAATATTATCATAAATTTTGAGTAACATCCCTAGAATCTAGCACTATGGATAAATTAGATTGTGTATCACAGATCTAATTATTTGTAGTCTTTATCAAATATCTCTCTGGTAGGAGATAAAGTGGTTTAATAATATTAATATATTTGTGTTCTCTTGCATTCTCTAACCTATCTTCTGGAATTTATTTAAACTGTCTATAGTTAGGATTAGATATAGTTAAGGAATAATTAGATTAACATAGTTTAAGTTAAAAACTAGTAAGCCCCTTGAATAAAATATCCATATTGACCACTCAACTAGACAACAAGGTTGTGTCCTAACTCCCAGACCTTGGAAGGTGATTGATCTTACAATAAATTACATTTTTCAAAATAGGTAAGATGAATTTTATCTTTCCTATGTTGCATGAGTTAATTTGACCATCAACAAAGACAATCAATGTTTGATACAACAAACATAGTGGCATGCTCATTAATAGGATAAATCACTCCTATAACATGATCAAGAATATTACCCCAAGTTGATCTACTCCTTGATGTGTCTAGTTTAAGTATGAGTTCATAAAGATAAGGCAAGTTATTAAGCAAACTAAGATGTGTTAGGATATCATTTTTCCAAGACTCATAATTATCCTTTTCCAAGATGACCACAAAATAATAAATAGAAAATCCCATGATACCTCCTTAAGTGATAAAAGCAAAGACTAATTATAACCTCAATTCATGTAAAGTAGATCAAATAAATTCATTTCATGAAAATATAAAATTTTCAAGTGCCAAGATGTCTAATTAATTAACCATATTGTGAAATCAAAAAAAAAAAAAACCTATGGTAGATCTAGAAAAATACATGGATATATGTGAAGAGCACTAAAATACCTTCCCAATGCCATAATAATCACAAAAATCGGAGATATAGGAAAAAAATTGTGAGCTCAGAAGAAAAAATGATGATTTGAATTCAATAGGCGATAAACTAAACCAACAAAAAAATATGATGATGAGGCTACCACCACTAGAAAGTAATTAGAAACAACTTTCCAAAGATATCTTGTTTGTAAAAGTTCAATATGGTATTGCATAAGTTATGGCCAAAAGGAAAAAATAGCTCCTTTCAAGGCAAGATTTAGGCTTGAAGGGGGCCTACAAGGGTATAGTTGTTGATGTCAACATGACATCAGTAGTGGAATATACTATGCCTCATTGAAATATTCTCTCACTAATTAGAAAATTCTTTGAGATGTTGGAATATTCCAATGTCAACAAAATATTTTGTATATCAAGAAAAGGCCCAAAATATTCCCCTACAACATCAAATGCTAGAAATATTTCATTAGTATATTCTTGCAAAGATATCAAAGGTGTTGAGAGTCTATTCGTCATTTTTAAAATATAGTAGATAAGATTGTTGTCGTAGGGTGGTTTAGTGTTAGTCACCGAGAAGGGAGTAATGATAGTCAATAGGTGTCCCAATTGTCAATAGACATAAAAGTGGCATTCATAGATTGTTGCCAATAGGATCAAGTAAAAATCTTGCAAAAAAAAAAGAGTATTTAAAATAAATCTTGGCATTGGCATTGGAAAAGCACCTAGGAAATGCCCCCTAACCAACAAATGAGGGCCCTAAAATTTTGAAAATTTTGGTGATGACAAAGACCCACATCAACACTCTATAATGTATGTGCATGCACAATACGCCTATGCCAACAAAATGAATTCACCTATATGCTAGAAAAAAACATCGATCACATAATTTTCATGTCAACACCAATTTTTTATACCATGGATGTGTAGATATGACTACAACAATATATGGTGACCATATGCATCTATATGATCCATATAGCCATATGGAATTTTGTGTCTAGATTTGTATTTCCTTAAAAAATTATACATTTTTCAACTACTCAGATTTGAGTGTTTGGATAAACAATCTTATGATTTCTGGTCATTCTATACTCAATAGTGATATTCAGTTCACTCTAAGATGAGCCAATTTTTCTCTCAAAATTAGATTTCTCAAATACATGGATAGGAAGTCACAGAACCGGTGCTTTGATACCATATTGGAGTTGATAGTGAATATAGCTCCTAAAAACTGCCTGCAACCAAAACACCTATGACATGAAGAGAAAAATTATTATTGTTTTATGTGACTTTGAGAAGAGATTTGATCCAGAAAAGCATGATTGCTTCTATATTGATTAATATGAATACTTATTACAATGTACAAATGAATGCTTATAAAATAAAAAGAAAAAACCTAGACGAAACCTTGGCTGAGGATTAGATTAGTTCATGACAAGTGTCATCATCCTATGTTATGAGACAACATGACCTAAAATTAGAAAATCATTCTTAAGTTTAACTTAAGTAAAATAAAGTAAAAGGGGACCTCATTAATTAATTGATAATTAATTAATTAGTTAGATGATTATCCTATTTATTCTAGCAATATTAAAGTAGGGGTACAAATAAATATAAATATGAAGATAAGATAAATAGATCATAACATGTGTATCTAAAAATAATATAAGAGCTAAGTGCATATAAATATTAGGTATAAATAAATAAAATTAAGAGATCAAACCCATCTTCGTTTAAGATTACATTATTTATAAATTTATATAGTAAAATATTTTATCAAAATATACATAAAATTAAATAAAAATATACAAATATATAAATTTCCTCCCCCCTCTCTCATCATACTATCACTTAAAAAAATCATGCTATCATTAAAAAAACAAAATCATTTAAAAACAAAATTTCTTAAACGAATTAAAAAAACAAAATATCTTAAAGATCCTCATAAAAGTTTCAAACATTTTATAAAGAACTACATTAGTTATAATTTCGAACATTTCATAAAGCTTTATTACATTAGTTATAATTAAATTATTAAGGCGTGGATATGAGATATGAAAAGAAGATTTTTAGCTATAAAAACTATTCTAAGATATTAGATTTGAATTTTTTCAATTTACTTTTTTAAGGAGGGAATGGGGGGTTATTTATTTTTATGGAGGTAAAATTTATTATTTATAACAAATATCACGTAGTGGTTAATACTTGTCTTTAACAAATTCTCACTCTCTGTGCCCCTCTCTGGAGCATATTACTTTCAATCATATTCTCCGTGAATGGAATGGTGTTGCTGATTGCTTGGCTAAATGGGCTTTTGATCATATGCATGATTGGAATTTGGTGGATCGGGGCCAACTACCCCCGGATTTGTCTCATCAATTGGATCACCTGGTTGATCTTGATAGGGCCATTTAATGCCCTTGCTTTGTAACGTTTCCTTGATTTAATAAAAATTTTACCCCTTTATGTTAGAATACTTGTCTTTATAGTATTGTAATTATTGTTTTTAGATTTGAAAATAAATAAATGTAAGTTTTGTTAATTATAGTGTTTTGGTATTGTTAATTAGTTCTTTGCATGACCTAACCTTAAATCCAACTCTAACACTAATCCTAACCCTAACCTTAACTCTAACAATAAATTCTAAACCATTATCTTAATCCTATACCTATCTCTAACCCTAATTATGGTTGTAACATTATGGACATAACTATGGTCATAACCCTCACCTTAACATAAAGAATTATAGAGTGCCATTACCAAAAATCTATGAATTAATATTGGGAATAAGATTTGAAATAAAGATATAAGGAATAAAATTTTAGATATATTTATTAATCATACTAACCATAATTTTTACCTTAGTCTTAATTCTAATCCTAATCCTATTACAATGCTTTTAGATTATAATAATTAATAATAATATGATTAGAATTATAATTTAATTAATAATTCTAATAGTTTAGTCATTTTAATTTTATTTTTATTTGTATTTATGTATGTTTTGAAGTTAATAAAATTTGGAAAATAAAAAAATGCAATATTTACAATTTAATTTTAATTGTGTAAAATCAAATCTCTAAAAGAATATTTTATATATGGATGTGCTTTAATTTAATTTTGATTTTATTATTATTTTAATAGTGTGAATCCAAATCTCTATAAATAATAATAATTTCATACATAAAAAAAAAAAAAAAAATTCAAATAATACAAAAAGTAACATTTATTTAGAAGATACTATAAAGCAAAAAATGAAAAACTTATTTTTAAAATGTTAAAAAAATAGTTTACCTTGCTTTCCCTTCAAATTTGCCCATAACACCCCAAATTTCTTAACCAATTATGTTCAAGAAAAAACATAAAATTCTAATTTTTAATTGGTTCAAAACCAACTTATTAATAACTAATTAACAAAATGATGATTGCAATGGTACTATGCCTACGACAAATACTAATAATAAGTATTTTATTTGAATTTTTTTTTATTATTAAAAATCTAATAAGATAACCCTTTTTTATGATTATATAAATACTCAATCATTCTCCATACAATAACCAAGCTTAATCAACCCTTATATACATACAAAAAAGTGATTTTACAATTTATATAAATACTTTAAAATCATAGACAATAATTAAAAAATCATACAGACATCCAAAAATAAATGGACCACACAACATTAAAAAAAAAAACAACATACTTCTAACATGAATTCTCTTCCTCACAAAACCATTTCTAATTTAAATATATGTTTCATAAAAAAAACAAAAATATCATTTTCTATGAATCTAATTGTCTCTAATAATTAAACCCACCAACTCTTAGAAACCAAATTAGACCCACGAGCTCTTATAAACCATGACTTTCGTTTGGTGAGCAGTCTTGAGTCTTCTGTTTGAAGATTTTGTTTTATTTGTGAACAAGTTTCAACCAGTCAATGTATTCATGGCTGCTAATTATAACACGTACAAATCCTGAAAGCAAAGTTCCCTCTGACCCATTCTCTGCACTGTAGCCAATTTGAACTCTTTTCCAAGATTTTAAGAAGATTTCACACCACGTTCTTTGGATTTTTTCTGTTCATGTGGACAGGAATTGCTAATGTGACGACCATGTTTAGAGGAGACTGTGAGAAATCATTGTACCCAATGCATGGACGTAGTGATTCTAATCTGATACTCTGACTTGCATGAATTCTCTGGAATCTCTTGCATGGTGACAAAATACTCTGACTCGTTCAAGATTAAGATGGATATCTTTTCTTACAAAATGTAATGATTTGCTGCAACTCTAGGCCAAACGCCAGTTGTCCCACTAATAACCAGTTTTTCTAAACTTCTATCAATTGCTCTTCAATTTGATTCACATTAACTATTTTATAGTCTACAATTGGGACAGAAATTCGTAAGTCAAATTTTGAATTAGAATTGGAATCAAATACTTAGATGACTAGAAATCCTAAGATATGTCTATGTGAAATGGTTTAGGTGGTATAATTTTGTGTATAAAATATTCAATTGCATCTATATTTATAAATAGAAAATAGGATAGTGTTAGGAAGCATCGTTGGAATCATGTTATATATAAAGGAAAGTGCGAATTTTTTTTGATGATCGTTAGGCTCTTAAGATTGATTCAATTTATTTGAAACAAGATGTAAATAATTTTAGGTGTTGATCTATTGATGTAATCGTGGCTAATGCAGTTGAGACTGATGTTGTTGATCCTAAAATCTATGCGATCAAATATGGATGATCCTACACACACAACTTGAGGACTTTTAGGACATAGCAACTTAAGATGTGTAGTTCTAGAAGGAACCCCATTATGTATGCTAGAATAATGCATTAAAGGTATCCACACAAAGTGGCATAAAGCATAGAGTCTCAAGTGTCATCACCTTATTAATCATCATTTTATTTAGTAGGAAAAGAATATATGTGTTTTAGGGAATAGATATCCATTTTTTAAAAAATGGATTTTTTTTTCTTGGAATTTTTTATTTTATTTCAAAATACATATCTATTTTGGTTTAGATTTCCAAACCAAATTTGAAATGGATATTTAAACTTGACATAAATTTAGATATTTGTTTCATTTTTTTAGCTATTTTCTAAAGGGATTTTTATTATTACCCTGTTTTGTCCATCATTAGCTTGCACTCACCTTGTAGTTTTATAGGTTAATGATTTTATTTAGATCATTTTGGCATTATAATGCCCAAGCTTTCACTTAAGATATTAATAGAAAAAAAAATAGATGAATAAAATTTTTACAATACAAATACAACCAAGCATGCCACATTGCACTTCCACATGTACAAGGTATCATGATATAATGCAACAACACATTTAACATGCACACCAATGTGCAAAGAATTGTGACACAAGAAAACAACTTACTACACCACAAGCTTAAAACACTATAATTGATTCAAGTAACAAGGTCCAAATAAATTTTGGGGTTCCCATGTATCAAATGTCAAACCTCAACACCTCAATTGACAAGCCACCCCTCAAAAATTTTGGGATTAAGAAGATAGACAATTCTACATTGACAACATGTATTTCAGCCTTTAAGGAACTATGAATTAAACATGAAACATTAATAGAGGTGAAACTTAACACTTTCACATGTATCAGAGCTCACTTTAAATCAGAACCTTTTATTGATGAAATGTGCATTGACATATATGAAAGATTGATATGAAATGTGGCATAACATTGACAAATATGAAGGATTGATAATTGTAAATTTGATAACATATTAAGATCATACTGATAAGAAAAATATCACACACATAAAATCACCACATAACACAGAATTTTTCCTAAGTGGAAAAACCCTCTTGGGGAATAAAAAACCACTCAAAAAATATTTCATTTGTTCACTTAGAGCACCAACTCTTTCACATTTAGGAGCACCAACTCCACAAAATATAGGAGCACCAACTCCACAAAAATCAGAAGCACCAACTACATGAGATACAGGAGCACCGACTCCTTTACAAAGCAACAAATTATAGCATTCTATTAGAACCCTAGAAGTACAATTTTGCAACCCTAGAATTACAATAGAAGACTATGAAAATCCTCATTAAGAACATTGAAGAATGTAGTATCAAAATGACTACATTTTCAAGAAAAGTAATAATCTAAGAATCACAAAAAATATTTTCAATGTAATATATCTTTTGTATCAAATGTCTGAAAACATCATATTCCTCTTTTTCTGTAACCCAGAAAATGCCTCAAGATCATCTTTTTAAAGACCCTGCAAAATCATCTCTGTATGCAGTTTGAATAACTATAAACCATCTCGGGTTAGGGTTACAAGAGAAGAACCCTAAAGAGTTTTCAACTAACTCTTTCAAGAATCATAACCTTTGTAACAAACTGCTACAAACCCAAAACAAAAGGGTTTTGATAATAATCAACAAAGCAATTACATTCGAAAAAATAACTATCGAAGAAATGATATTAGTTGCAAAGTTAAATATAGTTTCATGCCTTTTAAAACAAAATAAAATAATCCTTTCCTTAACCAATTGTCTCAAAGCCCATAAGAATCAAGATAGTTTTTGTATTACCTGTTTACAGTGGGAGAAAGAGAAGCAAATACCATGAATTTCTATTGAAGACCATCGTAACTGCCCAGGTGAAAGTCAATTCCAACTTCCACAGTCGCACACATACTAGCTCATAGCTAGTATTTCAATTACAAAACCAGAATGACAAAAATTCCAAACCATTCTTACTACCATCAAGCTCCAAGAAATCAAAAACATCAATCCTCAATGTATCAGCTGAGAGAAGGCACACAAACCTACAAACTATCATGCTATCCATGGTGTCTAGGGTTCTAAACTTCATCATAATGAAAATGATTTCTACACAATAGCATAAACCCCTAATTCCAAACTTCATAATCATTGATAATTTTTTGAAGTCTGCTGCTTTCAAGATTAACCATCATTGATAGACATTCAAAATCCATGCGAGTATATTATGTCAAGAATATCCTCTGCTAAAAATGTCAACACCAAACAAAACCAAATGATAGTATCAATAATGTTGACCACTTTCCATAGTCAATTGACTTTATGAAAAAGTCATTTCCTTTGTATTAATCATAATTGTCATGTCGAACAATAATCAAAAACCTCAAATGTCGATTACCTCATATATTCTCCAACATGATTAATGTACCTTTGGTAAAGCCTGAAACCTTATTAATATGAGTCCAATCAAAACCAAATCACCTTGTAAACTTTATTGCTAAAAAAAACCATTTATAATGTCGATATCACATGACCACTGCAATGATCAATATCACATGCTTAATGTGATTTAAACTTAGCACCAAAAAAAAAAACCTTTACCCAAGCTTTAAAAAGAAGCTTTTAATCTTTAGAGAAGTCTCATACCTCTTAAGTGCCCGACACCATTTATGGTGTAAATGATAGATATTTCAATATCCTTCAAAAACATATACAAGTAACTTGTAATCTGCATTCTTATGCAATCTTCTTGTAAACATATGCTTTTGTGCAAACATAAGATGTTGTTCATATATCATGTGAAGACAACTTGCAAAAGATCAAGTTGAATATACCACAATCTGAAAGTTATCAACCTGGATATACCTAAGTAACCATGTTGTATATCTAAAACAAGATATATACCCTGAAGCAAATGCATGCTCTGAAACAAATGCATGCCCTACTATAATGAACATGCCTTGTCATAATCCTGCTACAATGAACATGCCTTGGCGTAATTATCAAACATTATGAAAAAGTGATAAGCCAAGCACTTGGGAACTAGTAGGCCCCACCTTGGCCAAGAGTAGTGTTGGAGTTGAGATTTGAACTCCACAACACCCAAAAATTACTTACAAGCAAATATCCTATCATAAAAGAAAGATCAAAGCCATTGATATGCTCATGCAACCTTGAGAAGAAATATTTTAATAAAGCAACTGATTTGCTATGAATTAATCTAAATTATCCTTGGATAATTTATTACAATGAATGAGCATGCTTATAAAAGCATGATAAAATAAAACCCTTGATGAGGATTGCATTAGATTGTGACAGGTGTCTTAATCTCATGCAATGAGACAACTAGACCTATAATTAGCCCAAACTAATAATAAAAAGGAACTCCTAAGTTTAGCTTAAGTGAACTAAAGTAAAAAGAGACTTAATAATTAATTAATGAATAATTAATTATCAAGTGATTATCCAGATTACTCCAACAATTAGAGTTATCAAACACCCCCAAAAGTGGATTAAGCCTTAAGATAAAACTATTTTTTTCTCAAGAACAACACATGCAAGAAAATGACAAAGTTCACAAGGGAATAACCAAAAGAGATAATGGAAAAATTGCTAAATATCATAGCATCATACATTGTTATAAGAAGAGGTATTGACTTACATAATAAGGATATGACAAGATTAGCTCCAAAAGACAAAGAAAGTATACATAATAATCATATTTTAAGTTAACCTAATATGAGAAAACCATTTGGATAACCATCCATAAATTGACACTCCCAATCAAGTACATCATAATAAATAATAGAGTTATATCACTTTTGAGTTTAGAATAAAATTCATTACACCACTATCTGCAATCAATTGTATAACTTACATATAAGGATATTGAATTTAATTTTTCATCTTCTACAAAAATATTAATACCATATGAAAAGATAGAGTCCATACTTTCTCTATAATATTCTCTAAGGGATCCACAAATCACCAATGGTGGTTCAATGTAACTATGTGGAACTCTCATTTCCATCCCTTTCAATAGAGAGACAACCAACTCATGTAGTCTAAAAAACTCACACCACACATAGTGTTGGACAAGCACACCAACTCCATATTTCAATATAGTTTCATCAAGCATGAGTATATATGAGGAGTATATAACTACCATTCCATGCATACACATGCCAAATTCATAATCACAATGTTACACTAAGTAAACATTCATAAGGACAACATTTAAAACTGATGCAGTAGAGACCGGAGGACCTTATCAGGCCGTCACAATCTTGAAGCCAACACAAAGAACACACACACATAGATAGACCAAAACACAGGTCAATAACTCTCTTTTATTCATTTATTTGAAACATATTCTAAATACATGCAAAGATACTCAATTAAAGAGCAACATTTTTTTCTACATCACACTACACTCTATACTCTCTATTCCTTTCTAGTTATGGTTGGCTCTCTCTTCTTACCAACCCTCTCCTACTATGGGATAATCTGCCACCTCCGCACACTAGCTCCCCCTCTCATTATGGGTATATATATCTTCTCTTTGTCATCACCAGGAAGCCTTCCCCTTCACATCGTCCTTACCATTCTTCACTCATGTTTCATAGCATCACCATACAATTACCTCAATATCAGTAGCTTCCAATTGTCAACTAACGAACATGTATTCCACAACAATGATGTGGAGTGGCATTGAATCTTTCCCCACCAAGTGTTGTAACCGCATTTGTCATCCAATGTCATTGACCATTCATCTCAACCGTTCACCTCAAGCTATCCCCATATCCTTCATCTCATCATCCTATCAGAGAGACCTATAATCATCTTTGTTCGATACACTTGCTTCTCGCCGATGTTCACCCTACACTCTTTCCATTGTTCCATTGAACCATCCCTGAGACATCCTAGAAGGTCTCGTCAATGAAAAGAACTCCCACCGATCCTTCGACTTGTCCACGCCATCACTCATACTTTGATCACCATATCACCAATCGTCAATTGTCATATGTCATTGAATTCCACCCTATTGGTCACCTCCCAATCGGTCCCACAAAGGTCATCTTCCTTATTGTCACCATATCATTGGGACCTCAATACATCTCCTACAAAAACATCCAAGTCTCACTGATGAGACCAACACTCAATACATACATCACTTCAATGTGGGGTCAACCATTCTAGAACTCGCTACCATGCAATTCACAACAAGGATATGAATTGCACAATCATCTAATCAATAAATGCCATCTACTTATACATGTCACCATCAACCCATCAGGTTCCACCATATGCCTTCCATTGCACATCTCTAAATCGCCCAAAAAATGAACACCATAACCTCTATCACTGTGTTACTAAAAATCAGAACCTTCAAACATCTAGTCAGAGGTTGTGGAGTTATGAAAACTCACAACTCATTGACATCATAACTGTCAAGTTGTTAGTGAGACTCTAGGATGAATCCCACCAAAACCAATCACTCTTGCTGAAATGTCTTCACTTCACACCAATTGCCCCATCGCTAGGACAAAGGCTGATGTCCCACCGATAAGTACTACACTCTCACACCAATGAACCCATCACACTTTGTCACCATCTAGTCATCACTGGGACATGGAACATAGTCCTTCTAATAACACCCTGTCACATCGATGACCTTGAATCTGCCAACATCATTGCAATTTCGCCAAGATCATGTCACATCGATGAAGCTCACACACACCATTAGGCCCACACTTCAGTTTTCTATGTTGAGTGGTAAGTTAGACATGTACCAGAAAACATCACCCACCTTAAATTGCAATGTTCATAAGTTCATCAAACTAGGAAAAACACCATCAATGCTATAGGTCAGGCAGCTAGCAAAACACTACCCGAGTTAGAACTTGAGCCAAAAACACCACCAAAAGCACAAATGTCTCACTGATGAGACATTTTTGCCCTTGTTTTCCCTTATTTGATCAAACAACATAGAAAAATGATGCATGATTGTTCTTGGACCTGGATGCTCTTGCATCAGACTCCCCAAGTGATTAAAATCATGTGCTCCTACACATGGCGTCTATCATGCCATCCTTCCATTTTGATTTCTTTTTCCTCACTTTCCAACTATTCAATCTCCCCAACTCTGTACTATCATACTTGCACTGTTGCCTTTGAAGTTTCACTATCTGAACTTGTTGGATTTTCTCTTTTTGTACATACCTCCTCCTTTAGATTTCTTTGCAAACTTCAGATCTCCACCATTCTTCCTCATAGTCTTCCACCTTTATCATGTCCTCCCAAGAACAATTTTTTTTTCTCTTTCCACTTGTTCAACCATATCTGTAACTCTTTCCTCAACACATTCTACATTCATCAATATGTCCTCCAAAGGACTCTCTATTGCTGAAAATTTTATTTTGTTCTCCCTTCCCATGCCTTCAACCAAACATGTCTAAGATGCAACTTGAAACCTCTCTTCCTTTATTCCTTCAAAAATAAATAACTCTACAACAAGCTTCACTCTTTCAAGTTTCCTTCCTTATCCTCTTGTATGAGGATTTCTTCTTCGATGCCACAGACTTGATATCCTACTGCAACCTCTTTGTTTCTTGCAAATACAACAAATTCAACATGTTCATGGGACTTATCTTCTCCCACCTGTATCTCCTTCATTCCCTTATCACACTCATCAATTAATTTTCCTTCCAAGAAGATATCTATCTTCCGTATCTCCTCTTTGAGTAGTGGATGTTCTTCATCTTCACTGAATTCTTCATCAAATATAGGATTTTCTACTGCCACTTTAGGAACATTATGCATTACCAACTTCTCTTTCAACTTTTCATTCTTAATTGTTAACAATTCATTGATTCTCCTCATTTCCTCTGTCAACAAAGTGACATCCTTGTCGTCACCAATCTGCTCATCAAATTTAGGAATCTTCATATCCATCACCACATCTTCGTGCCCTACAACATCACAATCCTCTACAACTAATATTTTCTCAACCTCATCTTTAATTCTTTCTTAATTTGTAGGTACTTTATAATATAACTCATCTTCTCCACATTGCATGCTTCCTTCTTGGAATACTACTATCATTTGTCTCCACTGTTTCTCACCTTCATCTCCAATTACGGGTGCCTCTCTTGCCCCTCCTCTCATCATCTGCAAGGTCTTATTCTCAACCTTCTCCATACCTATATTCACAACTTCAAATGAATTATTAATAGATACATCAAGAGACCAAATTGTCTCCATGAGTGCCTCCTTTATGGACACCTTCTCTTCCTCTTCTATAACACGTTCCTTCATTCCCAAGCTTTCCTCAAGGGAATCTAATTTCACTTCGATCCCTTTTAGATCTGCAATCAACTTCTTTCCTCTCACCTTTTCCCAATACTCTTCCCAAAATGGGGTTATCAATGGTCTCCTCATGACCCATCTTGTCCTCTTATTTTAAGGCACCTTCAAGAACTCACAATTCCTTATGTAGTTACAAGTCCTCCTCGCAACAATCTCTTCCTCTTTATTAGGGTATCAACCCTCTACAGTCACAGGTCCTTCCTACAACAAATCTCTTTATGATTCAAGTTCTCTGTAGTTGCAAGTCTCTTCTCACTTGCAAAAATATCTTCTAGAAATCAATCCTCTATAGTTACAATTACTGCTTGTCACAATACCTCACTCACACAACTATCCTCTACCCAACAAAGATCCTAAAAGATGCTTCACTACCCACTCTCTCTTAGTTGTGGAACTCTACACCTTCTACCCAGCTTTATCTTTGTTGGAGGATAGCAGTTACAAACCATCTTTCATGTCTATAACAACCATTCCTTTCCACAAATCTTCTCAGCTCATCACCCGCAGGTCTTTTGGATTCAACCCACACTAACAAGTCCTGCTGCAACTACCTCACATTCAGCACTCTGTTACAGACTCAGGACAACCAACTCTAATACCACTTGGTGCAGTCAATATTGAAGGACCTTATCAGACTGTCACAATCTCGTAGCCAACATAGACCACACACACACACACAAATAGACCAAAACATAGGTCAAAAACTCTCTTTTATTCATTTATTTGAAACATATTTTGAATACATTCAGAGATACTCAATTATAGAGCAACATTTTGTTCTACATCACACTCCACTCTATACTCTCTCTTCCTTTCTCGTTCTGGTCAGCTCTCCCTTCCTACCAACCCTCTCCTACTATGGGCTACTCCACCACCTCCACATGCTACTTTCCCCTCTCATGATGGGTATATATATCTTCTCTTTGTCGTCACCAACAAGCCTTCCCCTTCACATCAGCTTCTAATTGTCAACCAACAAGCATGTATTCCACAACAATGATGTGGAATGGAATTAAATCTTGCCTCACCAAGTGTTGTGACCGCATTCATCATCCACCACCATTGTCCATTCATCTCATCATCCTATCGAAGATACCTACAATCATCTTCCCTTGATACACTTGCTTCTCACCGATGTTCACCTTACACTCTATCCACCATTCCATCAGATCATCATTGAGACATCTTAGAAGGTCTCACTGATGAAAATCACTCCCACCAATCCTTCAACTTGTCCACATCATCACTCATACTTTGACCACCCTATTAACAATCAGTATTTGTTGTACACATCATTGAATTCCACCCTGTCAGTCACCTCCCCATCAATCCCGCCAAGGTCATCTTCCTTATTGTCAGCATATCAGTGGGACCTCAATACATCTCCTACTGAAACATCCAAGTCTCACCAATGAGACTGGAACACCCAATAAATACATCACTTCAATGTGGGGTCAACCATTCTAGTTCATTGCCACAATTCACAACAAGAATGTGAATTGCATGATAATCTAATCAATAATCACCATCTACTTATACACATCACCATCAATCCATCGGTTTCCACCATATTCCTTCCATCACACATCACTAAATTACCCAAAACACAAACACCAAAACCTCTATCGTTGTGTTGCTAAAAATAAGAACCTTCAAACCTCTAGTCAAAGGTTGTGGAGTTATCAAAACTTGTGACTCACCAACATCATAGCTGTCAGGCTATCGATGAGACTCCAGGATGAGTCTCGTCAAAACCAATCACTCTCACTAAAATGTCTTCACTTCACACTAATCGCCCCATTGTTGGGACAAAGGTTGATGTCCCACCGATACTACACACTCACTCTGATGAACCTGTCACACTTTGTCACCATCGGGTCATCACTGGGATATGGAACATGGTCCTACCAATAACACTCAGTCATATCGATGACCTTCAATCATCCAACACCATCGCATTTTTTCCAAGATCATGTCACATCGATGAAGCTCACACACACCACCAAGCCAACACTTCACTTTTCTATGTTGAGCGGTAACTTAGACATGTTCTAGAAAAGACCTCCCACCTTAAAGTGCAATCTTTATAAGTACATCAAACTGGGCATATAGAAGGGTTATCATAAATTGACCTATATGTGTCTTTCACAATCCTTTCCACATAACTTCATAAGCATATAGAATTGTTCCATTGATATATTTCATTAATTTTTACATTTTTGATTTCCCATTTATTTTAATTATATCTTGCATTAACATCTCATTACCTCAATCTCACTCAACATACAAGTAGATGGGTGAGAGATTACACTACATTCTAGCCTAGGGTCCTTAACTCCTATAGCTTCATGGGAAAAGGGGCATGAACACGTTGTACAAAAATTGGGATCCCAACAAGGAGCACATAATACCATTTGGTTTTCCTATTCTATCTCCACAATAACCCACATTTCCACATAACATATTAAATCCACAAATTTAACCATTTAATTTTAAAATTAAGCACACAATAATTTTCACAACTTTAATATTTTAATGCCAATTTTACTAAATATTTAAACATAAAATTTTGAAAATCCAAACATACCCTTTTGGATTAAAGGGTGTGCAAAACATTCAATTTTTTAGGAAATTTCACCATATTTTTGGCTTGAAATAAAAACTTTCTAAATGCATGCAATCAGGATTATTTAATTGATTCCCATCAATTCAACAATCCACTAAAATAATATTTATTACAAAAGGAAAGACAATGTGTCCAATTAATGTGGGTATGGAAGGGTACAAGAGATTAAACACAAAGAGGGGAAGATGAAACCCTTACATTTCATGAAATGCATCACAAGAAAGAAGGAGAAATATCTATTATGAGGAGGATCCTTCCACACAAATAACAAGAAAAACCTCTACAAATCCACACCCAAAATCCAAGGGTAGTACATCCAAACTCTAATTCCCAAGGGAAAGCGAGAAATAAGAGAGAAGGGTAGCAGAGAAAAAGTAAACTATCCGCTGAAATCCCATGCCCAAAATGAGCCATTTTTCTTTCTTTTATTACAAACTTTATTTTATTCTTGCTTGTTTCCCCCCAAATAGTAATACAAAATTATTTTAATAAAATAATTTGATGTTGGACACAAAGGAAAACATTTTATTTTATAGGAATAAATATGTAATTTTATGACTAAACATAGGTTCATTAAATCACCAAATGACATCAATTAATGTTATTCCCCTACCTCTATAGTATGTATAATGTTATGAGTAGTCAAATTATGGCTACCTTAACTCTTAATTTAGTAATATCATCATTATTATATTGTTGTTTAGTTATTTAGTTTAGCCTAAAGCTTATATATGGATATCTAGATCATCTTGTTAGAGCTGGCTATGGAGATACCCAAGATCTAGAGGCCAAAATGGAAAGCACAAAGAAATCAATATGCAACGATCAAGATTGTAATGGAATTAATTATCTAAGAATTCCTCCAAAATACAATGTAAGAGAGCCCCTTGGTTATATAACCAAGGTGAGACATAGGATTAGACAAGATCATGACAAGTTTCTTAATCTTATGACATGAGACAACTAACATGACATAAAAGTCAAAAGATAAGATCTAGACATGACAACTAAGTCTTCTAGAAATAATATTAGGACCTAAGTGAACTTAACATGTGAATATGTCCCCTAAGTCCCTAGTAAGTGAATTAAATAGGTACAAGACATTTATTCATGCCAACACCCCCTTAAGTGCAACTTAGGGAGAAGATTATTATGAAAACTATGCAAGGATGGGTCCCAGATATGAGGCCATGTTAGGTACCCATGTAAATATACAAATGCAGTCTCTCACAAATGAAGAAAAGGAGAAAACCCAGTGGGACAAAATGCCTCCCCAAAAGAGATCAAATACAAAAAATATTCTCAATGATGCATGAGAGGGGTAAAAACCCATGTGAAGAAAAAGACCCCCCATAAGAGAGAAGAAGAAGAGATACCATGCAGCCCCATTCAATGGTGAGTCTCCTATAATGGTAGAAGCTCGACATTGAATGTTGAAGATGGTCTAAGTACCGTTTCTCCCCTCAGGAAGAAATAAAACCAAGATGATATGCAGGATTTCTTCCCATTCTGAAAAAAGGAATATGCAAGAAGAAGGATGATGTGTAATGTCTCTAAATTACACTCAAGTGTCTCCATGTCAATGTCAAAAGTTGACATACTCCAAACAAGCATTCTAGGCTACACTATTAAAGATGTCAATCCAGAATCTCCTAGAGATAGATGTATAACACAATCCAAAGACAAAGAATCCTCCTCCAAATTATTTCCAAAAGTATCCACACTCATGGAAAACTATGAAGAGTGATCATGTAGAGAATGAAAAAGAGGGTCAAATTTTTTCCTTGTAGCAACTAAAGAAGAATCATCTTCAACAAAGAGAAGATGTATGCAATCAATGGTGTCTCCCAACTCTAAAATGTGTGACTCAACAAACAACCCACCAATGTTTGTCAAGTATGCATCCCAAGTAGATGTGGCTGGAAGATGATGAAGATCTTGTTGCACTGAATCACAAGAAGTGACATATGTAGCAACACAATTATCATCTAATGCAACAAAAGGTGGAGGAGATAAAATGCATGGCTCAAGAAAGGGATCTAATGTGAGTACCCCTAAGTTCAAGAAGCCAAAAGTCTCCTCAAAATCATGATTCATACTTGTAGTGTGATCAATAGCCAAAGGAACAATATCATCATCAAAAGAAAAATATTAAAAGGTGTAAAACCAAGATGAATGATCAACCATCCCAATAGCAATAATATCTCTACTCTCCAAGTCTCTAATGATAATTGAATCAAGAGTGAATTCCACAATCCTCCCGTCTCCACTATTTGTAATATGATAGATGGAAGGAAGATTGTTTGAAAAATGAGGTACACACAAAACATCATTGAAAGTTCCCTCTCCAATATCAATGGATCGCTTCCCAATAACACTCATGTATGTATTGTTTCCCATAAAAATAGGAGACATAGCACAAATCACAAAAGAAGAGAAAATAGACTATGAAGATGGCATATGATGAGATGCTCCATGTAGAAACTTAAAATTGTCCTAATTGATGTGTATCTGAACTCGATTAATAACACCATTTTTGTCATGAATCAACCCTTTTCAACTATTTAATTAAATAATCAAAATTGTTTAATTAAATTCATTATTTTCTTCTACTAATTGAATAATTGGCATTATTAGGTTAATTCATCATTTCCACACTAATTTTAATCTTGTTTAATTAAATAATGTGAATTATTAAATTAATTTTTTTTAAGTCTTCTCATTTGATTAAATAATATAAATTATTTAATTAAATGTCATTAATTCCCTCTTTTAATTAAATGAGTAAATTGTTTAATTAAATCTTTTAATTCCACCATCTTGTGCAATTAAATTATATTCTTACTATTTAATTAGCTAATTTATTCCACCCCTCTAATTTCCCCCCACTTGCAAAGGAATATTTCCATGGAATATTCGTCCATTTCAAATTCAAATGATTTCCCTCCTAAATGGAGATATCTTACACATTCCTCCCGAATTTTAGGATTTTTGTTTCTTCAAATTAATTTCCACCCTTGATTAACTACATCAATCCATTTGATTATTAAATCTCCTTCATGGATTGAATACTTGATCCATGCCATTTATCCTCATCAATTTGTATCCATTGATTAATTGAATTGATCTTAACCATTGATTCACTCAATTTTCCTATAAATAGCCTCCATCTCTTGAGCAATTCATCCACATTCATTAAGATCACCTGCATTATAGTCATTTTTAGAGAAATTCTTGAGAGAATTTAATCAATTTGCATCTATTTTATCAATTTAGCATTGATTCTTCATCAATTTATCCACTAAAGCGTCATCAAAATCTTGTTTAAATCTATGGGATTGGGAAAGGGCTGACATTCCACATCAATTCAGTACTAGTCCCCCAATGGGATCATGTTTTTGATGGTTAATTAGTTTCCTTAATCAAATTTGAAGTTCATCTCATGTTTCCATGGCTTCTAGTTAATTCATTTCAAAGATTTCATTGGGAACATGACTTAATTGGCTTAATACTTGGTTTAATTGTGTAATTCAATCATGTTTAGCTTAGTTCATGATCATGTTCACACTCCTAAATCTAGAAGTCATCTCCCTGATCCAAGACCTATATAAGCACAAAGATCTTTCCCCTTATTTCTTGATGCAGAAGCCAAACCAGCATGGCCTTTCTCCTTATTAGACTATTTGAAGAAGAATAAGAATGTGACTCAGACATCCTAGACGGAAAATCAATTTGATTCTTCTTTAGAAGATGTTTCAACTCATCAATATCCTTCTTGTAATAAGAATTTTCATCATGCCCAAACTTTTTGCAATATGAACAAGTAGTCTTCTCCTTCTTAAATGATTTCTCTTTAGAAGAGGATTTATTCTTTGGTTGATCTGAATGTGGAATATTCTTTGATTTCTTCTATTTCTTATTTGATTCCTTCACCTAACTAGCCAGCAATGCTTGAGATTTAGATGCCTTGATGAGACCCATTTATATAATATTTTGTTGCTCATGTATCAACATATCAGAAAATGATGCACATGAAGGTGTAGTATATGTAGACCCCATAGTTAACCTATGAGTATGAAAGCTAGAAATTAAAGCAGCATAATCAGGACCAAGTTTGTTCAATTTATTGTAGACCAATTGAATGTCCTTCTTATCAATTCTGCATGCTTTACATTACTCTCTTAGATCATTAACCTTAGTGATGTAGTCCTAGATGTTGCCAAAGTTCTTAGGATCAAGGCTCATCAGTTCATTATCAATTTGATAGCCTATTACTTCATCTATAGTACCATACAAAGTTTTTAATTTATTCCAAGCTTCATGAGAATTCTTACGTGGTTCAATTTGAAATGATATATCTCAAGAGAAACTAGGCTACAAAGACATCCAATATCCTTGGTATGTTCAATCATCCATTTTATCTTTTTATCTGCATATGTAGGTTCAAGTACCTTATTTTCAACATATAGAGAGTGACCTTCAATCATTAGAATAATCCATGCAATTTGATGCCATGTTGAATAGTTATATGATATTAGCAAAGGAACCCTAGAATGATCCATGAAAATGAGAAAGCACAAGAAAATAGATCAAAGCAATGCACCAATAGACCCCCCCCACAAATCACTTAGTCAAGAAACCCCCCAAAAATATATGATATGGCACTTTATATTTAGTGTGATTATAAATGTTAGATGCCAAAAAAAGAAAAATAGACTTGATCTTAGTGTTTATAGATGCCAAAATTGGCCACAATATCAAAATAATTTTTTACACAAAATGAGATCAAACTGATCACACCATTGGAAAGTACACAAAAAATTATGCACTTTCAAAAAAATCACCCAAAAATGTTATTTTAGGAGCACAAATGGAGCCAGAAAAATTTCCTATAACGAGAGTGGCTCAACAACACCTGTGAGAATCTATAATTTTTTGAAAAACTAGGTACCAAAATCAAGAACTTGTCTACACCACTATGAAGACAATGAAATTCTACCCTAAATAAAAAAATGCTTGCAAAAAGAAGTCAAGGTGACCAAGTTCTGGGCATTTGAAAATGGCCCCCCAAAATTAAAAGTGTATTTGGAGAGGGGTAAAGAAATTCCAAATGGCTTTTGACATCACTACTAATGCAGAGTGAACATTAGCAGTCGATGGGAAAAGACTAATGGCCAAGGGACCGTCAAAATAGAATATACCCTATGGTCGGTTGGAATATTCGTCTCTAGAAAATGTTCTTAGGAATATGCAAGTAGACTGGTCGTTTGAAGAATCTTGGGTAGAATCTTTGAGAATCTTGGTTGAGTCTTCAACTAGTTCTCAAAATATTCTGCAAGTTGTTGTCGGTTTTATTATTGTTTGTCAGTTCTTAATTTTCTGGCCACCTGCTAGTTGGGGGTGGTACAGGTGGCGAGGTCGCCTGCCTGCGCCACGTGGCAACCATTGAGTGTTTCAATACATACAATACCCTATTGTGTAGGGTCTATAGTACCCTAGGTAAGTAGGGTACACAACCTTATAATTTTTTATTTTATTATTAATTAAAAAATTTCTGAAAAATAATTTGACTATAATTTTTGAATTTTTTCTAGAAAATTAAAACAATTAAATATATATATATGGCGAAATCATACCATCCTATGCAAGTTGGGCCATACAGCCTGGCCAACAAAAAACAATTGCCTCAGGGGACAACTTTCTCCAAAATCAATGATTTGATAGTTGATATGTATGTTTTTGGGCCTTTTGAGCATGATAATAGTGTCCTTTTTTACTCAAAATGCTTTGAAGTGGTAGCTACCTCTCGAATCTGTCAACGACCTTTAATCTTCAACCCCTTGCAGATTTGGCCTCCAATGTCCAATTCAGGCAAAACAAAAGGCAGATCTAACTTTCTCGGGTACTCTAAACACAATAGTGAGCTCAACTTTAATGTAACAAGATCCTAAATTCACTTGAAAAAAATTCAAAAAAGAGGAACCCCCAAAAAGCTTTTCTCTCAAGTTTTTTTATTCTCCAAATCATCATACAATACAAGAGAAGAGCATACTCAACTTGTTAATATCTCCAAAGATCTCTCCAAAATACTATCCAATGGCACCCAACCCACTCTGATACCATGTTAGAGTTGTCTATGGAGATGCCCAAGATCTAGAGGCTAAATGGAAAGCATAAAGAGATCAATATGCAATTCCCAAGATTAGAATGGAACTAGTTATCCAAGAATTCCTCCAATATACATTGTATGAGAATCCCTTGGTTATATAGCCAAGGTGAGACATAGGATTAGACAATATTATGAAAAGTGTCTTAATCCTATGACATGAGACAACTAACTTGACATAAAAGTAAAAAAGATAAGATCTAGACATGACAACTAAGTCTTCTAGAAAGAATCTTAGGATGTAAGTAAACTTAACATGTGAATATGACCCCTAAGCCCTAGTACGTGAATTAACTAGGTACAAGAAATTTATTCACACCAACACAACCTAGGTAATATCCTAGGCATAAGTATGATATATATAAGGTATAGTTAGGTTATTATCATCATGTTGAGTATTGTGTTCTTATTGAAGAATATTGGAGGTATCCCCCTTGAAGTGGATTAGGAGGTTGCTCCCTCAAAGTGGTATATTATTATCAATTGTTTGTAACATATTTTATATTGTATAATTTTATTCTGTAATTTATTTCATAAGTGGTATCAAAGCATGATCTTGGCACTAGGACAACAAGACATTTTTTCAATTTTGGAGGCCATTTATGAAATGCATATCTCCCAAATTTTAGTGAATTTTTTCTTAATTTTTAAAGGGGTTTTGAAGAGAATATTCAAGTAGATACAATCCAAATTTTAGAGGAATGTAGTAGAACTGAGTTATTTTTTGCATAATTAGGGTTTTTTCTCAATATATTTGAAAAATGCATATCTTCCAAATCCTATAGAATTTCTTCCTAATTTTTAATGGGCTTTTGAGGAAATAGGAGAGGAGAATATAGTAAAATATTTAGACTAATTAGAGAAAAATTAAGTTATTTATTGTAGAATTGTTATCTCCAACAAATTCACTATCAAGGCTACAAAGCACCTAATTTTTAGGAGATTTTCTGTGAAGGTGCAACCTAGTTCTTGATAAGTTATAGAAAAAAAAATAGAATTTTTTGATGTCATTTATGTGATTTATTACAAAATTATATTTTTATAACTTCTTCACAACAAAAAGTAGCCATAGAAATGAAGAAAAAGAAAAGGAAAAATAAGTGAAACAAGAAAAAGAGCAAGAGAGAACAAGAACACGAACAAGAGTAGGAAAAAGAAGAACAAACAAGAAGTGGTAGTAAAAGAAGAAATTGAAGTAAAAAAGGAAATGACAAAGAAGAAAAATAGAAAGTTTGCATTGAGGACAATGCTTTTGTAAAGAGGAGGGAAATGTAATTTCCTACCCCTATAGTGTGTATAGTGTTATGAGTAGTCATCTTGTGGCTACCTTAACTCTTAATTAATTCATATCATCAATTTCAAATTACTATTTAGTTACTTAGGTCAACCTAAGGCTTATATATAGATATCTAGGTCAGCCTGAGTAATATATTAGGCATATGTATGATATATATAGGAGTTCTAGGTAGGTTATTATCATCATATTTAGTATTGTGTTCTTATTGAATACTATTGGAGGTATCCTTCTCGAAGTGGATTAGGGGGTTTCCCCCTCAAATTGGTATATTATTATCAAGTATTTTTAACATATTCTATATTATATTCTATTATAGAAGTTATTTCATAACAATTACACCCATTTAAACACTCGATATTACAAGTTACTTCATTGTTCAAGTATATTCACTTGTCAAAACACAAATAAATCAATGGGAACTAGTTAAATAAATTTAATCACAAAATCAAGCAATTTAAAAAAATAAAATATAATAAATCACAAGAATTAGGACAACAAGCAATAAAATTTTTAGGTATCCAAATGACTCAAGGATTCATAATAATTTGATTCAAATTTAGGCTCATTGCGCTATACAAGACACATCTAATAAATTGAATTTGAGTGAGACATGATAACACACAACATATTTACTCAAGTTAATTGTCTCCAATTTATCACTATTAGGGAAAACCTACACCTACACACTCAAGGAAATATTAGGTATACTTTTCCAATACAAAATAGCTAAAGAATAGTTGAATATCCACCAACAAGATAATATCAAAATCTACATCATATGTGTGTGTGTGTGAGAGAGAGAGAGAGAGAAATAATAATCATAATGATGAACTCATTAAGCATAAGTGAAATCAAATATCATCATGAAAATCATGAAATTAAAAAGTTGTTGAACCCAAAATATAAGATCCACACAAATAAATTCATAAACATATAGTTAGATGTAAATCCATATCAACATCATTGAAAAGTATGATATAACATAAAAATAAAAATGGGAAAAACATATGCATATTCACATACATGAATACAAGCACACAATACATACACCTTCATGGAAATAAAAAAGTAACATCATTGATAGGATGGTAAGGTTTTCAAAGCCACAATTAGATCAATATAATGAGGCATAAATACTTGGTACCTTAGAAGTACCCATCCAAGTTTTATTATTTTTTCTCCTTTATATCTCTATGATGATAAATAATTAGAGAGTTTCATTTAGGTTTGAATGTATTATTCTAGGATTTTGGTGTCAATGGTGGTCTTTCTAGCTATGTAGTTTGGTCTACATACCCTTGTGGGTATATTTATATTTTTTCCTAGCTATATCTAACCAAAATCATCATTGGGTTGGCTATATCATTCTAGGGCTTTCATTTTACCTAGGTAGATATGTGTCTCATGTCCTTGTTATGCCTATAGTTTAAATTCAAATGGTCTTAATAGTAGTCTATCTTAAAACCTTAAGTTCTAAACCATAACTCATGCCCCTATGTCTAATTTCATATTGTTAATGACATCAATCATAATATCTAGCCCACATATTAGAACCCCACACATTCTTTTAACTTCATGATGATTTTTTAATGGTCAATCACTAAGAAAACTTATAACACATATTAAACTCTCTTTACTATGCACTACCAGTCTTACCAATTTCCATTATATATCTAGTGCATAGTGCATAATCCACTCAACATTTTAGCCATTGTCTTAGTGTAGATACTAGATACTTTGGTCACCACCCTAGCTCTATCTATTATTAGTTTTTAACTTTTAGTTAGCCCCCCACTCTTCACCCTTGGTTTCTCATATTCTCGCTACTCATTACTACAACTAATTCATTGTCACTTGGCTTCTACCCCAAATATATGCCACTAGATACTACTATTACTTTCCTCTCACCCCACTATGTGTTGCTACCAATAAGTAATCTCCCTCCCTATATCTCTATTTCACACACCTTGTTCTATCCCCTCAATCAATCCCCTATCATCACTACTATCTAATTTATTCCCATGTTCTTTATCCTTATCCACTATGCATTCAAAACCTACCCTTGTCACTTGCATGGAATATGTGTCTCGCATGGTTCCACCCCATTGGTCCATTTGTTTAAAATTTCAATGAAGCCCCACCTATAAATTCCCATAGACTAGTCACATTATGTCACATGAAATATTTATAATTTAATCCATAGAACCTATTTTTTATCTCATGGTTTATGGATCTATGTGATGGTGGGACTAGTGGTGTTGATATGGCTTGTGGTGGTGGTTCCATTTGTTCCTATATGGTATCCTAATGTTTCTTAAGGTATTTTAAGTGCTCAATAATTATACTAAATGGGAATATTTCTTTTACATTGGCCTCAAAATGTTGTGAGCCTCTAATCAAATGATAAAGGTTATCCTCAGGTTCAAACCACTTACTTATCAAGAATTATTTAAAAAGACTAGTAAATTGTATCATTTAGGTTTATTGACATATATGAGATTGCAATGGCTATTATGATTGAATCCACATGTTAGTGATTGATATTTTTACATGGATGCATACCTCTCAACCTCCTCTACATCATTTTATCCTTGTGTACAATAATTTATCCATGTCTTAAGTCTTG
>VDFB02026320.1:60956584-61000332 GCA_007258455.2 Sequoia sempervirens | reverse complement strand
ATGAAAACACAAGCTTGTTGACATCAATGACAACACCTTCATACTTGCAACATAGACATTGACATATATACAACCACCACTATATTTTTTATGAAAGTGGTGTGATACATTACATGACATACATTTAATATATATATATATGATATTTTGATTATGACATCATGGTGTTCATTGTTTTGTGTATATGCTTCTACTTTCATGTATGATTATGTGATGGATATTATACTTATGGATGTATGTTTAGATTATATGCTATCATGATATAATAAACACACACAGATGTATGTTAATTAAATACAATGATGATATAATTTTTTAACCAAAATAAGTAATCAAGTGCAATGCATAGATACACAACATAATAAAACATGTGTATGTATGTAATTCCTAATTAAAGAAAATGAACTCACACACACATGTTCACATCATAACACAAAATGAAATAATGTGTTAATGAATATATGTCACAATATGATACACTACAATCCATAGGGGATGAGAATTACACATATGACACATAGACACTATGTGTGGTATCAATGAAGATGTATCACATTGACAGGTTCTTTTAGAGGAGTTCCATCCATATATGACAATCCATAAGCACCAAAACCATACATGAAGATGAAAATGTAAGGGCCTAACCAATTAGTACTAAGCTTCCCCTTTTGATTAGGTGGGGCATTTACATTTCTCTTGTTCTCATAGAGAACCAAGTCACCTACCTTGAAAGTCCCAGGAAGAACACCTTGATTATAGTGTTTAGAAAGTGTTCATTGATAAGATTTAAGCTAGTTGAGGTCCTGTAATCGACACTCGTTGAGCAACTCAAGTTGATGCAAATGATTAGAATGGTAAGTCTCATCATCAATCAACCCTTTAAGGGAAACCCTTAGGATAAGATTTCCAAATCTAAAGGCATGATATCCTCGACACCATACACAAGGTTGTAAGGCATCATTCTAGTCACCATTTGAACACTTGTGTGGTAAGCCCACAAGGTGTATGTTAACTGGTATGCTAGTCTTTACCATGTTTTTTTACTATTTTTCAAAGAATGATCTCAACAGTTTTATTAGACACTTCAGCTTTGCCATTAGATTAAGGATAGTATAGTGTAGAAAATCTATGTTGAATATGAAACTTCTTCAAAAATTGCTTCACCTCTTTGTTCTTAAATGGCATGCCATTTTAGATATAAGGGTAGAAGGAAACCCAAAGTGAGAAATGATATTTTTTAGAAGAAAGCTATAGATGGCTTCAATGTTCGTGGATCGAAGTGGAATAGCTTCCACCCATAAATGTAAAGTAATCTATATTGGTGATGATAAAGACATGTCCTTTGGAAGAAGGAGGTGATATTTTTCCAATAATATTTTGTGAATGGCTAAGGAGAGATCTAGTTTTGAAGCTCTTGAGCAGGAGCGTGAATGAGACAACTATGTTGTTGACACTGTAGACACTTCTTGACAAAGGCAAAAGAATCTTGTTCCATTTCTTGCAAAAAGTATCCCATGTGAATAAATTTTCATAGTAAGGATTTACCACCAAAATGTCCACCCCTAGAACCTGAATGGACTTCCTTAAGGGAAAAGGGTATTTCTACTTTAGTTAGACACCAAAGAAGAAGACTATTATAATAATTTTGATAAAGAAAATTAGATAGTACAACATATCAAACCAAAAGCTTTCATATCAAAGTGTGATCATTCTTTATCACATCATCAAGAAAAAATCTAGTCTTCAAGTAGTTATAAATGCTAGAATACCACTCCTCTGAGTCCACATGAGCACACACAAGAGCATCAGATTCAGGTTGATCATAGATAAAAAGAGAGTGAAGAATATGAGACATAAATTGGTATTTTTATATATTCTTATCCAAAGCCACAAGCGAGGTGGCACTTGCCATAGCATCCACATGTCAATTTTCTCCTAAGAACATCATATATTGTAAAAGAGGAGAAGCGATCAAGTAAGGACAAGGCCAAATCTCGATACTAAGGCAACTTATTCTACTTAGCTTGGTACATTCTAATGATTTGATTTGTGATAAGTTTAGAGTCTCCATGTATATGAAGATGTTTGATGTTTAAAGCAATGACATAACATAAGCCAACAATAAGGGCTTCATACTTTGTGATGTTATTAGTACACTAAAATTATATTTGAAAGGATAAAGAAAATATCTTTCCCTCTAGCGAGATAAAAACTACCCCACTCCAAAGCCATCTTGACACCATTATCCATCAAAATACATCTCCCATATAGGCTCATGACAAGTTGCAAAAGGGTCTTTATCCAAAAATAAATCTAAACTAGGGGAGGAGCAAGATGAGGGAGCTTTTTCTGATTGATTCACAACAACTTGACTGTTTATTGATTTCTAAGTTACAAACTTGATGTCGAACTCAGAGAGCAACATTACCCATTTCACCAATCTTCTAGCAAGATCGGTTCTAGTGAATAGATGCTTCAGAAGATCACTTTTATGATGATATGAGTTTCAAGATGAAGAAGATAATGTCTTAACTTCTTTGTCACAAAGACAAGAGCTAGATATTGTCTCTCCATGGCAAAGTAACAAGTTTCATAATTGACTAGAACACAACTGAGATAATACACTACTCTTTCTATACCATCATCATTATAATGGGCCAACAAAGCTACTAAGGAATGAGGTGACACTACAATATAAAGAAAAAAGGGTCTACACTACATAGCCAACATTAGGATAGGAGGATTAGCCAAATAACTTTTGATGGACCCAAAATCTCTTTCACACTCATCATCCCATAGAAAGTGGACATATTTCTTCAACAAACATGTGAAGGGAAGGGTATGATTTGTTGAAATCAAAAAGACAAATAAGAGGGGGTGAATCAATTGTAGCAAATTAAACAAGTTCAAAACCCTCTATAATAATCAAATCCACATGCATTCATTAAACCCTCATTATCTTAATGTGATTAAACATGATATGCAGATAACATAAACTAAAATAGCAACACCATACACAAGAGAACACTAGATTTATGTGGAAAAATCAATGAGGGAAAAACCATGGTGAGGATTAGCTCACAATATAAGTATAAGCAAAACTAGTACAAGGGATCACTACCAGAATAGGACACATTGTCCAAAAAGGGGCTCATAGCAATGCTCACTACCATAGAAATCAATGCAAGAAGATAGAAAATAAATATTACACAAATAATACTTCTCAATGTAACATGGAATCCACCACAATTGCTCGCACACCTTTGCAATCTTGCATAAATGATTTTGGATGCCTTCAACTCACTACCTTTAGGAACCCTAACATTGAAATTCACACTACTCTACTTAAATTTACATCATACATATCACTCACATCAATCTCACATCTATATTTATTCTTAATTCTTTCATCCTTCAACTCATAACAACACCATACATATTTATATCAACCTCAATCTCCAAAATCTTCTCCAATGCTAGCAACTAGCTGTTATACATACAAATTCAAAATAGGTCAGTACCTAAAGATTCCCATGGTAGATAGAAATGAAGGAAACCTACATAAATCCTTAATTATGACCCAAATATATCCCAACACATCTCAACATCCTTTCATAAGCTTGCATGTAGTGTCAAACACAAGGTCAACCAACAACCATTCTAAACACCATAAACATTAAGTACACACTTACACAAATCAATCCAAAAATTTAGACAACATAATTCACTTGAACATGATCTAGAATAATCTATGAACTACTTAAGATTCATCAAAAACTTCATCCAATCTTGCATCATACAAATACTTCAACTTAGAACAACTGGTAACCCCTATTTGCATAATGACAAATGAAACTCGCTTTGTAATGCACCAAATCAAGTAAATTCTTGAATAAAGAAAGATACAAGAATTATAGAAAAATTCCCAAGTTCGCACAACTTGAATCCAAACATTAGAGAAACGTGGAGCAAATACATTTCTCCCATTCCATAAAAAACATTACTAAACAACTAGTTCACACACTAGTGAAAATATCTCATACTATACAACGATTGAAAAACCCAAATTCTAAATATAGAAATATTTGAAAACCTTGAATAACATATAATATATGCACAAGCATATCATCAATACAAAAGAAATGTGGAGTACAATACCAGAGCATATTTTGAACACTTGCACAACACAATTTACTTTGTTTATCAAATTTCTCAAAAGCACTTGGAAACCAAGTACCAAAGACATTATCTTAGCTCATTACTTCATTCCAACTCAACTCTAGACTCTGAAACAAAAGATAGATCCATGTACTTACAACACTTCCTCAAGATCTCAACTATACATGGACAACCTGCATCAACCTATTTTTCTCTTTTTCACAATTTTTTCAATATCCTTCATATCTTTGTCATATAGTTGACATAAATGACAACACCAGTCAATAGACTTCCTATTGACATCAATGGAAACACCTCTATACTTGCAAAAATATCTCCCTTTGTCATTGATGGTAACACAAGATGTGAAAGTCCATCAAAGACAACACAACAACTCTTAACATGCTTTCTTACGATTTCCTTTATTTTCTCCCTCTGAGTAGATAAAAAAAATCACATCACTTTCTCCCCTTTTGACATCAATGGAAAATGATAGAATGTTTTGTATTGTTCTCCCCCTTTGACAGCAAACCAAAATACCTGCTTAGAATACTCCCCCTTAGGAGTACACCCAAATAAATTAGTAATTCTACAATAATGACAACACATTACACTACCTACTCCCCCTAAGAGGTAGCCACCATAATCAATCCAAAAGGAGATAGATCCATAGATCCATTGGACTAATGCATCTCCATATGCATCTATTTCAAATAGGGAGGGGTCTTGAAGATGCTCAAAAGTATCCTTAGGAAGAGCCTTGGAAAATATATAGGAAGTTTTTTGCGTCTGGTGCTTGCAATCTCGCCCCCACATGAGGATAAAGATAAAGAGAAGGAAAACGATGTTAATGATGGTTGGGGTCCTCCTCTTGATGTCACTCCATAACCCGCTGATGTATGAGGGAAGAACATGGATGACAGAGACCCTCCTAGCACTGCTGGCACTGCTTTGGCTACTTAATGGCCCTCTTTTCATATGTTTTGTAATCTTGGACTTTGGGGCTCGACCCATGTGATCTTTTAGTTTTTTTGGGCGCTGCTCACATGACTCTTGGGGTGTGCCTTCTTACCACCCATTTTTTTTGTGAATATGTATCTTTATCTTAATTTAATATAGATAGTTGTGTATTCATGAAAAAAATATATATCAGCAATCTAATCCTTTGTAGGAACATACTCAATCTTCACTTTATTCTCCATAACCTTCTCTCTTAGAAAGTGATACCTAATATATATGTTTTTTCCTTGAGTGCATCACTAGATTCTTTGAAATGTTAATTGCACTTGTATTATCAAAAAATATAGATATAGGCTCACCATTTACAACTCTGATGTCCTTCAATGTCTGTCTCATCCACAACACCTATGTACAACATGATGCTGCTACAATTTACTTAGCCTAGCTGTAGTAGAAAAAAAAAACTAAATCCTGCTTCTTGATCAACCATGACACTAATCTACATCAAAGAGAGAATGCACCACCACTTGTACTTTTCCTATCATCAATACAAGTATCCCAATCTACATCTATATAAGAAATAAGTGTGAAATCAATATCCCTAGGATACCACAATCCATAATTCAGAGTGCCTCTTAAATATCTGAATAGCCTCTTTACTGCTACAACATGTGTTTCTTTAGTATCTTTAAATCTAGCCACAAGGAAAACTACATGCATGATGTCGAGTCTAGTGGTAGTTAGATATAGCATTCCACCAATCATAGATCTATACTTTCTCTAATCATCCTTAGGTTAATCATCATCTTTTCTTAGTTTACAACTACTCAACATAGGATTTCCTACTAGTTTGGAGTCATCCATTCCAAACTTCTTCAACATTTCTTTGGCATACTTAGATTGTGAAATGAAAATCCCTTTATTTGTTTGATTGATTTGTAGCCCAAGAAAGAAATTCATCTCCCCAAACACTGACATTTCAAATTCTTTATGTATTTCCTCTACAAACCTCTTATGCATAGCCTCATTTCCACCAAATATAATATCATCCACATATACTACTATCAAGATTTTATCTTCCTCAATTTTGAAGTAATGATTATTATTTGTGGCAACTTTATTGAATCCTTGCTATATCAAGCACTTGTCCAACCTTGCATACCAAGCTCTAGGAGCTTGCTTCAATCCATATAGTGCCTTCTTCAATTTACATACTATATTTGGTAGATTTGACAACTAAAATCCTTCTGGTTGTTCCATGTAAACCTCTTCTTCTAACTCTCCATTTAGAAAAGTAGACTTCACATCCATCTGATAAACCTTGAAATATTTATGTGTTGCAATGCCAAAAACATTCTGATAGCTTCCATCCTAGCCACAAGAGAAAAAATCTCCTTAAATTCTATACCTTCCACTTGTGAGTATCCTTTGCACACAAGTCTTGCCTTATTTCTTACTACTTCTCTAGACATTCTAATTTAGCTTGTTTCTAAATACCCAATTAGTTCCAATTATGTTTTTGTTTGTTGGTCTAGGAACCAATTCCTAAGTTTGATTCTTTTCTATATGCATATTTTCTTCCATTACCTTCATCCAATGTTCATCTTTGCATGCTTCACTCACTATTTTAGGTTCAAATTTAGAAAGTAAACGTAGATTTACCTCAACTTTAGTAGCTTTGATTCTTGTCAATACACCTTTCCTTTTGTCTCCAATGATTTGATCTTCAAAATGATTCTTTTCCACATACTTTGGGGTCTTAGGGGTCTTCTCTAGAGCTTCTTCCTCTTCATTTTGCACTTCTTTTCCATGAGATTTTTCTTCTTCTCTACAATCAAGTTCATCTGACACATATCCATCCACTACAATTGAATTCTGTAAGTTTTCACCAACTTTTAGCATTTGCACTTTCAACTATCTTTCTCAACCTTTTGTTGTAGCATCTATAATATTTGCATCTAATAGAATATCCAAGGAAGATACCTTCATCGAACCTTGCATCAAACTTTCCAATTTTTTCTTCTTCTCTTTTGATGTAACATTTTCTTCCAAATACTCTAAAGTACTTCACAGTAGGTGTTAGAGTTATCATGCATTAGCTAATAATTAATTAATCTTTAATTGATTATTAGTCTAATTTATTCTCACATACTTTAGCTAAACTTAGGAATGCTTTATTAGTTGAGTTAATATTAGATCATTATGTCACATCTCATGTGATGTTGACACTTGTTATGATCTGATCTCTTTCTCATTTAGGTCCTTTCTCTTATAAGCATTCAACCCTCATTGTAATTACTCTTGGATATAATTCACGGGAAATATCACGACTTTCATATCTTCTTGAAAGCTTCTTATGTGACTTTTCCTTGTTGATGAATATAGCAATTCTTGTTTGCAAATCTCTTGCATGGAAGGTGTCTTTGTTTTTTGTTTGATCCTATGGCTCGTGGTTTTGTGATTGTTTCACAATTCTAACATGGTATCAAAGCGTGGATTCAGCAAACCTCTTCTCGATTTATGAGGTTTTCTTCTTCAACAAGGGTTGTAGGCTTCAAATCTGAATCCCCTTTGCTCTTTTTGCAAATTTTGGAGGTGAGTGAATTTTTCATGCATTTTGGCATGAAAATTATCTCGTCGTTGGATCCAAAGTTGTCCAGAAAGTCAAATTTGGCTTTTTTTTTGCCTAATTTTGATTATGTATGTCAGATCTATGAAGGTTTGAAGAAAGGGTTTTTTTGCTAGATCCAAGGGGTGCCTACTTTTTTGGGAATTTTGAGCCCAAACGGACCTCACCATTGGGCTTAGAAGGCCCAAAAACCCCTATTTCCATATATAATTTGTCAATTTTGGAGCAAGTCAACTCGGGGCAAAAACAATTACCTAGCAAGGGGCGTACGGCCTCTTGCACACTTTATGAGGTAAAAATTTTCATTATAAAAAAAAATTCTGCAAAAAAAATTCCTCCATAGTTTTAATTGTAAAAAAAAATTGTTTTCAAAAGCATTAAATTTTTTTTAAAAGCTTTTACAAAGTTTTTTTGGTTTTAAAAAAAAGTCAAAGGGGACAGGTGCATACTTGCACAAGGTATTGTGCAGGTACAGACCTGCACAAGCCCTATGCAGTGTACTTGTGTCCTATGAGGAAAACCCATATTTAAAAAAAAAACAAAAATTACAAAAAAAAATTACTATAATTATTTTAATTTTTTTTTACTAAAAAAAAATCATTGTAAGTTTTTTTTGAAAATTGTGAGCAAATGCTTAAAATAATTTATGGAATACATAATTTAGAAAATTAAGTGCTTAATTAGGTCCAATAATTGAAGGGGGAGCAAAACATATGTTGGAAACTCAAGGGCAGACAACTGAGAGGGGGGGTGAATTAGTTGTCACCGAATCTCAAACTTATTCAACTTATTAACCTTAATTTCATATCTGATCATTAATCAAGAAAGCATAAATGAAGAACACATCAGAAGCACACATAACACCAAGATTTTTATGTGGAAACCTTGTTAGGGGAAAAACCCCGGTGGAGGTCAGTCCACAAGCTTATACCCTATTAAAAGTCTAAGGAAATATGAATGGGGAATGCACATGCATTCAAGCACATTGCCTAGAGCTCACTACTCAAATACAACAAGGATTATTGCCCAAGGAAGACACATTGTCTTACAGAAAGATTCAGATTAAAACCATCTAGATTTGAACTTAGAAAACAACATTTGCTAATGCCTAATTACAGTTTTGGTTAAGCACATGAACACTTCTTCACTCTTCTTCACTCTCTGCTCTTCCTTCGAATGATCTAAACTTTATTCACACATAGGACTCATACACTTTGCATTCGCACTCCTTTCACTCTTCAAACAATCGCTCTTATATATCTGCAACAAGAAATTACATCGCTATAAGTCAGCCAGAAGAAGATAATAATATAATTACAAATAGTCGGCTCAAAAAAAAAAAAGATTATTCATGTGAATCAACCAAGGTCGTCCATAACATAGTGAAGACCGAAAACATCTCCAACACAAAAAAACTTCAGTTAATTTCTCCTCGAAGATCCATAACACGTTTCAATACCTTGTCGGCCAAGAGCATGAAAAAAATGAACACACAAGAGAAAATCTCATATCACGAGCACAACGATCAATGTAGACATGCCACAAAGATAGAGAACAAACTAGAAACATCCACAAGCATCATGAAACACCAGAGAAGCATCTGCAACAACTGAACTTACTAAAATCATAGAATCTTCAATCAAGAACACTAACTAAAGCGATAGAAAAACTGTCAGAATGAAAATCACCATAACTCAATCAACTCTTCATGCAAATCTCTGAAATTCAACATGGATAAACTAGACATACTCAATAAGAAACCCTTTAGTCCACAACCTCATAACAACAATGTACTGAACACAACTACAGAAAGAACAACAATGTACTAAACACACCGACATAAATAACAAATCATGAAGAGTCTAGTTTTCCAGCAAGCTCCACATGAACGTGTACATACACATAGCCAAGAGAGGAAAAATGTTGGGGTTGTATAGGGGTTTTCTGTAGTCAAACTCTTGCTTTTGTGTTTCCACCTCCATAGACAGACAAATAGATAGAGAGATATATAGAAATATGATAAAGAAAATGATGCTAGAATGGAAACGAAACCAAGTACTACAAGAGACACTATGCTACTCAAATCCAAGAACAAATTAATAATAAGAAAGCATTACCACCCTCAACCAAAGGAACTCAAGGCCAATGAGAGAGGAATGCAAGACAACAATTATGGTAGATTTGACGTAGCCATAGCAAGGTTGAAAGTAGTCTCACAAGACACAAAGCTACAACTTCTATGGTAGATGTGTAGGATGCTGCGATTTTTGGAAACATGAAGCTAATAGTGTAACAAGTAGCTCAAGAGTGTGAGAAGATGTGATAATTTCCTTCAATAATGTTTAATTGTGTAAAGTGATGAATCAGAATGAATAATAACCATTTGAAGGTGAGTTTGAGAGGGAAAGAACCATTCAAAGGTCGGCAGGAAGGCGCAGGGGTGTTACATTTTGTCGCCAATGGAGAACATAACACCTCTACAGATTCCAGAGGTAGGAATCCTTTCAAGATGGCAACATGCAGCATAGACGTCTACATGTCGTGTGTGCATCCCTAACAGAAATTTCCCCATTGAAACCAAAAAAAAGTTCCAAGTAGATGGAGTATAGAATGAGGATGTGGAATTAATTAGTCAGATTTGTTTTTTCTAAGGTAGGATGTGAAAGGGAAATTTGCAAGAGGGGTGCAAAATTCACTCCTATATACATTTGCATTTCCTTCTTTCCAAGCCTTTGCTTAGTGGTGAACCCCCTTTTATCTTTAATCACACCCAAGGAGACCTTATAGCAGATCCATTTTCTCAATTGCACCATTGGATTGAGATCTCTAGGGTTTCCTTGAATGAAATAAAGTGAAATAGGATAGGTCCTAAACCCCCTAGTGTTCCATCTCCTAAAAGGTGGAACCCCTATTTCTTTGTGTTTAGGAGAGATGCATAATTGGGGCATCAAATATATTTGAAAATAATAAGTTCATAATAAAATGGGTTGATGGGCCAAATAAAGAGTTGATCAACCAAGTGTTGGCTAATTTTGTGAAATATAAGCGGTTACAGTCTCAAAAATGAATAAGTTGAGATTTAAATAAATAATTTATTGTATTCAATTATTCTTTTATTATTTCAAAATGGGGCACCATCTTAGAACTAAAGACAACTAAATTTTTATTTGAAAATTTGAACTCTTTGCATGCAAATTGTTGTTCATAATGGAAAGTATCCTAATTTATCTAATTTTTCATGTTGCCCGCATTAATAGTATTGCATATTATTTTGGAGGGAAATGATGCCTATTTTTTCTATTTAATTAATTTATTTTTCCTCTCATTTCAAGGGTCCAAAAATTGAATAATTAAGTTGGATTTCCAATTTTTGTATATTTTATAAAGCGTTTTTGTTACACGGTCATAATTAGGCAATTTTCATAGAATTTAATCTCAAAAGGACATATCTACATACATACTAATGGAGTTCTTTTGGGATTCTAAATGCTTTGATTCAAGAAAATAATAGAAGTTGATCTAGTTCTACCAATTTGGGATTTCTTCCTGCATGCAAATGGTATTTTTCTTTTTAATCTAATTTGTGGGTATGTGCAGGATCATGATGGGCCAAAAAGTGGCAATATGGTGGGTATGTGGCTGACAACTATTTTTTTACCCAAAATTGATGAAATGAAAAGGGTTTTTAAAGGAGTTTCTCAACTTTCCATCAATATAAATTATTCTTTACTTTGAATTTAATAAGTAATTATTATTCATTTTCTATTCAAATTATGACTAAAGTCCTGATTGATAGGCTGATTGAAAAATATCTATAGCTTTCAAATGGTATCACATTTTTTGAATCCAAAATATGTGTCACATTCTATGCTTCGTATAATATAGGATTAAAAAAAAAAAAAAGAATTTCATGAAGTTTTGACCAAGTTAATGTGGTTAGACATAAGAGTTTTTATATTTTTAAAAGTTGTAATAAAAAAATCATAATTAATTATTTACTTGGAAAAAATTACAAAAAAATATGCATCACATCGGGGTATGAGTCCTCTACTTATATCTTAAATTTTATAAGAAAATATTATCATTTTATTGTGGTTAGGGTGGTCAGACAGACTCCTACTTCTTATTTTTTCCCTGAAATTTAAGTACCACTGCATTGAAATTTTAAATTTTCACCAAATAGATTTTCTTTTTTTTTTAAACAAAACTAGTAGTTTAGAAACTACATTCAATTTCCTATAGATTCTATTCTTACATATTTTTGAAATAATATAGATAACTTATTCAAATTTTTACGTCAAGTTTCCTAACTCTAATTTTTCTGAAATTTTTTGCAAGTTAAGGGCCTATTTTTTCCATGATGATCCTGCACATACCCTTGTTATTATCTGAGAGATAAATGATATTTCAATAAAGTTTCATAGAAATTTCATTTTACTTTGCACATAAATTTGGTGATTAAAATTAATGAATATTATCATAAATTTTGAGTAACATCCATAGCATCTAGCACTATGGATAAATTAGATTGTGTATCACAGATCTAATTATTTGTAGTATTTATCAAATGTCTCTCTAGTAGGAGATATATTGGTTTAATAATATTAATATATTTGTGTTCTCTTGCATTCTCTAATCTATCTTCTGGAATTTATTTAAATTGTCTATAGTTAGGATTAGATATAGTTAAGGAATAATTAGATTTTAAACATAGTTTGATTTAAAAACTAGTAAGCCCCTTGAATAAAATATCCATATTGACCACTCAACTAGACAACAAGGTTGTGGCCTAACTCCCAGACCTTAGAAGGTGATTGATCTTACAATAAATTACATTTTTTAGAAGAGGTAAGATGAATTTTATCTTTCCTACGTTGCATGAGTTAATTTGACCATCAACAAAGACAATCAATGTTTGATACAACAAACATAGTGGCATGATCAATAATAGGACAAATCACTCCTATAACATGGTCAAGAATAATACCCCAAGTTGATCTACTCCTTCATGTGTCTAGTTTAAGTATGAGTTCATAAAGATAAGGCAAGTTATTAAGCCACCTGAGATGTATTAGGATATCATTTTTCCAAGACTCATAATTATCCTTTTCTAGGATGACCACAAAATAATAAATAGAAAATCCCATGATACCTCCTTAAGTGATAAAATCAAAGACTAATAACCTCAATTCATGTAAAGTAGATCAAATAAATTCATTTCATGAAAATAGAAATTTTTCAAGTGCCAAGATGTCTGATTAATTAACCATATTGTGAAATCACAAAAAAAAATACCTATGGTAGATCTAGGAAAATACATGGATATATGTGAAGAGCACTAAAATACCTTTCCAATGCCATAATAATCACAAAAATCAGAGATATAGGAAAAAAATTGTGAGCTCAGAAGAAAAAATGATGATTTGAATTCAATAGGCAATAAACTAAACCAACAAAAAAATATGATGATGAGACTACCACCACTAGAAAGTAATTAGAAACAACTTTCCAAAGATATCTTGTTTGTAAAAATTCAATATGGTATTGCATAAGTTATGGCAAAAAGGAAAAAATAGCTCCTTTAGGCAAGTTTTAGGCTTGAAGAGGGCCTACAAGGGTATAGTTGTTGATGTCAACATGACATCAGTAGTGGAATATATTATTCCTCATTGAAATATTCCCTCACTAATTAGAAAACTCTTCGAGATGTTGGAATATTCCAATGTCAGCAAAATATTTTGTATATCAAGAAAAGGCTCAAAATATTCCCCTACAACATCAAATGCTAGAAATATTTCATTAGTATATTCTTGCAAAGATATCAAAGGTGTTGAGAGTCTATTCATCATTTTTAAAATATAGTAGATAAGATTGTTGTCGTAGGGTGGTTTAGTGTTAGTTACCGAGAAGGGAGTATTGATAGTCAATAGGTGTCCCAATTGTCAATAGACATAAAAGTGTCATGCATAGATTGTTGCCAATAGGATCAAGTCAAAATCTTGCAAAAAAAAAAGAGTATTTAAAATAAATCATGGCATTGGCATTGGAAAAGCACCTAGAAAATGTCCCCTAACCAAAAAATGAGGGCCCTAAAATTTTGAAAATTTTGGTGATGACGAAGACCCACATCAACACTCTATAATGTATGTGCATGCATAATACGCCTATGCCAAAAAAAAAAAATTCACCTATATGCTAGAAAAAAACATTGATCACATAATTTTCATGTCAACACCAAATTTTTATACCATGGATGTGTAGATATGACTACAACAATATATGGTGAACATATGCATCTATATGATCCATATAGCCATATGGAATTTTGTGTCTAGATTTGTATTTCCTTAAAAAATTATACTTTTTTCAACTACTTAGATTTGAGTGTTTGGATAAACAATCTTATGATTTTTTGTCATTCTATACTCAATAGTGATATTCGTGTCACTCTAAGATGAGCCAATTTTTCTCTCAAAACTGGTGCTTTGATACCATATTGGAGTTGATAGTGAACCCTCTAGCTCCTAAAAACCATTTGCAACCAAAACACCTATGACATGAAGAGAAAAATTATGATTGTTCTACGTGACTTTGAGAAGAGATTTGATCCAGAAAAGCATGATTGCTTCTATATTGATTAATATGAATACTTATTACAATGTACAAATGAACGCTTATAAAATAAAAAGAAAAAACCTAGATGAAACCTTGGGCAAGGATTAGATTAGATCATGACAAGTGTCCTCATGCTATGTTATAAGACAACATGACCTAAATTTAGAAAATCATTCTTAAGTTTAGCTTAAGTGAAATAAAGTAAAAGGGGGCCTGATTAATTAATTAGTTAGATGATTATCCTATTTATTCTAACAATATTAAAATAGGTGTACAAATAAATATAAATATGGAGATAAGATAAATAGATCATAATATGTGTATCTAAAAATAATATAAAAGCTAAGTGCATATAAATATTATGTATAGATAAAGAAAAATTAAAAGATCAAACCCATTACATCATTTATGAATTTATATATAATAAAATAATTTATAACAATATACATAAAATTAAATAAAAATATACAAATATATAAATTTCCTCCCCCTTCTCTCACCATGCTATCATTTAGAAAAAAAATATTCATTAAAAAACAAAATCTCTTAACCAAAAAACTCTTAACCAAAAAAAAACAAAATCATGGTATCATTGGAAAACAAAATCTCTTAAACTAATTTTATATATATATATATATATATATATATATATATCTTAAAGGATCCTCATAAAATTACATTAGTTTAAATTAAGTTATTAAGGCGTGGATATGAGATATGAAAAGAAGATTTTTAGCTATAAAAACTATTCTAAGATATTAGATTTGAATTTTTTTCAATTTTTTTAGGAGGGAACGGGGGAGGTGGAGCAAATAAATAATTAAGAATTTTATTTTATTTATTTTTATTAAGGTTAAATTTATTATTTATCAAGATTCAAATATTAGTTGATTTTGATTAAGAAAAGAAAGCTTGATAAATTTGTCTAAAAAGTAATGCATATAGAATTTGAAATAAATAAATAACAAATATCACTATTGTAATAATTGTTTTCTAGATTTGAAAAAACATAAATGTAAGTTTTGTTTATAGTGTTTTGGTATTATTAATTACTTATTTGCATGACCTAACCGTAACCTTAACTCTAACCCTAATCCTAACTCTAACCTTAACTCTAACAATAAATTCTAAACCATTATCCTAATCCTAGACTTAGCTGTATCCATAATTATGGTTGTAACACTATCCATAACTATGGTCGTAACCCTCACTCTAACATAAAGAATTATAGAGTGGCATTACCAAAAATCTATGAATTAATATTAGGAATAAGATTTGAAATAAAGATATTAAGAAATAAAATTTTGGATATATTTATTAATCACATTTTAATGATTTTTATTAGTAATATTTTATTTTTAATTTATTTTAATTTTTGAATAGTTTTAACCATAATTTTTACCTTATTCTCAATTCTAATCCTAATCCTAATTATAATGCTTTTAATTTTAATTGTGTAAAATCAAATCCTAGAAGAATATTTTATATGCTAATTTATGGATGTGTTTTAATTTAAGTTTAATTTTATTATTATTATAATAAAATGAATCCAAATCTCTATAAAATAGTTAATTGATTTTTGTGAGATTTTCTTTAATAAAATAATAATAATTAAATATATTAAAAAAATCATTCTTATGAACAATGTAAAAAGTTAAAGGGTTGAAGGTTTGTTGTAACTTGAGTTGATTTGAATACATGTGTTTGGTTGCTACCAATAGGTTGTGGTTAGTTTGATGATTGTTTTCCTTACAATTTATCTTCCTTGTAAAGGGTTTTACATCTTGCAAAACTTCTTGTAATGGGTTTCTAGTCCCATCAAAAACATTTATTTATTTTAGAAAGATTTAATGAAATGTTATTATAAAGCTAAAAAATAAAAAATTATTTTTAAAAAAATATTAAAAAAAATAGTTTACCTTGCTTTCCCTACAAATTTCCCATAACACCCCAAACTTCTTAACCAATTATATTCAAGAAATATATTTTTTATAATTTTTAAAGTTAAGTATTTAACATATTCATTTTAAAAAATTATATTATATTTGAGGAAATAAAATTCTAGCTTTTAATTGGTTCAAAACCAACTTATTAATAACTAATTAACAAAATGATGATTGCAATGGTACTATGCCTACGACAAGTACTAATAATAAGTATTTCATTTGAATTTTTCTTTTTATTAAAAATCTAATAAGATAGCCCTTTTTTTCCGATTATATAAAAACTCAATCATTCTCCATACAATAACCAAGCTTAATCAACCCTTATATACAATATATACATACAAAAAAGTGATTTTACAATTTATATAAATACTTTAAAATCATAGACAATAATTAAAAAATCATACAGACATCCAAAAATAAATGGACCACACAACATAAAAAAAAAAAAAAAGACAACATACTTCTAACATGAATTCTCTTCCTCACAAAACCATTTCTAATTTAAATATATGTTTCATAAAAAAACAAAAATATCATTTTCTATGAATCTAATTGTCTCTAATAATTAAACTCTTAGAAACCAAATTAGAACCACCAGCTCTTATAAACCACGACTTTCGTTTGGTGAGCAGTCTCCAGTCTTCTGTTTGAAGATTTTAATACAACATATCCTTGTTTTATTTGTGAACAAGTTTCAACCAGTCAATGTATTCATGGCTGCTAATTATAACACGTACAAATCCTGAAAGCAAAGTTCCCTGTGACCCATTCTCTGTACTGTAGCCAATTTGAACTCTTTTCCAAGATTTATTGAAGATTTCACACCACGTTCTTTGGTTTTTTTATGTTCATGTGGACAGGAATTGCTAATGTGACGACCATGTTTAGAGGAGACTGAGAAATCATTGTACCCAATGCATGGACGTAGTGAATACGTCCATCTAATACTCTGACTTGCATGAATTCTCTTGCATGGTGATAAAATACTCTGACTCGTTCATGATTAAGATGGATATCTTTTCTTAGAAAATATAATCATTTGCTGCAACTCTCCCTCTCAATGCAAATTTAGGACTCCCGAAAAATGTTCCATCCTTCTCCCACCAAACGCCAGTTGTCCCAATAATAACCAGTTTTTCTAAACTTCTATCAATTGCTCTTCAATTTGATTCACATTACCTATTTTATAGTCTACAATTGGGACAGAAATTCATAAGTCAAATTTGGAATTAGAATTGGAATCAAATACTTAGATGACTAGAAATCCTAAGATATGTCTATGTGAAATGGTTTAGGTGGTATAATTTTGTGTATAAAATATTCAATTGCATGTATATTTATAAATTGAAAATAGGATAGTGTTAGGAAGCATCATTGGAATCATGTTATATATAAAGGAAAGTGCGAATTTTTTTTTGATGATCGTTAGGCTCTTAAGATTGAATCAATTTATTTGAAACAATAAGTAAATAATTTTGGGTATTGATCTATTGATGTAATCATGGCTAATGCAGTTGAGACTGATGTTGTTGATCCTAAAATCTATCTGATCAAATATGGATGACCCTACACACACAACTTGAAGACTTTTAGGACATAGCAACTTAAGATATGTAATTCTAGAAGGAACCCCATTATGTATATGCTAGAATAATGCATCAAAGGTATCCACACAAAGTAGCATAAAACATAGAGTCCCATGTGTCATCACCCTATTAATCATCATTTTATTTTGTAGGAAACAAATATCTGTGTTTTAGGGAACAGATATCCATTTTTTGAAAAATGGATATTTTTTTCTTGGAAATTAAATTTATTTTTTAAAAAATAGATATCTATTTTGGTTTAGATTTCCAAACCAAATTTGAAATGGATATTTAAACTTGAAAAAAAATTAGATATTTGTTTCATAGTTTTAGCTATTTTCAAGAGGGATTTTTCTTATTACCCCTTTTTTTGTCCATCAATAGCTTGCACTCACCTTGCACTTTTATAGGTTAATGATTTTATTTAGATCATGTTGGCATTATAATGCCCAAGCTTTCACTTAATATATTAATAGAAAAAAAATGGATGAATAAAATTTTCACAATACAAATACAACCAAGCATGCCACATTACACTTCCACATGTACAAGGTATAACGCTATAATGCAACAACACATTTAACATGCACACCAATGTGCAAAGAATTGTGACACAAGAAAACAACTTACTACACCACAAGCTTAAAACGCTATAATTGATTCAAGTAACAAGGTCCAAATAAATTTTGGGGTTCCCATGTATCAAATGTCAAACCACAACACCTCAATCGACAAGCCACTCCTCAAACATCTTGGGATTAAGAAGATAGACAATTCTACATTGACAACGCGTATTTCAGCCTTTAAGGTTTGATATGTAATATATAGGTTATAGCTTCCATCATAAAGTCTAAATGACTATAAGATTGCATCTTAGGCTTTAGATTTTGTATTGCATCTTGCAATTTAAAAATTGGCCCCTGACTTACAACCAAAAATTTTGCAATTTTTAATGGTAAGACCAAATGGAAATTGACTTGCATAAGGTTTGAAATGCAGTCTTCAACCTACATTTATTGATTATAAGGCCAAACTCCCCACACCTTATAATTCACACTTTTACAAATGAGGAATAATTTATAATTGTGTATTAAAAAAGTATCAAACTTTTTTATCATTAGGGCATAATTATCAAACATTATGCAAAAATGATATAATCCAAGCACTTGGGCACCAGTGGGCCCCACCTTGGCCAAGAGTAGTGTTGGAGTTGAGAGTTGAACTCCACAACACCCAAAAATCACCTGCAAGCAAATATCCTATCACAAAAGAAAGATCAAAGCCATTCATATGCTTGTGCAACCTTGAGAAGAAATGATTTAATAAAGCAACCAATTTGCTATGAATTAATCTGAATTAACCTTGGATAATTGATTACAATGAATGAGCATGATTATAAAAGCATGAAAAAGAAAACCCTTGATGAGGATTGCATTAGATTGTGACAAGTGTCTTAATCTCATGAAATGAGACAAATAGACCTATAATTAGCCCAAACTAATAATAAAAAAACACTCCTAAGTTTAGCTTAAGTGAATTAAAGTAATAAGGGACTTAATAATTAATTAATGAATAATTAATTATCAAGTGATTATCCTTATTACTCCAACAAGTAGAGTTATCAAACACCCCAAAAATGGATTAAGCCTTGAGATAAAACTATTTTTTTCTCAAGAACAACACATGCAAGAAAATTACAAAGTTCACAAGGGAATAATCAAAAGAGATGATGGAAACATTGCTAAATATCATAGCATCATACATTGTTATAGGAAGAGGTATTGATTACATAACAAAGATATGACAAGATTAACTCCAAAAGATAGAAAGTATACATAATAATCATATTTTAAGTTAACCTAGGTAATATGAGAAAACCATTTGGATAACCATCCATAAATTGGCACTCCCAATCCTTGTACATCATAATAAATAATAGAGTTACATCACTTTTGAGTGTAGAATAAAATTCATTACACCACTATCCATAATCAAGTGTATAATTTACATATAAGGATATTGGATTTTCCTACAATTTGTCATCTTCTACAAAACTATTGATACCATATGAAAAGATAGAGTCCATACTTTCTCTATAATATTCTCTAACTGATCCACAAATCACCAATGGTGGTTCAATGTAACTATGTGGAACTCTCATGTCTATCCCTTTCAATAAAGAGAACCAATTCATGTAGTCTAAAAAACTCACACCACACATAGTGTTGGACAAGCACACCAACTCCATATTTCAATATAGTTCCATCAAGCCTGAGTATATATGAGGAGTATATAACATCCATTCCATGCATACACATGCCAAATTCATAATCACAATATTACACCAAGTAAACATTCATAAGGACAACATTGAAAACCATCAAGCATGCACATTAAAAAACATACAAGGAATAAGATACACCTACACATGATATTGGGAAGGATACACCAATCACACATAGGTAAAGAGATCACAATCATGCATTAGATGTGTAATCCAAGCCATAAAAAGAAAGAGAGGGATACCCTAAGTACTAAAAATGTAGTTTCATCATGGATATCAACCTCTTAGAGGTTAAGGAGCTTACCCTTATTTCATGGAGATCCTTAATAACACTATTATTATACTATAGTTACATCTGAAAATCAATGGTCCCAAAAATTCTAAATTGACCTATGTGTCTTTCATGATCCTTACCAAAAACTTCATGGGCATATAGAAGTGTTCCATGGATATATTTCATTAATGTTTGCATGTTAAATTATTTCCCATTTATTTTAATTATATATCTTGCATTAACGTCTCATTACCTCAATCTCACTCAACATACAAGTAGATGGGTGAGAGATTACACTACATTCTAGCCTAGGGTCCTTAACTCCTATAAAGGCACATGAACATGTTGCACAAAAATTGGGGTCCCAACAAGGAGCACATAATACTATTTGGTTTTCCCATTTTATCTCCATGATAACCCGCATTTCCACATAACATATTAAATCCACAAATTTAACCATTTAATTTTAAAATTAAGCACTCAATAATTTTCACAAATTTAATATTTTAATGCCAATTTTACTAAATATTTAAACATCAAATTTTGAAAATCAAAACATACCATTTTGGATTAAAGGGCATGCAAAACATTCTTTTCTAAAACATTCATTTTTTTAGGAAATTTCACCATATTTTTGGCATAAAATAAAAACTTTCTAAATGCATACAATCGAGATTATTGAATTGATTCCCATCAATTCAACAATCCACTAAAATAATATTTATTACAAAAGGAAAGACAATGCATTCAATTAATGTGGGTATGGAAAGGGTACAAGAGATTAAACACAAAGAGGGGAAGATGAAACCCTTACCTTTCATGAAATGCATCACAAGAAAGAAGGAGAAATATCTATTAGGAGGAGGCTCCTTCCACACAAATAATAATAAAACCCTCCACAAATCCACACCCAAAATCCAAGGGCAGTACATCCAAACTCTAATTCCCAAGGGAGAGCAAGAATAAGAGAGAAGGGTAGAAAAGAAAAAGTAAACTATCTGTCGAAATCCCATGCCCAAAATGAGCCCTTTTTCTTTCTTTTATTCCAAACTTTATTTTATTCTTGCTTGTTTCCCCCCAAATAGTAATACAACATTATTTTAATAAAATATATTATATAGTACTTTTGACAATAAAAGATTATTTAATAAAATAATTTGATGTTGGACACAAGGGAAAACATTTGATTTTATAGGAATAATTATATAATTTTATGACTAAACATGTATAGGTTCATTAAATCACCAAATGACATCAATTAATGTTATTCCCCTACCCCTATAGTGTGTATAGTGTTATGAGTAGTCAAATTATGACTACCTTAACTCTTAATTAAGTCATATCATCATTATTATATTGTTGTTTAGTTATTTAGCTCAGCCTAAAGCTTATATATGGATATCTAGGTCAGCCTGTTAGAGTTGGCTATGGAGATACCCAAGATCTAGAGGCCAAATGGAAAGAACAAAGAAATCAATATGAAATGCTCAAGATTGTAATGGAATTATCCAAGAATTCCTCCAAAATATAATGCAAGAGAACCCCTTGGTTATATAGCCAAGGTCAAACATAGGATTAGACAAGATCATGACAAGTGTCTTAATCCTATGACATGAGAAAACTAACATGACATAAAAGTTAAAAGATAAGATCTAGACATGACATCTAAGTCTTCTAGAAATAATATTAGGACCTAAGTAAACTTAGTTCATGTGAATGTGTCCCCTAAGTCCCTAGTAAGTTAATTAACTAGGTACACGACATTTATTCACACCAACACCCCCCTTAAGTGCAACATAGGGAGAAGATTATTATGCAAACTATGCAAGGATGGGTCTCGGTTATGAGGCCATGTTAGGTACTCATGTACATATACAAATGCAATCTCTCACAAATGAAGAAAAGTAGAAAACCCTATGGGACAAAAAGTCCTCCCCAAAAGAGATAAAATACAAAAAATATTCTCAATGATGCATTCAAGAGGGATAAAACTCCACGTGAGGAAAAACACCCCCCATAAGAGAGAAGAAGAGATACCATGCATCCCCCCTCAATGGTGAGACTCTTGTAATGGTAGAAGCTCAACATTGAATGTTGAAGATTATCTGAACAACGTTCCTCCCCTTAGAAAGAAATAAAACTAAGAAGATGTGCAGGATGTCTTCCCATTTTGAAAATGAATTAGCCAACATTGCTTGAGATTTAGATGTCTTGATGAAACCCATTTATATAAGATTTTTTTTCTCATGTATCAACATCTCAGAAAATCATGCACATGAAGGTGTAGTATATGTAGACCTCATAGTCAACCTAGGAGTATGAAAGCTAGAAATAAAAGAATCATAATCAGGACCAAGTTTTTTCAATGTATTGTAGACCAATTGAATGTCCTTATCAATTCCACATACTTTACATTGATCTCTTAGATCATTAACCTTAGTGATGTAGTCCTAGATGTTTCCAAAGTTCTTAGGATCAAGGCTCATCAATTCATTATCAATTTGATAGCCTTTTACTTCATTTTGTAGTACCATACAAAGTTTTTAATTTGTTCCAAGCTTCATGAGAATTCTTACATGATTCAATTTGAAATAATATATCTTGAGAAACTAGGCTACAAAGACATCCAAGATCTTTGGTATGTTCAATCATGCATTTTATCTTTTTATCTACATCCATAGGTTCAAGTACCTTATTTTCAACATATAGAGAGTGACCTTCAGTCATTAGAATACTCCATGCATTTTGATGCCATGTTGAATAGTTATATGATGTTAGCAAAGGAAACTTAGAATGATCCATGAAAATGAGAAAGCACAAGCAAACAAATAAAAACAATGCATCAAGAGACCCCCCAAATCACTCATTCAAGAAACCCCCCAGAAATATATGATTTTGTAATTTATATTTAGTGTAATTACATATGTTAGATGCCAAAAACAACAAACTAGACTCGATCTTAGTGCTTATAGATGCCAAAATTGGCCACAATATCAAAGTAAATTTTTTGCACAAAATGAGATCAAATTGATCACAACACTAGAAAGTAGATAAAAATTTATGCACTTTAAAAAAAAATCACCCAAAAATGTTATTTTAGGAGCACAAATGGAGCCCCAAAATTTCCTATAACAAGAGTGGCTCAGCAACACCTGCGAGAATCTACAATTTCTGGAAAAACCAGGTACCAAAATCAAGAACCATCTACACCACTATGAAGAGCATGAAATTCTACCCTAAATAAAAAAAATGCTCGCAAAAAGAAGTCAAGATGACCAAGTTTTGGGCATTTGAAAATGGCCCCCCAAAATGAAAATTGTATTTGGAAAGGGGGAAAGAAAATCCAAATGGCTTCTGATGTCACTACTAACACAGTGCTGACATCAATAATCAATGGGGAAAAATTGATGGCCAAGAGGCCGTCAAAACAAAATATACCATGTGGTCGATTGGAATATTCCTCTCCAAGAAATATTATTGGGAATATGCTTAGACCGGTCATCTGAAAAATCTCAGGTAGAATCTTTGAGAATCTTGGTGTTCTTCAATTGGTTCTCAAAATATTCTGCAAGTTGCTATTGGTTTTATTAATGTTTATTAGTTCTTAATTTTCTAGCCACCAACTCGTTGGGGGTGGTAGAGGTGGTGAGGCCACTTGCCCGCACCACATGGCGACCATTGAGTGTTGCGGTACATGCAGTACCCTGTTGCATAGGGTGTGCAGTACCCTGCATAAGCAGGGTACACAACTTTATGATTTCTTAATTTATTATTAATTAAAAACTTTCTGAAAAGCAATCCGACTATATAATTTTTTTTAAAAAAATTCTAGAAAATTAAAACAATTAAATAGATATATATATTACAAAATCATACAATCCTATGCAAGTTGGGCCATACAACCTGGCCAACAATTTTTTTTTTCTCAGAGTACAACTTTCTCCAAAATTGATGATTTGACATATGTATGTTTTTGGGCCTTTTGAGCACGATGACAGTGTCCTTTTTGACTCAAAATTCTTTGAAATGGTAGCTACCTCCTAGATCTGTCAACCACTTTTATGTTGGATGTTGTGGTTGTGTTGTTGATATGTCCCGATAAGACAACTTCAAATTGTTCCATTAAATCAAGATAGTCAGGAAGCAGAGACAAGTGCAAGTGTAGAAGAAATAACAAAAGAATCAAAAGATCGAGAGAATCCTAAAACTCTGAGGTATGTAAGGCTAAATCAATTTGAAAATCAAATTATAGGAGACAAGAACAAAAGTGTGCAAACTAGAAGAACATATTGCAGACATTTTCACTAAGTTGTTGCCAAAGGATACTTTTGACTATCTCAAAGGGATGCTAGGGGTGATTGCCCCTCCTGATATGAATTGAAGATGCATTTACTTGCATCAATCTATGTGCTTCATAGATATTTCCTGATCCAGATTGATATTTTTGTGGCTGCTACTTAGGGGGAGTAGTCAAATGTACATATATGTGGTTCAGAGCTTGTATTTGGGAAGATAATTCTTATATTTTCCATTGATGTCAAAGGGGGAGAAGAGTCATGTGAAAAATTGTTGCTTCTCTAGAGGGAAGAGTCTTGTGGGGAGAAGTTCATGCTAAAGAGGTTAAGGAAGAAGAGTTAGAATCTAAGGGGGAGTAAGTGTTGATTGAGAGTTAGGTTGATAGTGTTTTTCACATCATGTGTTGCCATCAATTCCAAAGGGGGAGATTGTTGGATGTTGTGGTTGTGTTGCTGATATGTGGTTGTCATTGATGTCAACACTATTAGCATTATTGTATTGAAGGTTGTATATGTCGAGGATATTGGGAAAATTGTTAAAGGAAGATTTCCAAGTTGCCAATGGAATAGTGAAGGTCATGAAGGTGTTTTGTTCTTTATGCTGAAGATCAGTTGTTGTGGACTAAAGGGTTTATTGATGAGAGTATCTAGTTCATCTACCAGAAGTTTCAAAGGTTCGCCTGAATATTTGATCGTGCTATGAACAGTTATGTTCTGACAATATTTTTGTGGGTCTTGTCAGTGTTCCTGATTGAAGTTTGTGTTTCTGATAATTTTTGTTGTTGTGGATATTTCTCTATTAGTTCTTGTTTTTTGTGGATGCCTCTAAATCATTCTCAATTCTTGTTGTATGTCCGCATTGACCGGTGTGCTCATGGTCAAATATTTTTCTCGGTATGTTAGGGTTTTCATGTTCTTGGCCGACACAATGGTTGTGGCATGTTGTGGATCCTTGAAGATTTAAATTTAAATGTTTGGTGCACTTGAGGATATTGTTTTGGGTTGCATCATGATATTAGCCAATGGTGCTTGATCCACATTGAAAATTTGTTTGTAAATTTGGGCCGACATTGAAATATGTTTTATATTTTGTCTGACAAGGTTGTTGATGTAATTCCATGTTGTGGATATATAAGAGCGATTTTTTGAGCGAAGTTAGTGTGTGCATAAGAGCGAATGTATGCTAGAGAAAGTGTAGATGTTCGAATAGTGTCCTAATGATTTGATTGCAAAGCAGAGTGAGAAGAAGTTTGAGCAAAGTGTGAAGAAGGTTTTTTGTGCTTAACTGGAACTATAATCAGGCTTGTGAAGAAGCTATTTTCTCAGTTCATACCCTACGGATCTAATTCGCATTGCTGTGTATTGTTGGGAAATGAGCCCTCTTGTATTTGAGCAGTGAGCTCTAGGTAGTGTGCCTGAATGCATGTGCATTCCCATTACTTATACTTTTCACAGGGTATAATATTGTGGACTAACATCCACTATTGTTTTTCCCCTAACAAGGTTTCCACGTAAAAAAGTCTTGGTGTTCTACGTGCTTCTGATGTGTTGTTTTTTCATGGTTTACTATTCATTCATTAGATATGAGATTAAGTTAAGTAAAGTTTGAAAAAAATTAAATATTCTGAGACAACTGATTCACCCCTCCCCTCTCAATTGTATGTCCTTGTTTTGCCAACACTTCAATCTTTAGCCCCTTGCAGATTTGGCCTCCAATGTCCAATTCAGACAAAAAAAAAGGCAGATCTAACTTTCTTGGGTACTCTAGACACAATGGTAAGCTCAAATTTGATGTAACAAGATCCCAAAGGTGAGGTCAATGTTGGATGGAAATGATCTCTCCCGAGTCATGCAGGAAAACTCTAGCTCCTCGCTACTACTCTCCAAGGTATTCCTATTTATTTTTTGTCCATGTTCAAAATTCCCAATTACATTTCTGAGAATTTTGAGAAGATACAGAGAGTCTTTCTATGGTCAGGTACTAAAGATAAAAAGAAGATGTCATTGGTCAGCTGGGAGAAATTTTTCCTTCCCAAGATTACGGGGGGGCTAGGCATCATGAACGTCCTTCTGTCCAATAAGGATTTGCTTGCTAAAGTGGGGTGGGACTAGTTAAGAGATAAAAAGGACTAGTGTAGAATAATGAAATCCAAACACCTGAACAATTTTCCTCTAATCAGGTGTATGGAGAATGATCATCCCCATGGGTCTCTTGCTTGGAACAATATTTACAAAATGAAATTGATATTGTCTAGTCTAAGATGGAAGCTTGGAAAAGGTAGTAAGATCCGATTCTAGGAAGATTCCTAGCTCTTAGATTCCCTCTTGGTTGGTTTAGAATTCAAAAATCTAATGGAACCGGCTTCACAATTCTTTGGTAGGAATGTGGATGATTACATACATTGTTTGCAAGGTGTTAGGTTTTGGAATGATATTGGCTTTTGTGGCCCTCTTTCCCCTAACCTAAAATGTCTGCCATCTTCCTTATAGGTTTTACTCTATTAGTATAGATTACCTCTTTCAGATATTAAAGATGATTTCTTTTGGGCCTTGGATAGTAAGGGTGACTTGATTGTCAAGACAACTTACAGTTTGTTGTTAGACAGGGGCATACAGAGTAAGTTATGGAAGAAGTTTTGGAACTATCACCTGATTCCTAAAATAAAATTCTTCTCATGCATGGTACTCCACAATAGGATCCTAACACAAGATAATCTAAGAAAGAGGTTATTCCAAATCCCAAACAGGTGCTTGTTTTGCAAAGACAATGAAGAAACTATGGATCATATGCTTCTGCACTGTCTGTTTTCTCTTGGTGTTTGGGACCTTGTTTTTCAAAAGTTGGAGACACACTGGACCTTGAAAAAAGATTTGGTTTCCTTTGTGGAGGGATGGAATGGTACTTTTCGACACCCCCTTCCCTTGGAAATTTGGAGGCAAATTCCCCCTATTATTTGCTAGTTCATTTGGAAGGAAAGGAACAATAGAGTGTTTTGGGATATTGAGAAGAGTCTGAAGGAAGTGTTTGGTTGTGGGTTGAGACTTATCTCTAAAAGTATATCCTTATTGAAGTGGAAACCACCGAACACAACCCCAACTGTTTGGGAGATCGAGATGACTAAATCCTAGAGAATTGAGCTTGGTATTGATTCCTTTGACAACTCCAAATCTCTTGCTAGGAAAAACACTGTATGGAAACATCCGATTAAGGGTTGGTTTAAACTAAATTTCAATGGTGTGGCCAAGGGGAACCCTAGTCCCACTAGTATATGTGGCATTATAAGAGACTATAAGGGAAACTTGGTTTTCAAGTATACTGGTGGTATAGGTACCCACTCTTCTATGGTGGCAAAGTCTCATGCACTGATCAAGGGTGTTGAGATTGTTGTCACTCTAGGAATTAAGAATCTGGAGATTGAAGGGGATTCTAAAAATGTGATAGACTATTAATTTGGGTTGTCTACTTGGTTGGAACTTAAGAGATATTCTTCTAGATATTAATATCTTAATCTCTAAATTTGATAGGTATCACCTATCTCATATCTTTCAGGAAGGTAACCAGGTGGCTGATGACTTTGCTGACCTGGGGTCCACCTGGAAGATTTTCAAATGTTGTAAAAATATTGATGTTCTTCTGACGTCTATTCAAAGGTTAATCCTCTTGGAGCAGAGGAATTACTCTATTATTAATGATTGATCTGTTAGTCTTTTTCAAGTACAATTAGCACTCCTTGATGAATCATTGGTTACCTTGGTCTAGGAAGAGTGAGGTGTATGGGCTCAAGTGGGGTGCCACGTGGGTTTTTCTACTCATGGTCATTTTTGGTGGGCCCCCTAACCCTTACGGGCTACCTTTTCAATGGTACAATAGATCTCTTCAAATCTCATGGAGTCCATGTATAAGGATGTACTTTTCCATCTCTTTTAATAATTCCAAATTAAGGCATCTCTTATGCCTTAGATTTTATTAGATGTACTTGAATATATCTAATTTGTCCCCTACATTCAAATGGCTTTGGGAAGTGTGTAACTTCCTTAAGTTGATGAGATATTTTGATTTAAATTTGGATCCCATTATTACTTCTATTTGGTTATTTTTTGGGTTGCCTTGTGATGATTATGGGCCTATGTGGTAGATGTCATCAAAAATGACCATTGAAGCATGTGAATGTTACTCTACCTTTATTACGCCTTTTCATCTTGATGGGTGTTGTAAAGTTTTTTGTAACGGTAAACACTCTAGCATTCATTCTATTTTCTAGCTTAGCTTTTTTGGCTACTGTGTGTTGTGGGTCATTATGGGTGGAGAGCATGTTAGGACTGAGCTGGATAGTTGTGAGGAGTTTCACCAGGATCCCCTAGCTTGGCATATATGTTCGGAAGGTGGGCTTGCGCCACTCATGGAAAATCTTGTGGACCATGATGAGATGTTGTTGGCCTAGTTTGCTAGCTCTTGGAAGGATTGGATGGTCACCTTGGGTGGAATTACTTTTGATGTGGATGAAGAGGTTATTGGTAAAGCTATTGGACTTTTTTGTGATGGCATGAAGTATAAAAAACACACAAAAACATAGGACTTGGTGAATCTGAATGCATTTTTTAAAGGGAATGAGAAGTCGGTGAAAAAGCAGTTTGGCTTCGACTGGGAAGCATTACCTAAACCTTGGGATTAGTTCTTCCTTGTCATCATGAAGTGTGTCACCCTCGAGGGTCAATCCAAGGTATTTTATTTTTACCACTTACTGTTGTTGAATCACTTAAGGCATAGGATGTTGCTTAGTTTCCCTTTCTTTTTGCTTTCTTTGGAACATTCCATCAAAGAATCCCAGGAAATTGCCACTCTCAACCCTGATTCTCCACTCTCAACCCTGATTCTCCGCCTCCTTTACCATTGCACCAAGGCCTAATCCATAGGCTCTACCATTTCCATTTGGATTTGGTCCCTCCCAAACTCATCTCGACTGTGAGAGTGGAAGAATTAGAATCCCCAAAAAATGACCCTGGAAACCCTTCCCCTATTGTTTCGGAAGGCTCTAAGATGAAATCCCCCATCCTTGAGGATGTTCTTGGTACTGAGACTATAACCACTTCTCCCTCGAAGAAAAAAAAATTGAGGTTGGCTTGACCTAGTCGAGTGTTGCGGCTAGGATCTATGAGCTGAAACATAAGAAGGTTAGTAGAGTGGCTACTAAGAAGAAAGGAAAAAATGTCTCTCTTCTTCCAAGGGTTCTTCCAGTCTTCAAGGAAGGTCAATGTGTTGAGGAAAACTATTCTAAGGGTGATACTATGGTGGGGGACAACTGTGAGATGGGGATGGAGTAGATGAGTGTGAGAAGATCCCACAAACTAGTGTAATACAAGAAAGAGGCCCTTGTCAATAATATCTCCAGTGACTCGGTTAAGTCTGGCAGTAGGAATGAAGGTGTTAAAGCTACTAAGAAGATGAATGATAAAGGACCCATAGAAGACCCAAGTCACTTCTCTAATTTAAACTAGATGCTTTGGTAGGACTCTACTAGTTCCTTGAATATTAGGGCTAGTGTTGAAATGGAGATCCAGAGCAAGGAGGACAAAGTGGATGAGCTCGGAGGGCTACAAGAGAAGGTGGATATGCTGAATCATTAAGTTAATTTCTTAGCTTGGTTCACTATCAAAATGATTCACAAGTTGGCTCTCACTCTCTTAGATGTTGTCAAGGATGAATAGGAAAAGAACACCATGATTGAAGACCCCAATTGGATTGGGGAGGATGTGTTAAACCTCCTAGTCAAGAAATGGGAGGGTTTAGACAAATAGTTTTTGGGTCTATGTTGTGATGTGCCTATGTTGTTACTAGGGTATGTTTGTGTCTCTCGTATGTTGTTACTATAATTTTTTTGGTTTTGATCCTTTTGGGCCCTGTGGGCTTGTCGTGTAAAGGGTACAACACTGTAAATGTTGCTTATATTATCAAAAAAAAGATCCCAATTTCACTTGCAAAAAAAGTCAAAAAAGAGCAACCCCCAAAAATTGGCTTTTCTATCAAGTTTTTTAATTCTCCAAATCATCATATGATGCAAGAGAAGAGCATACTCAACTTGTCAAGATCTACCAAGATCTCTCCAAAAATACTATCCAATGGCACCCAACCCACTCCGATACCATGTTAAAGTTGGCCATGGAGATACCCAAGATCTAGAGGCTAAATGGAAAGCACAAAGAGATCAATATGCAATGCTCAAGATTGCAATGGAATTGATTATCCAATAATTTCTCCAATATACTTTGTATGAGAATCCCTTGGTTATATAGCCAAGGTGAGACATAGGATTAGACAAGATCATGACAAGTGTCTTAGTCCTATGACATGAGACAACTAACTTGACATAAAATTCAAAAAGATAAGATCTAGACATGACAACTAAGTCTTCTAGAAAGAATCTTAGGACCTAAGTAAAATTCACATGTGAATATGACCCCTAAGCCCTAGTACGTGAATTAACTAGGTACAAGAAATTTATTCACACCAACACATCCTAGGTAATATCCTAGGCATAACTATGATATATATAAGGTATAGTTATGTTATTATCATCATGTTGAGTATTGTGTTCTTATTGAAGAATATTGGAGCTATCCCCCTTGAACTGGATTAGGAGGTTGCTCCCTCAAAATGGTATCTTATTATCAATTATTTGTAACATATTTCATATTGTATAATTCTATTCTGTAATTTATTTCATAACAAGTGGTATCAAAGCATGATCTTGGCACCAGGACAATTAGACATTTTTTCAATTTTGGAGGCCATTTTATGAAATGCATGTCTCCCAAATTTTAGTGATTTTTTTCTTTATTTTTAGACGGGTTTTGAAGAGAATATTCAAGTAGATACAATCCAAATTTTTAGAGGAATGCAGCAGAACTGAGTTATTTTTGAATAATTAGGGTTTTTTCTCAATATATTTGAAAAATGCATATCTTCCAAATCCTATAGAATTTCTTCCTAATTTTTAGTGGGCTTTTGAGGAAATAGGAGATGAGAATACTATAAAATATTTAGACTAATTAGAGAAAAATTAAATGATTTATTGTAGAATGATTATTTCCAACAAATTCACTCTCAAGGCTACAAAGCACCTAATTTTTAGGTTTTATATGAAGGTGCAAACTATTCCTTGATAAGTTATAGAAAACAATTCAAAATGTTTTGATGTAATTTATGTGATTTATTAAAAAATTATATTTTGGCCATAGAAATGAAGAAAAATAAAAAGAAAAATAAGTGAAACAAGAAAAAGAGCAAGAAAAATAACAAGAGTGAGAGAGAACAAGAACAAGAACACGAGTAGGAAAAAGAAGAAAAAACAAGAAGCGGTAGTAAAAGAATAAATTGAAGTAAAAAAGGAGATGATAAAGAAGAAAAATAGAAAGTTAGCATTGAGGACAATGCTTTTGTAAAGAGGAGGGAAATTTCATGTCGTACCCCTATAGTGTATATAGTGTTATGAGTAGTCATCTTGTGGCTACCTTAACTCTTGATTAATTCATATAATCAATTTTAAATTACTATTTAGTTATTTAGGTCAGCCTAAGGCTTATATATGGATATCTTAGGCATATGTATGATATATGTAAGAGTTATAGGTAGGTTATTATCATCATGTTGAGTATTGTGTTCTCATTGAAGACTATTGGAGGTATCCTCCCTAAAGTGGATCAGGAGGTTGCCCCCTCAAAGTGGTATATTATTATCAAGTATTTTTAACATATTCTATATTATCTTCTATTATAAGAGTTATTTCATAACAATTACACACGTTGAAATACCCAATATTACAAGTTACTTCATTGCTCAAGTATATTCACTTGTCAACTCACAATAAATCTATGGGAACTAATTAAATAAATTTAATTGCAAAATCAAGCAATATAAAAAAATATAATATAATAAATCACAAGAATGAGGACGACAAGCAAGAAATTTTATAGGTATCCAAATGACTCACAGATTCATAATAATTTGATTCAAATTTAGGCTCATAGGGCTATACAAGACACATATAATAAATTGAATTTGAGTGAGACATGATAACACACAACATATTTTCTCAAGTTAATTGTCTCCAATTTATCACTATTAGGGAAAACCTACACCTACATACTCAAGGAAATATTAGGTATACTTTTCCAATACAAAATAGCTAAAGAATAGTTGAATATCCACCAACAAGATAATATCAAAATCTACATCATATATGTGTGTGTGAGAGAGAGAGGGAGAGAGAAATAATAATCATAATGATGAACTCATTAAACATATGTGAGATCAATTATCATCATGAAAATCATGAAATTAAAAAGTTGTTGAATCCAAAATATAAAATCCACACAAATAAATTCATAAACATATAGTTAGATGTAAATCCATATCAACATCATTGAAAAGTGTGATCTATAACATAAAAAAATGGGAAAAACATATGCATATTCACATATGTGAATGCACACACACAATACATACACCTTCATGGAAATAAAAACGTAACATCATTGATAAGATGGTAAGGTATCCAAATCCAAAATTAGATCAATCTAATGAGGCATAAATGCTTGGTACCTTACAAGCACCCCTCCAAGTTTTATGATCTTTTTCTCCTTTATAGCTCTATGCTAATAAATAATTAGAGATAGTTTCATTTAGGTTTGAAGGTATTATTCTAGGATTTTGATGTCAATGGTGGTCTTTCTAGCTATGTAGTTTGGTATACATACCCTTGTGGGTATATTTATCTTTTTTCCTAGTTATATCTAACCAAAATCATCATTGGGTTGGCTATATCATTCTAGGGCTTACATTTTACCTAGGTAGATATGTGTCTCATGTCCTTTTTATGCCTCTAGTCTGAATTCAAATGGTATTAATAGGAGTATATATTAAAACCTTAAGTTCTAATCCATAACTCATGCCCCTATGACTAATTTCATATTCTTAATGACATCAATCATAATATCTAGCCCACTTATTAGAACCCCACACATTCTTTTAACTTCATGGTGATTTGTTAGTGGTCAATCACTAAGAGAACTTATAACTGTTGGCTTATCTCTTCTAGTGTTGTCATTGATGGCAATTGAAGTCAATATCCCGGTCCGTAGATCAAAATTTATTCATACCAGTAGGAAAATTAGAGAACAGTGTTCTACCGGCAGAAACCAGAAAGAACAGGGTATCCAGTTACTTTTTCAATCTATATGCTTCACTGGATCATCATTTTGTGTTGTGGATCCCTAGGATAGTTTGTTAAGCATATATGTTACCTTATTGGTAAGTTTTGTGATGTGGCATAAATCGGTGTATGAGCTTGGAGATCCGGCAAGATGTTTTTCTGTTTATTTCCTCATTGTGGCTGACCTACTGAATGTTGCATGTCGTGGATGTATAAGGACTAATTGATTAATTTTTTCTTGAATTGGTTTTTTTTTGGGTCATATCTATAGTCTAACTAACTTGTGTGGGTGTGCATTAAAGATTGCTTAGGACTTGAGCCGAAATGTGAAGAATATTTCATATTTTGCTAAAGTTGACTTGGAGTAATTGAAATTTTGGTAATGGGTATATATATGAGATCGGTAATTCATTTTGTAGTGAGTGAAGTGTGTGTGAGTGTGCAAAAAGAGGAGAGAAAATGTATGTGTGAATATTAGAAGGGTGATTGAGCGAGTTATGCATAGTTTCACTTGTGCATTAATATTTTGTGCAAGCGAGTTAGTGCAGAGCAGAGTGAAGTCCATAAGGGGTCAGCAGGTCCAAAATCTGATTTATGAGCTTAATTGGAACTATATTTTGGCATATTCAGATGTTATCCTTTCAATTCAACCTTTTTTTGTAATTACAAACATTTTGTAAGGTAGTGAGCCTTCCTTATTTTGAGTAGTGAGCTCTAGGAAGTGTGCCTGAATGCATGTGAATTCCCTTTTCTTCATACTTTTAACAGAGTATAAATTGTGGATTAATCTCCACCATGGTTTTTCCCCTAATAGGGTTTCCACATAAAAATATTGGTGTTGTGGTGCTTTGATTATCTTGTTCATGTGCTTGCATATTTATTTATGTTTATGTGTTGTAAATGGTTTATGATCAAAATTAAAGTTTACATCATGTTGAACACTGAGTCACCCCCCCCCTCTCTGTGTTCCCTAAGTCCAACAATTGGTATCAGAGCAAGGTTTCTCTGTAGAATTTTAACAGCTTGAGGTGGATCTTGAATGGCAATGGACTCTGGTGGTCTTCAATAGAAGCTTATGGTGGCACTTGATGATCTTGATTAGTCTAAGGCAGAATTCATTGAATTAAAAGAAAATCTTATGGATACCGAAAAAATTCATTCAATCATTGAAGGATAAAATCAATGAGTCAAGAGAAAAGAGGAAGGAACTTTGTGATCAACTGAAGAAGAAAGAGAATAAAATCTTGGAAGATGTTCACCTGAATCAGACCCTAAAATAAATAACTAAAAAATGTGAAAAGCTTGCTAGGGACAATGCTACTCTAAAGCTTGAGATGGAATTTGTGGCAATGAAGATAACTAAGGAGATTGAAGAAAGGAGAAGAATGAGAAGAATCTGGCCTAGTCTTTAAAAGAAAAGTTTGAATAATGCAACAGAGTAAATAGTGGACTCATTCAGCTGAAGATTTAACTACAACAATCTAGAAATAGTGAACAAGAGCTTGAAAGACAGATAGTTATTCTCAGAGATGAACTCACTACTACAAATGAATACAAGGATAAGTTCAGGATCAGTTCTACTAAGCTTGATGAGATGAATAAAGGACAGAAGGATGCAAATGATAAGCGAGGTCTTGGCTATGAGAAAGGAGAAAGATCTGGATCTGAACACAAGGATTCCAGACAAAGAAATCAGATGAACAAAAGTAGAAGGCATCTAGTAAGACAACCCAATGCTCAGAATTTTAATGGTTATTACTTTGATTGGAATAAATTTGGTCATATGGCTTCATAGTGTAGAAGTAAAATAAATTCAAGTAGTCCATCATTTCCTAGTCAGTGTTTTACTTGCAAAAACTTTGGTCATAAGTCAATTGAATGCAGAAGTATGTCTATCAGTGTAAGGAATGTTAAATACTACACCTGTGGAAGAATTGGGCATGTTGCTAATCAATGCAGGTAAAAGGGAAATCAATGGAATGAATGGTCTAGACAAAGAAATCCGGTGTGTTACAATTGTAACAGATTTGGTCAAATTGTAATATTTTGCAAGAACATAAACATGGATAGAAGAGGTCCGATATACAAAGGAATAATTTCACATAAAGATGACAAAGGAAAAGGAAAAGTGACTATGGAAGAGATAAGAGATCAGATGACGAAAACACGAGTAAAGAAGAGTGAATCTGATGAAGGAAATAATCCCGCATGGGAAGCAGTCTTTGGTAATTCCTCCAAAAATTGATCTCGAGCCATTGGCCTAGGGGGAGTCTTTCAAGAAAAATCCTTTGTCCCCCTATCTGTAGTTGGCACCAGAATGCAGGAAATTTTTAGTAGTTGTGCCATCATTCTTCAAATGTTTCCATGATCATTTGTGTAGGAATTCAAGATCTAGAAGGTCCGCAGATGAATTCTTCTCTTGCTGTCTAAGAAAACAGGGTAACCAGAACTCCTAGGGAAAAACATTTAAAGCAGCAAAAAGGTTAGGTGTGTGAAGTTATAAAAGGGTATTTGGAACCCTCATTTATCACCTTGCATTGAAGGAGAATAGAAGGAGAGCATCTGCAATAGAATTTTAAAGGAGTCAAGTAAATTTGGCAGTGAATTCATCAGCTATTTCTGATCGCTTGTTGAAATCCTAATTTTGTGCTCGAAAGAAAAACTTGTTTGCTATGGAAAGAAAAATGAAGCAAATCAAAGGAATTGTGAATTGGGATGAATATAGTAGTAGGATGATTAGAGATGTAAGAAATATGTTGTTGGCCAATAAATTGAAGTGGCTTGAAGATGCAAAACATAAAAGTTTGGACATTTGGAATAAGTTTCCTTATTTTGTCAATGCAGAAGTTGTTAGGTTTATCTTGAACAGATTGAATGAGGACACTCTCACTCTGGATAAACCCTATCTCAATTCAAAAGAGGTGATCAAAAATTTAACTGGATTATGTAATGTCAAGGATATTCCAAAAAAAAGTTGATTTGGAACATTGAAGTCGAAACACTAACCGAAGTAACAGGAGATCCAAGGGCTCTGATAATTTCAACAATAAAATATCCAATAATGAGATACATTGCACATGGGATTTCATACAAAATTTTCTTCAAAAACAGGGAAGGCGCAACCTCAACAGGCGTAGTTTACATATCTTATAAAATGATAATGGAGGACCAAGACTCCGACCTGTGTAGTTTGCTAAAAGAACAATTGATGGAGAATGTGCAATTAACAAAGGATGCAGACTACCCCTTCAGGTTTGGTATTTTGGTCATATGTATCATGATGTATTTTCTAAATTGCTTGCCTCATAATGATAATGTGGTATGAAAGGAAAATGAACTGGTTTGTAAGCAAATTTTTCAACATTCTAATACTCTAGAAAATTGTGAACAAGAATATGCAAATTTCTGTAGTGAATTGTTGGGAAAGTATGGAGTAGTTAGCATTTCCATTCTAATAAAAGCACTTGAAGTTGGATCATCTTTCGGTAAGATGGAGAGGAAGTAGAAAAGGGCTCTAGAGTTTGATGATGACACTCCTCCAACACACAAATCTCCAAAATATGAAGGAAAAGGAAAAGGATAGATAATTATGGATATACCAGATGAAGATTCTGATGAGTACACTCCAAGAGATGAACCAGAATCAGTTGAATCAGATGTAATAATAGTAGAAGGAAGCGATGAAGAAGGTGCTTTATTCAAAACAAAGATATTGCATATTGTTCAGGAGGAAGATGGAATAAAGAAGATTGTTGACATATGGTTAGATGAACCCTCATATGAGAAGGACCTAATTAAGAGCACTCTAGGAAGTTAATTTGTGCATAACAACATTAGATTGGAAATTTTGTAGAATGTGCTTCCAGAAGAAATGATTGAATGTATTAGGGATGCTATGGCCTCTAAGCATCAAGACAAGAAAGAGGAAGAAACAATTCTACATTTTAAGGAGCATTTTAGGCTATCCCTTACCAAATTTAAAAAGAAAATGAATGTGTTGAGGCAATGCATTGACTGAGCAAATAACATATATAATTATTTTCTTCATTGGCCTCATGTTGTTGGGAGATACAAAGACAAGCTAGAGCAGATTGAAAGTGAGTTGAACAAAATTGTTCAAGATTATAACATGGTTCAGGACCAAGACAGTGCAATCAAGAAAAGGATTTAGTAGTTGTAGACTGAGCATGCAAAATTTCACTTTTCCAAAAAAACTCTTATGGACACTTTCTGGAAAGTAAAGGATTTAACTGAATGTAGATTGGAGCAACTAATTGAGGTTCTGAGGAAAGGAGAGAAGTTAGAAGAATCAATTACAATTTTGGAATCCCTCATCTAGATCATCAACCAGACATTAGAAAATAATAGCTTGATCGTAATCATTGGGATTTTAGTAGATGCTTGGAAGAAACTTCTTCAGGAAATGAAAGATAAGTATAAAATCATTTTTTGACTTGTGCAATAGTTGTAGTTCTTCAAATTTTGATCCTATTTCTAATTAGCAAAGGGAAGAGAGAGAAACTAGTGAAATATTGTCATTGATGTCAAAGGGGGAGAGAGTGTTGTGAAAAATTCCTTGACATTTTAAGGGGGAGCAATGTTTTGAAAGAAAGTTGTGTTTAGAAAGTTTTGAAATTTTGGCAGTGTATCTCTAGTTTTGACACTTAGTCATTTTTCACTAAGTGTTTCCATCAATGCCAAAGGGGGAGATTGTTGGCATATGGCTTCTAGTGTTGTCATTGATGGAAATTGAAGTCATTATCTTGGTCTGCAGATTAGAATTTATTCATATCGACAAGAAAAGTAGAGAACAGTGTTCTACCGACAGAAACTAGAAAGAACAGGGTATCTGGTTAGTTTGTCGATCTGTATGTTTCACTAGATCATCATTTTTTGTTGTGGATCCCCAAGATAGTTTTTTAAGCATATATGCTACCTTATTCATTTTTTTTTATGTTGAATTAATTGGTGTACGAGCTTGGAGATCTGATAGGATGTTTTTCTGTTTATTTCCTCATTGTGGCTGACCTAGTGAATGTTGCATGTCGTGGATGTATAAGGAGTAATTAATTAATTATTTCTTGTGTTAGTTTTTTTTTTGGGTCATAGCTATAGTCTAGTTGACTTGTGTGGGTGTTCATTAAAGATTGCTCATGACTTGTAATTCATTTTGTAGTGAGTGAAGTGTGTGTGAGTGTGCAAAAAGAGGAGAGCAGATGTATGTGTGAATATCAGAAGGGTGATTGAGCGAGTTATGCATAGTTTCGCTTGTGCATTAAGATTTTGTGGAAGCGAGTTAGTGCAAAGTAGAGTGAAGTCTAGAAGGAGTCAGCAAGTCTAGAATCTAATTTATGAGCTTAACTGAAACTGTATTTTGGCATATGCAAATGTTATCCTTTTAGTTCAACCTTTTGTTGTAATCACAAACATTTTGTAAGGTGGTGAGCCTTCCTTATTTTGAGCAGTGAGCTCTAGGAAGTGTGCCTGAATGCATGTGCATTCCCTTTTCTTCATACTTTTAATAGAGTATAAATTTTGGATTAATCTCCATCATATTTTTTCCCCTAACAGGGTTTCCACTTAAAAATATTGGTGTTATGGTGCTTTGATTATCTTGTTCATGTGCTTGCATCTTTATTTATGTTTATGTGTTGTAAATGGTTTATGATCATAATTAAAGTTTAAATCTTGTTGAACACTGATTCACCCCCCCTCTCAGTGTTCCTTGAGTTGAACAATAACATGTATATTAAACTCTCATTACTATACACTACTAGTCTTACCAATTGCCATTATATATCTAGTGCATAGTGCATAATCCACTCAACATTTTAGTCATTGTCTTAGTATAGATACTAGAGACTTTAGTCACCACCCTAGCTCTATCTATTATTAGTTTTTAACTTTGTGTTAACCCCCCACTCTTCACCCTTGGTTTCTCATATTCTCACTACTCATTATTACAACTAACTCATTTTCACTTGGTTTCTACCCCAAATATATGCCACTAGATACTACTACTTCCCTCTCACCCCACTATGTGTTGCTACCAATAAGTAATCTCTCTCCTTGCATCTCTATTTCACAAACCTTGTTCTACCCCTTCAATCAATCCCCTATCATCACTACTATCTAATTTATTCTGATATTCTTTATCCTTATCCACTATGAATTCAACACCTCCCCTTGTCACTTTCATGGAATATTTATCTCGCATGTTTCCACCCCATTATTCCATGAGTTTAAAATTCCAATGAAGCCCCACCTATAAATTCCCATATACTAGTCACATTATGTCACATTAAATATTTGTAATTTAATCCATGGAACCTATTTTTTATCTCATGGTTTATGGATCTATGTGATGGTGGGACCAGTGGTGTTGATATGCCTTGTGTTGGTAGTTCCATTTGTTCCTGTATGGTATCTTGATGTTCCTTGAGGTATTTTAAGTGCTCAATAATTATAATAAATGGGAATATTTATTTTATATTGGCCCCACAATGTTGTGAGCCTCTAATAAAATGATAAAGGTTATCCTCAGGTTCAAACCACTTACTTATTGAGCAATATTTAAAAGGACTAGTAAATGGTATCATTTAGGTTTATTGACCTATATGAGATTACAATGGCTATTATGATTGAATCCACATGTCTGTGATTGATATTTTTACATGGATACATACCTCTCAACCTCCTCTACATTATTATATCCTTGTGTACCTTAATTTCTCCATATTGTAAGTCTTGGATTCTAGTGGTTGCATGCTCCATTTTGGCTAGCAATTATAAAAAGTTAAATATCCTTATGATCCCCTTCACCTTCAGAAGGAATTTATGTCTTTATTGATGACCCTAAAATGCATGGTAACATATTAAAGATCATCTTGAGACATTTCCAAGATATATGCAAAGGTTTTTCATTGTTACAACAACTTCATATGGGTCATTACTACATTATTTTCTTAATGTGATTGAGGTATGGGGCAGTATGAACCTTGTATAACTTATGGGTGTATCCCATGCTATTGCTAGCTCATGAATATGAATTGAAGTTATATATTGCATTAATGAGGAATAATTTATATGATCTCATGTACCTACAGATAGATGCACTGGGGCTTTTATCCCTATGAAAATGTATAATATTCTACCTATAGGAGTTTGATTATGGTGTGTAGGTATAGATATTGATGTAAAAATCTCCATTAGTATGAATGAATCTAAATTTTATTTCACTTTACTAATCTTGTAATTATAGTAATAATTTGACATTGTCCAATATCATAATGGTAATTTACTCTAATAAATAAAGGTATTGAATGGAAAGGGAAACCAATGAGAGACATACAAGAAAGAGATGATTATTTAGAAATCCAAAATGTAACAAAAAGAATGGTTCAAGTCATATTTCTCATATAAGTTATCTCTCATGTGAATTCTACCAAATTAATTATTTTTTCTTGTGATTTTTATAAAAAAACACCTTTCAAATAATTTGATAATTTATAATAAATTACATCTATACCTATAAAATCATCCTTGATATTTTTTTAGTAAGTATGAAATTCAACTATGATACACAAAAATACATTTATTTTGCACTTTGATATATAGGCTAAGAAGGATATCACCAATTATCTCTATGGTTGTCATTTCATCTTGTTGGAGTATATAGATAACTTGCCAATATAACTGAGTAATATATGTGTAGAGTAGGGGGATTTGCTACTCACGAGTCCCTTGATTACCAAGAGAGTCTTAGGGAACGAACTACCCTAAACTACCTCAAATTGACTAATGAGTTGGATAAGATGAAGGAGACTGCAAAGTATATATTATAAACATAATTTCAAAAATAAAATGATCAGACAACTTTAGAAACTAAAAGAGCATATCATTGATATTTCAGAGTCAAGAGGAGAATCTCTTAGCCAAAGGATGGCAGCATGGGAATGGGATGCCAACTTGGCACACTGAAGTCCCAGAGGTGCGTTGGCATCCTACATGGATAGATCACCCAACCTCCAGACAAGAACTCAAAGGATCTACTAACTAATTTAGGTTTGAAGTCTATTTAACCTACTAAGTTAACAAAAAGTGGGAAATATTGATAAATGAAAAGGAAGGTAGAGGACAAACTTACAGAGGGTCCTACACTTTGAAGCCTTCCTCCAAGCTCTAAACAAGCATCTTGCACACAATACAAATAAGAGAGAATGTTGGGGCTATTTTGGGGCTTGCTACAATCAAACCCCTATTTTGATGTTCCCACCTCCATAGACAACAAGATAGATAGAGAGAAATAGACACAAAGTGATACAAGAAAACCCTGCTTGAGGAGGAGAACCTGTATCATGAAGAATGTAGACACTAAAAATTGTCCTTCACCTACAAACACTATTTTTCTTCATCAATCCCCTTTTCTTCCTAGGTAAGTGCACCAAGATGGTTCCCAAAAAGGGGGCTTAAGTGGCCACTTTTTTTTTTTGAAATCAGGAAATACTAACCTTGGAGGTGAAATTCAGGATAGTTACACTCAAAATTTTGAGATGGAACAAAAAGAAGGATCGAAGTGCTTCGAGTCTACTTTCTAACCTCCTAATTTATTTTCAAAATGGTTGAGATTAAGGAGTTTGAACTAGGGACGTACACAAATCGGTGCTTTTTTTTTTTCAGAAAAACATAACATAGCAGCTCTTGTATGACCCTCATATGGTGAACTTTTTTTTTAGTATTTTTAAAATCACTACAGTCAAAAGTTAGCTAACAGTATGTAGTTGATGCATGATTTTTATAATAGTTTTTTAATGAATTTTTTTTTTACTAATTTTCAAAGTGGACACTTCCTAAAAAATAGAATTTTGGCCGTGCTACCCCTACAAATTTTGGAAACTAATTAATTTTTTTTTTTTTAAAGGAAATTTGTAGAATGGAGTCTAGCTTCTAAAAATGTAATTTATTTGAAATTTTAATGAACGGTTAATTTATAATGAAAAAAACACCAAACACTGCTTTTTTCCAAAAAAGAGACATACAAACAAAAGAAATTATGGATGAAAGGCTTAACATTGTCAAAAAGTGAAAAAAATTACATAGTTGGATAGCTAGGAGAGAGCATAACATTACCTAGATGTTTGATTTGTTTGATATTGAACCACATGCAATCCTGACGATGAGCACGAACCCGATTATGTGAATTATTGTAGAATTTGCTAAAACACGTTTCTGGTTGTTGGGAATGCCCTCCAAGCCTTTGGGTTGGTATTCCAAGAAAAATATTGATCCCAAGGCTTGGGGATTCCCAAAGCAAGATATAACGTGAGCACGTTATAATGCGCTCATGTTATATCTATGTTTTGACATGGTTTTTTCATTTGTGGGGAGCATGTCTAGCAAGACATAACACAAGCGTGGTATAATGCACTTGTGTTATGTCTTTCTTTATGCTAAATGCTACTCTATTGAATGTATGTTTATATATTTGTATGTTTGTATGCACATGTATGCTTGTATGTCATGTATGCTTGTATGTCATGTATGTATGTATGTATATTGTATGTATGCTTACTTGTATGTAAGATTGTATCTACGCATGTACATGTATGCGTGTATGTATGTAGGATTATATTTACATATGTATTTATGTATGTCTTTAGAGGGAGGGAGAATTTTAAGAGTGAGAGAGAGAGAGAGAGAGAGAGATCTAGAGTTATCTAGGTAGGGTGGGAGGAGGGGGAGGGGGAGAGAGAGAGTGTGTGTGTGTGTGTCTGGAGAGAGGGAGAGGGG
>VDFB02026320.1:60775973-60956484 GCA_007258455.2 Sequoia sempervirens | reverse complement strand
AACTTCCATCCATCAAGTTTCATGTTAGCATAGATTACAGTAGCATCAATATTATCTAGAAATCACCATATAGAATTAGATCATTGCATTTAGCATCATTCCATTCTCTAGATTGGCATTTTAACAATCATAGTGCTTACCAAATCTAAGAGCCCTCTGTGACTTAATAAATCTTTGAAGATAGGAAACAATGAGATGCTTTCAAGTTTTCTATGCTTTAAATTAGTTAATTGTTGTTAAATATTGATATAATTTTTTATTAAGAAGTGTTTTTATTTGTTTTGCTTATTTAATTATTCCACACTTACATTTTGGTGCCCACCTTGGGGCCTCACCCCATGTTTTAACAATTTTTCTGAAAAGTGTCCGTACAGGATACAAGCGTGTTTTCTTTTAGCGTGATCAAAAGATTTTGTAGCACATCTGACACAAACTATAGAGATTCTGACTGTTTTAGCGCTTCCGACAAAAACTATAGCGCTTTTGAAGATTGTTTTAGCGCTTCCACCAGAAGCTTTCAACATAGTCTGACTGTTCATGTTCAAATCTATTTTAGCGCATCCGACGAACTCTACAGTGCTTCTGAAAGATTCTTCAATGCTTCCAACAAATTCTATAGTGCATCTGACCATTTAAGTGGCGCTTCTGACCTCTGTTATAGCGCTTTTGTAAATTGTATGGATCTGACGTGACCGCAGCTGGTAACTTCATTTTTTCAGTTGGACTAAAATGAACCAATCCTAGGATAGTCACTTGATTTAAAATATATCAATCCTAGGGTAGTCATCACATATTTTCTTTCTTAGTTAAAATAAACACCATTTCTTTTGTGAAGCAACATCTTCACATAGATAGCAAATTGTCGTTTGGGCTCTAAAAATTTAACAATTGATTATTGTGATTGTGTGGTGATAGGCATATGCTCTCCCCTTAACTAGGTGATCAAAACGATAGACTCATCCTTATTTTTTATGCATTTCATGCTTTATTAAATCCTTTAGAAGGCCTATCATAGTGGGAAAAAGTACTCACCCTACGGGAAAAACCTGAGTGGGAACAGCCAAATCTAGGTTTTCCAACCCACTATAAAATAAAAGTAAATCTAGGAAAACCCTCATTTACCGGAAGTGTGCAAGATAACCATCCCCAAAATCTTTGTTTTGAAGATTGGGAGGTCCCTTGGGGGATTTTATCATTTTCCACTCTGTACGAAAACCCTATCTATGAACCATAGTGTAGTATCTAACTCATCAGTTTCCAAACATTGTAATACTTAGCGGTGCAGGGGAAGGGAAGAATCTACCCCCAATACACTCACCATATAATTTCCAAGTACCATTTTCTCAAGGGATCAAGAAATCTAACCTTGAGTATGCACCTAGAAAAGACAAAAACACGGGTGCCCTCTATGGGGTGACACGGCTGTGTGAGTTGATGCAATTTTAAGATGTGGGTTGTTTGAGTATAACGATGACCTTTTTGTCCTTAAGAGTGAGTCTGTCTGAAGTGTATTTCTTGTCAAAAAACCTGTGAAAATCAAGAAGGATCTGTTTGATCCTTGAACATACACTTACTATTTAGATTCTAGGAATTAAAAACACATGCTCTATAATTGCTTGTTGTGTCTTCAAATCATTAAATCAGATAAAGATCATCCAAAAGAACATAAAAAGTTGACAATTCAATCTATGAAAACTTATGATTAGGGATTGGAAATCTACAAACTTTGTCAAGAAAACCCTTACAACAAGAATCAAGAAAACAAAGAAACAACTTAGTCACAAGAAACTATTGGAAAGAAGAATTTTTTTATATCAAAGTAGGAAAGTATTGCTTCAACATAGAACCTTCATCCATAGATTTCATGATTTTTCTAGGGGTTACACTAATGATTATGCCTTAGAGCCCTTATATTCACAAGCCTATTTCCAAAGGAGAGCTCTTTCACAAAAACATAATCATAGTCAACTTATTCATTAGTTTTCCATTCCAAAACCAGTGATAGAGTATTCTAACAGGCCAAATCAATTCATACAATAGAGGAAACATTTGAAAACATTAGGCTTGTTATCATAATCAGAAATTTACCAACAAAAATACCTTGTCAAAGTACCCCAGATTTTGTCCTAAAAAATCAGTCCCTTCATTGAGTAAAACCAGACAAACACTGATAGGTTGTGAAATAGCACATCCACAGTCTGTTTTAGTGCTTCTGCCCACTGTAATAGCACATCTACAGTCTGTCATAAACACCCATGAATGTCAAAAAATACCAAATACTTTAGTGCATCTACGGTCTGTCTTAGCACATACGCCCTATATGTTAGCACTTCCACAGTCTGTTTTAGTGCTTACATAGCCTATTTCAGCACATCTGTAGTTTGTCATAAACACCCATTAGTGTCAAAAATACCATATACTTTAGCACTTACACAGTATTTTTTAGTGCATCTACCCTATTTGACAACACTTTTACCATATCTTTTAGTGCATATAGTGTCTGTTTTAGTGCTTTTTCCCTCTGTAATAGCGCATCCACAAGACAAGAAAATAGAGAGCTATTGGAAACAACTATCAAATTGCTGACATCAGAAACTCAGGTTTTTATCAAACAGAAACAGTTTCTATAGTCTCGACAGTGTCTTAAACTTGAAACAAATAGGATCATACAAATCAAACCTTTTCAAATTAAACCTAGATCTTGCAAACTTTAAAGTGTCAACAAATCAAACACAAAATCTTAGATATTAGGTTAAGTTTCTTCATCAGGATATTATCATCCTACCATCACGAAATGAAACATAATAATCATATTTTTTTTAACCTAGTCTCATCAATAGGATATATCATCCTATTTGACTTTGTTAAATCAATTTGACACTCATCCAAACATAGAAGGTCAAAGTTAGTAAGAAAAACGAAGATTTGTATGCCAATTTTAACAAGGTCACAAAGACAAAAACTTAGAGAAAAGGAAATTGAAACACCAAACATCATGGCTAAAGAAAACCATTTCCACAGATTCCAACAAAATGATCCAAATGAAATAACCCAAGAAGATGTCAACACAGCACAACAAGATCCAAATTTCCACAAATTCATGGAAAAGGTTTTAGAACATGATATGGAAAAATATCTTCTGATGCTCGCTGAGCTAGGTGCCAAACTTTCAAAAGAATTCTATGTCAATCTACTGAAAGAAACACCTAAAGTAGCTAAAACAAAACCACAAAACATGCAAAACACTAATCAAGTAGTTGCCTTAACATGTCAAATGCAAAACTTACAACATCAACTTCAAGACATGAAAAAAGGAACCACAAAGAGGTACTCATTATAGGACATTTTTCCTTACCCTTTTCATTCGTGTGTAGACATGATACCATTTCCAAGACATTGTGAATTTCCCAAATATGACAAGTACAACAACAAAATAGATCCAATTGACCATGTAAGGGAATTCAAAACAATGAGTTTAGAGTTTCCATAGGAAGACACTTACCTAATGAGGTTATTTCCTAGAAGTTTAGGATCACACTATATGGAATGGTTCTCCAAATTACAACCAGGAATTCGATCCTTTGAAGAACTAGTCAACAGATTTATCACACAGTTCTCCTTCAACATTCAACATGATGTAACCATAAAAGATCTGTACAACATGAAACAAAAGAAGGAAGAGACATTTCTATCATTCTTACAACGTTGGCGAAAGTTGTTCACTAGATATCCTTGATCTATACCTAAAGAGGAAAAGATTGAATTATTTATCGACAACTTAAATGATGACATGAGTTATAGACTAGAACTGCAATGTCCCCTGACATTTGAAATGGTGATTGAAAATGGACTTAAAATCAAAGAAGCTTTAGTCAAAAGAGGGGTGATTAAACATTACAATCACACATCAAACAACGCCAATTTGTCAAATCACTATGGAAACAATGACAAGCCTAAATTTTGGTAGAAAAATAGAAATACTGGAAACAATGATGGTACAACTAACATGCAAAATACAAAACTAGTATTCAATTTGATGGAAACAACCATGAAAACAAATCAAAATGACAACCAAAACAACAATCAAGGTACCACTCAAAACAATAACCAAAATAATGGAGAATCTCGACCACCGCCATGTTAAAGACAATCCAATCGATGGAGATTTACACCACTAGGACAAAATTTGGAATAAAAAATGAGAGAGCTTATTGCAAATAGACTTATTACCCTACCAGAAGCAAGAAATTGGGAGCCGAAAGTAAAACCATCTTGGTGGAACGATGTTGACTATTGCAAATTTCATAAAAATAAAAGACATAAAAAAAATGACTGTATGCAATTAAAACATCTAATACAAGACTTGATTGAAGCAAAGAAGGTGTTTTTTGAAGGACCTCAAACAAACAACAATCACATAGCATTTACAAATCCTTTATCCAATTATGAAAAAGGGAGAGTCTTCTTCAAATAGTAAAGGAAAAAGTGTAAACTATATCTACGACATGACCATTCTTTGTATTTCTGAGGTTGAGAAAAATAATGTCATTGATAATCAAATAGATGACATTAACATCAATAACACTGTATCCCTAAATGTGATTCCAAACATAAACACATCTGACAACCAAATCAATGTCCTAAAAATCAAGGAAACACAAGGCTATCAACCGATCAATGGAATGACAAGGGGGTAGTCTAAAGTGATACTGAAAGGAGTTTCACCTAAAATCACTACTCCCCCATCACATCAATACAACATTGTGGATCAACTACAAAAGATACCCACACAGATGTCCATACTAGAACTTCTTAAAATTTCACCATGACATAAGAGGTTCTACAACAGGCTCTGGTAGCCACTACGGTACCCAATAATTTGGATGTCTATCAATTTCAAGCTATGGTGGGTCATCTAACCACGCCTCATTGTCTGTCTTCCAAGGGGCTGATTGTACTACCAATTCAAGTGGGACTGATTGTCAAAAATATTGTTTTCCAAGTGTTAGAAAAGGAACTAACATATAACATACTCTTGGGACATCCATGGATCCATGAAATGCAAGCAGTACCTTCGACATATCATCAATGTTTGAAATTTCCTGTCAATGGACAAGAGGTCAAAATTTCAGCTGACAACAATAATCCCCAGACTTGTAACATGCTTAAGGAAAATCAAGACACTCTGGTACCCCACAATAGAGAAGCGAGCACATCTACTTCATCTAGTGGTGAAAAGCAACTCAATTTTATATCCAAATGGGTTGAGAAAAAGGACCAGGAAAAGGAAACAACTATTGCTGACTCAACTTTATCAAACAATAACAGTCCCCTAAATAATCTATCACTGTAATTTATAGACAAAATCCAGTTAAAGGACAAAGGCTTGGGAGAATATTCCATTGAGCAATATTTGTGTCTTTCACAATTGCTGCCATCTCCAAAATCATACGGAAAGCCCACAACAAATGCACAAAAATCATCACAACCCATGATGGTTTTGGATGAAATATTTGTAAAATCGGTAACTCTAGAAGATGAATCAAAAGACAAGGCCATTCTAAATTGGCTCTACAAAGATGAAGAAGCTTCAACATCAGAAAATATCAGCATAAGAACAGATCAGTATGGAAAAGGAAAGGCTATCTTAGAGAAAATGAGCTATGAAGGGCAAGGACCAATTGGAAAGAAAAAAGATGGTATTATTGAACCTATTCAACCTCTAACACTTCAACCTAAAGATAAAACAAGATTAGGCTATACAAAGGAATCAAGAGAAGAAGTAACTCAAAAAGTGGTAGAAAATATTCTGCAAATGAGGGATGGGTCTAAAACAGATTCCAATGAGTATGAATGGGATCATTTATCTGCAACATCATTCACTGACAAACAAATTGATATCATCAAAGCATATACACCCACAAGAGAGGAGGGACAGAGTTCAGGAACTAGACCACTTGTATTGGGATCAACAAATATCGATGACTCAAGCGAGGATGAACAGGCATTGAGTGAGATAGACAACTCAGAGGAGGGTAATATCATAGACCTCAACCTTCCCACTAACAACTTTGACCACATGGCTATTAGAACACTTACAACCATCGACCTTACTCAACCTAATCACTTATTACCCTTGATGCATCCTAAACTTATTGATTGGGAACCAACCAAACCTATTAATATACCAGTCTTTTCAAATGATGAGGCCATCATAAATTTTCTTTGTAGTGATGAACCTGATACAAGTTCTACCCATAACACTCATAACGATACTTCAAATTAGGAGGGTGCCAAATCTTCTAGTTGCAAAAATGACAACAGGAAAAAAGGATTTAATGCTGAAAACCTTTCTGAGGCAGCATTAGATTTTGAAAAAGAAAAAATAAAGAACGTATCTAGCAGTGAAAGCCTTTCTGAGGTAGTTAAATATGGGAGATTTGACACCCTTCTAGAGCATTACCATGATAGATCATCAGTGCTAATGGAGCCTACATAGTCCATAAATCTTGGTACAACAGACAAGGAAAAGATTCTACATCTGGCAGTATCTATGATAGAGCAAGAGAAGCCATAATTCACCAAATTCTTTGAAGAGCGACATATCAATTTTTATCAGTCTTATTCTGATATGCTAGGATTAGATCCAAATCTCCTAATGCATCATCCATCTCTACCATCCACAATCAAACCAGTAAAGAAAAAATTAAGAAAAATGCATCCCCACATCACCTTGATGGTAAAAGTTGAGCTGAAGAAGTTGTTGGATGCATGATTTATCAGGTCTATCAATTATGCAAAGTGGATTTCAAATATTGTGCATGTATCTAAACTGGATAATAACATCAGAATATGCACAGATTTTAGAGATCTAAATAAGGCATGCCCAAAGGATGATTTTCCTTTACCAATCATTGACATCATTATCAATTTAACAGTGGGACATGCCATGTTGTCATTAATGGATGGCTTCTCAGGGTACAGCCAAATAAAGATATCACCTAAAGATCAAGAAAAGACAACATTCACTTGTCCTTGGGGCACATTCTATTGGAATGTCATGCCCTTTGGGTTAAAAAATTCAGGTGCAACATATCATGGGAAATGACCACTATTTTTCATGACATGATGCATACTTTCATGGAAGATTATGTGGATGACATCTTATCAAAATCATACACCAGATAAGGACATCTAGAGATCCTCGGCAAAATATTTGCTAGACTAGAAAAATTCAATGTCAGATTGAACCCTAAGAAATGTGTGTTTGGGGTAAAATCAGCAAAGCTCCTTGGATACATAGTGTCAGAAAAAGGAATTGAAGTGGATCTGTTAAAGGTCAAACCAATAATGGAGATGTCACCACCTAAAAATATTAGTCAATTACAGTCTCTACAAGGCAGGCTACAATTCATCAGGAGATTTATCTCCCAATTGGTAGACAAAATCCATCCATTCAATCATCTACTTCATAAGAATGTCTCATTCAAGCGGGATCATGACTACAAAAAAAAATTTAACCAAATAAAGAAAATTTGATGTTGCCTCCCATACTCATGCCACCTATAGCAGAAAGACCATTGTTACTATATATCACAACAACTGACATTTCTTTAGGAGCTCTATTAGCACAAGAAGATTTTGAGGGAAAAGAACAAGCTATTTACTATATCAACAGGACTCTCAACGGTTATGAAATAAATTACACATTCATAGAAAAAGCTTGTTTGGAAGTGGTATTTGCAACCCAATAGTTGCGGCACTACATGTTGACTCATACAGTCAGACTCATCGCAAAAATAGATCCATTAAAATATCTACTTAGCAAAGCTACTCTAATAGGGAGACTAGAAAAATTGATTATGATTTTAAGTGAGTTTGGCATCCAGTATGTAGACCAGAGGGCCATCAAAAGATAGGTGATAGCTGATCAATTAGTTGAAGCTCCGTTACAGGATAATCATCCAATGAACATTGAATTTTTCAGATGCAGACATTCAAAATATTACCACACAATAATGGAGACTTTATTTTGATGGATCATTCACACAAAGGGGATCTGGTGTGGGAATTCTATTTGTTACACCTCAAGGACACACCATCCCAAGGTCCTATAGACTAATTTTTCCATTTACCAATAATGTGGCTCAGTATGAGGCATTGATTATCGGCATCAAAGTGGCTATTGAATGGAACATCATAGAAATACAAGTGTATGGGGACCCACAGCTTGTCATCTATCAGGTAAATGATGAGTATCAGACAAAAGATGAAAAACCCATGCCATATAAGAAAATGATAGATGATCTTAAAAACTACTTTGTTGAGATCAAGTTAGAACAGATACCAAGGGTAGAGAAAAAAATTTGGATGTTGTGGCGACAATTGCTTCTCTCTTGCAATTACTAGAAAAGCAAGGTCATTATGAGTTTATGGTAGAACAAGTATCTAACCCAGCCTACGACAATACTGAATCACAAACCATATGCCAAATAACCAACATTAAAACCTCACTCTATGAAGAGATCTATGCTTACCTCAAGGATAATATTCTTCCTCCTAATCTTTCTAGAAACCAGAAACGTAACTTTATCTGCCAATTCGCATGACATACATTGATTGCTAACATACTTTACCGTCGAGGTCTAAATGGTACTCTTCTTCGGTGTCTAGAACATCACAAATCTAAAACAGCCTTACATGAGGTTCATGAAGGTATTTGTGGAACTCTCTCAAGTGGGCTAACCCTAACAAATAAACTCCTATGTTTGGGGTATTACTGGCCGAATATGGAGAAGGAGACTTATCAATTTGTTAAAAAGTGTCAGAAATTCAAAATTCATGGTAACTTAATCCATGCGCTAGCACAAGAATTGCAACCATTTACATCAACATGGCCCTTTTTTCAGTGGGGACTGGACCTAGTAGGAAAGATAAATTTGTCTTCATCCAATGGACACAAGTTCATAATCACAGCAATGAAGTACTTCACAAGATGGATAGAAGTGGTTCCCTTAACAACAATCACAAGGAAACAAATATCATCTTTCATACTAAACTACCTCATCTGTAGGTATGGCATACCTCAATCCATTGTAACAGACAATGGTACACCTTTTAAGAACTAGGATGTCCAAGAATTATGTGAAAATTTTTATATCCAACATCGTTTCTCAACACCGTACTATCCTCAGGGAAATGGCCAAGCAGAGGCCTCAAACAAGACAATTCTGAAAATACTAAAGAAAACGGTTAATGATGTTGGACGTGATTGGCATGTCTAGCTAAATCCTGCATTATGGGCCTACAGAATAACCATCAGAACACCCACAGGAGCTACACCATATGCTTTGGTATATGGATCAGAAGCTATAATACCCATTGAGGTTGAGATTCCATCACTCTATGTCTCACTGAGAGTTATCATTACAGATGAGGATTATAAAGTCTCTAGACTATAGGAACTGGAATTGTTGGATGAACATCATCAACAAGTTGTTAATCATTTGAATGCATACCAATAGAGAATGTCCAGAAGCTACAATCACAAGGTAAAACCTAGAGTCTTTCAAGTTGGTGACTTGGTCCTAAAAGAAAACCCTAAAAATCAACAGGACAGAGAAAAGAAAGGGAATTTTGCACCTAACTCGCTAGGTCCCTTTATCATCATATCAATTTATGGATCTGGAGAATATCAATTGTCTACACCTAAAGGGGGTCTGTTCGATTAACCTATCAACAGTATCCATCTCAGAAAGTTTTACACCTGCGTCACCTAGTGCATGGATTAGTTTCTGAAAATGGTTACCTGGATGAAAACCTAGCAAATAGGCATCTTGGTAATAGAAAAATAAAATTAAAAAAATAAAAATAAAAAAATTTAAAAAATAGAAAATACGAAAAAAATAAAAAAGAATGAAAAAGTGCAATAAAAACATGTAGTGAAAACCTGGAAACAGGTGTTATTTGTAATTTAACCAGCTTTTCCATCTATTTGATGCATGTTATGGTCATTATTTTCACCACCATTTTACATCCATTATCATATCATTGCGAGTGGTCATGTCTCACCCTAGCTTGGGGGAAACATCAGGACCTCATTGGGGGAAATAAGCATTGAGCTTGACCAAATAAACAAACAATAGGAAGAAAAATGCAACAAAAACAATGATCAAAAAACACAACAAAAATTTGCACATTAATCGCCATTGGAAACACATCAAACATCCATATCATATTGAAAATCCAAAAACAAGTCAAAAATAAATCAAAAATTCAAAAACGAAGTCGTCAGTCGAGCTGCATGGTCTTTGCATGTATAATGTAGGCAAGGCTAATCTTTGATCAACCCCAGAGGCCCCTAGGATATGTCTTTAGGTTAGGTCTTTGGTCAAAAACTCTCAAAAATCTTAAAAACATCATAAAATCAGGATGGATGATCTAATCTGAATAATGGTTGAAATATTTTAAGTAAAGGTTAGATATGTTGTACTTTAATTATTGTTATCATTTCTTTGGAGCAACTTGATGATGTATTGAACTAGAGAAGCTAGGAAGGAGAATGGTATTTTTGTTGTCTGTTGTCTGTGAGTTAATCATCATTATTGTTTGAATTGTCATGAGACATGCTCTACAAAGTATCACTGATGACATTCCAATTCACATGGGAAAGTGATTAATTCTTGTCTGTTTATGGAAGAAATGCTCAGGTCATCTCGGTTTAATTATACCTTGATGATCGTGTTCACTTGCAATATCAAAAATCATGAAAGTAGTACTCAAGTCATCATTGGTTTACATTATACCATTGACGCTTGTACTCACTTTCAACATTTTAAAAGCTCCATGATGATACAAAGCACAGTAAAAGGACTATTAAAATGCCAATGTCTGCATGTAGATTTGCATGGTAAAATAGGTTACATTCATAATAGTGTTACATCTGCAGAGTATTTGTTACAAAATTGGTGAATCATTCAATAATGATGTTATCTTTTCTCATTAATGGATTGATTATACTAGAAATTAACAAAAAAATCATCATTATCATGTAGTTGCATAATCATTTGCATGGAATACATTTAGAAACAATTATTTATCATTTCATCTTTATCATTTAGATCATATAATTTGCATTAATCATGTCATTTCTTCATTTTATGTATTGCATCATAAAATGTCATGAGAAAAATATAAAAAATAAATCACTATGTAGGTGCATATTCATTTATCTATTCATCACATCATTATCATACATTCAAAATATCATCATATACATCATTCATTATTTTCATCATTCATTCATCGCATCATAATTTTCATTTGATATCACAAGAATAAAAGTGCAGATATCCCATTTACATTATACGTCATTTAGCATTAGAACATCATATCCGTCATCATACATATAGGCATACATACATCATGATTATAAATTACATCCATACACCATACATCCATACATCATGCATCCATACATCATCATAATACACATCATAGATAGAACATCATAAATCATAAAGCATGTCATCGTGATTATAATTTGCATCCATAACATCATAATAAATATCATCACATGGCATATGGAATGTAGAAAATAAATGCATCCATCATACAATTGTATAGAACACGTAATATATCGATATAGTCCACTGTATATCATATAGATCTCAAAATCATAATGTCAAGTATACAATGATGTCTAAAATGAAAAAGGATATATCATCAACAATGGTTGTAAATCAAAATAATCAAAGTGTACATCACATCTCAAATATAACGGAGGATACAATCATGTGTTGTTGGCTCCATATGGTCCAGGCATCACAGAACCAGTCCCTCCACCACCACCAGATGTACTGGGATCCCTCAGGTCTCTCAGGAGAGGCTATGTCACACCTGCACTAACAGTCCTAGAATGAGTCCTGCCAGATCAGGACTTCCTATAGCTCACTCTCTACTCTGAAGGGACGGCATCATAGAATTTACCTTTGTAATACTCTACCTCCCCACCAATATGGACAACCTCTCGCATATAATCTACTACAGTGGTACCATCCACTAATCTGTGTAATCTCTCGACTGCAGCCTGAGCCCCCTCAGTAAATCTAGTGGCATCCCTCTTGGCTATCAATGATGCAATCTGAGTCTGAGCTACCCCTATAGTCTGCCTAGCGGTATCCCTCTTGGTTTTCAATGTTGTAATCTATGTCTATGCTGCAACCAACTGAACCTATACCTAGGCTAAAGCTTGTGTGTGACTAGGCTTGTTCCTGCAACTGAGCCTGAGTCTATGACAATAAACCCTGAGCTTGAACAAGTTGAGCCTATATGGTCTCTAACTACACCTGAAGGCTCACAATTTACATTTGCTCTGTAGGATCTACCACTACTTGCCTCTTACAAGTCACTGTATGCTCCTGCACATCTAAGGTTGGACCTAAACCACCTGCATCAACTCAACTGTCAAATCCATACTCATCTCCATTGCTCTCATCTCCACTACCCCTCTCATCTCCACTACCCTCCTCATCACCACTATCGTCCTCATCACCACCACCCTCAACATCCTCCATCTCAATCTCACCAACCTCCTCTCTCCTCCGCCTACGACCATGTGCAACAACAACATCCTCTTCTGTAGGTAATGGGGCAGGCTCATTAGGAATAGTAATGTGTGGAAAAGGATGCAAAGCCAGATACTCAGCATAATCTACTATAACAAGTGGCTCAACAATTTTAGGATGGATATCCCACTCTAACAGCTACAAAGATTAATACTCTTAAACAACAACATCATATGACATACCAGGTCCCCACTCTGTAGAATCTGATTGATGATGGGCATAATGAACAACACCCTGGGGCATACCCTGAACCAAACCATACTATCTATGCACTCCTCTGATCAAAAATCTCTCTAACACCCAGCAATTCCAACCAATCAGTAACATAGACTGACAAAGAACGTACTTGAATTTCATTCTCGTCCCAATGCTTGCAATCAAGGCATCCATCACTCTCCTTCAGTGCTCTAACTTACCCAGTTTGGACTGGGTAAGGCGACCTACATATATGTACACATCCAATCTCATAGCTAGTCTTTGTCTCACTGGCACTAGACACGTGACAGCTATGTGCTCCCATGCCCACACTTGTAATAAAATAGCTCCAAATGACAAACTGTGACCTCCAAGGTAAACAGCCGAATACAAATCATGATACAGATGGGAAAGCATACACATGCCCCAAGCATATCTCATCCCGTGAACAACCATGCTCTCCAACACATGGACCCAACCAATAGAAAGTCCCTTTAACTTGTGATCAGGAAAAAGGAACCCTCCAATGAACCCAACAAGAACTGCGGGAAGTGTCGCATAAGCATCCACCATCTCATGCCATGGAATCCAATACCCAGAAATCTGATCATCCTAAAATACTCTACAAAGAGCATTAATCCTACCCTGCTTTGTAGAATCATAGACAACAACCTCTCCAACAATGGGAATCTAGCAAAATCTGCCAAAAATCCTCAGGGGTGATTGTCATCTCACCGATAGGAAGGTGGAAGGTGTTATGCTCGCTATGCCACCTCTCAGCTAAAGCATTAGGAGACCTTGATTAATCCTAATCTGGGGCATGAATAATAGAGAAGACAATCCACATCGTACAATGATTGTCATCTCAAGCTGCGATAACTGTGGTATCAAATCAAATGTCCACGGGAACCGCTCACGAACTTGAAGATTCTCCAATGACTCCTATTATCAAGAAATCTTCAAAATCAGTACTCTTTGTCAAATCATCAAAGATCAATTATCCTATCAAATCTCATGAGCGAACATCATTGAACCTCACCTAGCATGTGGTCAACCATCAAATTTACAATTGTACCTCACCTATCATGAGATCAATCATCAATACATCAAATCAACCTTGCTTATCATGAGGTACATCAATCAAACTATAATTATTCCTCACCTATCATGAGGATAATTATCATCAATCAAACAATAGACCACGCCTATCATAAGGTTGAACATCATCTACTTGATCAAGATCATCAATCATATCAAACCAACAGCTGACACAATCAAAAACTGATAAAATCATGGACAAATTTGACAAACTTTATAAATCTGACTTGGATGCACTAAAACAGAGTTTCTATGCACCAAAATATCAAAAGCTCCATTTAAACACTTAAAAGTGCTAAAACATAATATGCGCCATTTCATCAATCTAAAGTGCTATTTCAGGCAATCAAAGCGTTGATTCATCAGAAGCGCTAGTCTATTAGGTCAATGGGCTAATCTATCAGGTCAATGCACTAAACTATTTAAAGTGCTAAAACAGAGAGTGAAAGTGCTACAAAACCTATCCCACACGCTTAAACATCAAAAGCGCTAAAACATCCTATCTAAGCACTAAAATTTTTGACCTAACACTAAAGTAGTGGAAGCGCTAAAATAGTTGTTCTAAGCGCTACAACAGAAAGGAAAAGCACTAAAATAAACTAAAATTTTACAATCTAGAAAAAGCACGAAAAATTAAAAATGCACAAAACACAAGGGAGTTCAAGGGTACATACCGAAGGTCCGTACGCAGTCGGATAGTTGTGTCATCGCATGCGCTCAAATAGGTAGTAGGAGATTGGCATCTTTCTCCAAACTGCTCAAATAGCTCTCTCAAAAAATGTAAAAACTCAAATGCACAAATGAGTTTGAAAAAGACCTTTATGACCTTTTATAGGTTATTGAAGATGGGATTTTTTGGTGGGATTAATTAATTTTTTTAAGAGAGATTAATTCAAATTCATCCAGGGGCACTTTCTACATTCTTAATCGGGAGATAAATTATTTCACCATCGAATCTTCATCGAATCATCATCAAATCATCAACAAATCATAAAAATTTCAAAAAAATTGAAAAATTAAAAAAAATCAAAAAATCATCATTTTATCTCCTGAGGGGGCATATATCCATCATCACCTCAAAATCAACATCTGGGGCATATTGAAAAAATTTCGTCGATCCTACCAGTAGTGGCAAATTTTCTTTGAAGCAATGTGTAAACACATCACTTCAGAGAGGGGCAAAATATATACACCTAAAAATGGTCTGGAGAATATAATTAATTAAATATAATGTATTTGATTAATTAACCTTTATTTCATCTACTATTAAATAAATAGAAATATTTATTTATAGTTCATCTTAAATTCTTCAATCTTTATTTTATTATTTTCATCTTAATTAAATAAACGAATTTCACTTTGTTTTATTTAATTATCATAATTAAATTCATCCACTTAATAAATAAATAGAAATATTTATTTATAGTCCATTCTCCTATTCTTCAATTTTAATTAAATATACAACTTCAATAGTTTGTGTTATTTAATTTTTTTTTATTTTTTTATTTTTTTAGACTATAGGAATCGGTAGCACGACCCCCTATAAACTGTAGTGTGCCTAGTAAAATTTTTAACATGACAGAAGCACTGGCGTGACACGCCCTCCGGTACCACGGGGGTGGAGGAGACTAGACCTCATGACCAACCTCCTGCAACAGGAAAGATTTAGCCAACTGAGCTAGGGCCCCAACCCTGATTGTGTTATTTAATTACCACATCATTCAATCTTAATTAAATAAACAAGTTTAAATACTTTGTTGTTTAATTATAATATCCCTTCTATATTTATTTAATAAACAAATTCTATAGTTTGTTTTATTAAATTATTCAAATAAAGGCATAAAGGCAAATTTTCCTCTATTCACTCACCAATAAAATTAGATATGAAATATCCAATTTAATTCAACTGGCATTCATGGGAAAGCTTTGAAGAAAAACTTGCAAGAAATCCTCTTCAATCTCCTTCCTCTAATTCTTCCTATCATTTGGCCTGATGTTTTCATGGGGAGAAACCATTCCCTTCGTCAGCTCAAGCTTCTTCATCTCTCACCATTTAATCCTCCAGATTGAATCCAAGCCTTTGTTATGCTGCCCCATCATAATGTGCTATCGTAAATCTATAAATACAGCCTTCTGAAGCAAAGAATGGATCTCTCAACTTTGTGCAAACTTGCTCTACAAGAATAGCAATCGTAGCAATAGCATCTTAGCATCATAGCAATCATAGAATCAGTAGAATCAATATCATGGCTGCATCTTAGTTTTACTGTAACTTCCATCCATCAAGTTTCATGTCAACATAGATTACAGTAGCATCAATATTATCTAGAAATCACCATATAGAATTAGATCATTGCATTGAGCATCATTCCATTCTCTAGATTGGAATTTTAACAATCACAATGCTTACCAAATCTGAGAGCCCTTTGTGATTTAATAAATCTTTGGAGATAGGAAACAATGAGACGCTTTCAAGTTTTCTATGATTTAAATTAGTAAATTGTTGTGGTAAGAAGAAGAATCGGTAGTCGGAACCGTGAGCCACATCCAAAGCATTTTTTGGATACGATTCAAATCCAATTTTTTCATAAATTTCAAAAGGATTATCCTCAAATTAGTATTTGTCAAAGAATTTTTGAAATTCTTAAACCTTTTTATGTCAAAATAAATCACACATGCACTACTTGTTGTTGCAGACTACATATTGAATTCTCTAACCATTTTGATTTTTATTGTTCTATATATTTAAATTTACATACTAACGATGTTTTGCAGGATTGTGGCATAGAAGCCCCACCAAAATCTTCAAGAGAGTTCTTATCAAAAAAATTATGTGAAATAGAGGATGGCCAAATATTCTACAAGACAACATACTTGGATGGTTCATGTGAGCATTGCAGTGGCTTGTAGCATATGCCAGTATGTCAACATATGGAAAGCACAGATGAAGTGGGATAAAAACTAGTAGAGTTCAGGAAGTATAAAATAGTGGCATATTCTATAAAAGATGGGTCTCAAGCAAAAAGGTGTGATTTGGTTATTTAGAAGATTCTAGTGTATCAGTTTATTTCCATGTTTCATGACAATATAGTGTATAAGTATGCAAGGCACACCCATAGAGCTTGATGGCTCGACACAATTCAAGATATGCAAGGACACCTTTCCAGTTGGAAAAATAGTATCAATGGTTGACTTTGCAGAGAACTACACTCTACAACCATAGTGTGAGGTGCAGTCATAGTATTACAACTCCACACAACTTTTGATATTTTTGCAAATAACATTCATTCATGCAGATGATAGTACAGAGGACCAAAGGAAGGTATTGATGGAGTGTCACTTTTATATTCGTTATGATCGCACACATTCTCCAAAGTTCTTGCAAGGTTGCTTCCAGATGTTCTCCAATGATTTGGCTCAGAGGGGCATAGCATATGGTCAGATAATTGTGTAACACAGTTCAAGAACTCATGCATGTTCTACTGGTTGAGCATGATGCATGTCATTATAGGTGTATGACATATGTGGAACTTTTGTGAGGTCAGGTATGGAAAGGGGGAGCATGATGGTGCAGGAGAATGTATGAAAAGATCATTAGCACGAGAAGAGTTAAAGTATAAAGATAGTGCAAAGTTGGCAGATGCAAGATCAATCATCGAGTGGTGTAATGCTTCAATGGGTCCAGGTAATGAAGGTACATCTTCAGTTCATAGATTTTTTTGGTTGATGGATGATACTAACATTGCACCATATGAGGATTGTTGTACATTAACAGGATCGAGTGAGCTACACTCTTTCCTTAGCTCAAATGCAAGTTCATGGAGTATTGATACACGAAAGATGACATTCTTTTTTTCTTTATGTACAATACAAGCCTGAAATGATTGTGAGTTAGGGGAGTGGGTTGACAAATGGGTGACAAGTTACCTTAGCCCACTTCATATGTATCACCCTCCGACGACATTGGAACTATCACAAATGGAATCATCAGTCGACTTTGACCACATATTAGATCTAGTTCAACCAAGTAATATTTTTTTTGGCTTAGTTTCTGAAATTCCATATTGTTATCTTACTTTGTAGTGTATTCATAATGTTGACTAATTTCAAGATATTTTTTGCACATATCAATGTAGGGCATGTTTATGCAGTTATTGCAGATGAAGACAACGAAGAGGGAATAGACTATTACTTGTGTCATTGTGTTAAGGGAAAAAAGAAATTGGAGGCCCCAGTTATAGATGGAGAAAACATCAAATACCCTACAGGCTCAGTTTTTGTTACTGGAACGTGGCTTAGAAGGTACCCATATAAGAGTGTTAAACATTGGTTGTTTCAGGACTTTTACATGCATCGTAAGATTCTTCATTACTCAAACCTTGTCATGGCATCCAATGTTCGTTTGACCAAATATGGGGGTAGACTTGTTGTCATGGCATCCAATGTTCGTTTGACCAAATATGGGGGTAGACCTTTGAACAAGACCTTGTGGAAGGTATGTGAGTCTAACCATGAGGAAATACTTGACACAAAAAGAGTAGAGAAAATCCGAATGGTTCATTTGATTAATTTGTAAGTATGCACCGATGTTCTTATTAATTTATAATTGTATGCACATTAATTTGTTTCATACCAATGCTATCATCTTCTTTTACTTATTTTATGCTATTATGAGGAGGGTTTATTGAAAGGAATGGTTCCACACCTTACCAAAACATGCCACCACATTAGACCTTAAAATCGCTTTCACAAACTCAAAAGACAATCACCCAACCTCTACATGCAATATTTTATCAAACCCTAGGGTGAAACCTCATTTTTCATGCCCTTTTCCATCAAAATATATACGGGCAGCAACACAAACCCCATAAAACTTATTCCCTTTCACCAAATAAGCACCCTAACATCTAAACTAGACCCTCTTGATTCATTCCTCTGAGCCACAAAGATTACAATAGGAGGAATGAGTTAAATCTCCATTTCAAACTTCAAAACCCCTAAATTTGCAAACTTAGACCATCCCCTCCAATCTTGCAATAAAATGATTTTTAATCAATGAAATACCACTCAAATGGATTAAAAAGAGAGATAAAACAATCCTCCATAGGTTCACATTGATTTCAGAGCATAGTACAACAATACAGGTCCGTACAGACCTGTAAGAATTAGGAAAACAAAAAATCAATGAAAAATAGGAAAATCTTATTGTTATTGCTTCAATATTGTCCAACCAACCATTACAACGAATTTCCATGCCTTTTTAAAGGCTTCTCCACACAAAACAACTGACCAACCAACTCTTAACTAAATTTTAAACCCCTTTATGACCGTTGGAACCCCTTAACATGACAATTTTGCATTTTTGTGCTAACAACAATTTGTCAGCTTTTATAGCTTTTCACCTTTTAGACACAATGACTCCAAATCCCCATGATTATTTCCTAGTGCATTCCAATTGGTCTATTAGACCTTATTGAAACCAAAAAAATGACCTCACACAAAAACTGACTTTTCACCTATCTTGCTAACTTTTGCCAACCTTGACAGCATTTCAACATAATTTGCAACTTGGATTCAGAAGACCTCAAAGTTGATCTATTACATCAAGAATGGTCTCTTTAGACCTTATTAAGACTCAAAACCCCTAAAAAACTTAGACTCCATCACCATGACTCATTTTTCATAAAACATCTAGAGCAAGACCATTAAAATGGAATGGTGCTCCTGCACCACTATTAAACTGTAAAACTGGAAGATTTGAAGGTTTTTAGACTTGATACACTACTACCCGAGGTTATTTTATGGTTTGGAGTTGATTTATTGATAGTTGCTTCACAAAATTGACCTAATTTGTGGCACTTTCTAGTGGACAGTTTATTGTTCTTAGAAACTTTCCAAAATAACCTCTTCAAAGTTTTTGTTATGTATTAGTAGATCAAAATGGGTTTCTAAATATGTATTGGGTTTGTGGAAACATAAAGAGATTGAAAAATAATCACAAAACAAGCAAACTATGTTGTCCACAAGGCCAATTAGGCCAAATTAACAAAGCAGCCACCATTTATTCTTCCTATCACATGCAAACCACCATTGCACAACATTAACCAATCTACCAAACCACCAATTCCTCCACTTTTAGGGCGTGATAAGCCCTCTAACATAAAAAACCCCAAAACCATCTTCTTTAACAAGTTAGGCAAGGGTTTATTGAAAACCAATACTCTAAACCTTCCCATAGCCAACCAAAGCCTAAAACACCTTCAAAAAGGTCTGTACAAGCTTAAAATTTTAATAGGTATTGCTGCCCCCAAAGATTTCTTCAAACCCTAGCACTAAACCACCATTTTCTACTAAAAAATGCACCATTTGACATCTAGGGCATCACCTAAAAACCCTCTATTCACCTCCCTTGCACACAAAACTTTTCACACATGTTTTATAACCCTAACTAATCCTTTCCACCAACTTACAAAAGAATACAGTGGGTGGAAGGATTAATATGATATTTTAATGCACTCAAAACCCTTAAAATAGGGTATACAAACTGGCCCTCAGTAATTAGCTTCTAAAATTCACAAAATCACTGGAAATCCAACCAAACCAAAACTAAAATGGAGTTAAGCTTGTTGCCCACTGAATTCCATCCAAAAGAGAACACAATCACCCTAAACAAAACCATACAATTCAAGGAAACATCAGATGTCTCGTAAAAATATAGAAAAATGTAAAGAAACAATAAATTTTATTGATCTTCTAAGTACATGGTACATTTACACTAGGCATGGTACATTTACACTAGGAATAGTCCTCTTTCACACCCAAACATGCAGAATCGCTCTAAGCTACGTTCAACTGGCTCGATTCCTTAAGGGTTGAAAGTGCAAAAAGGAAACAATCTTTGATGAGGTATTACTGAAAAACCATGGTGCTTATGGAATCTTCATCTAAGCCTACAAGATCATGTTGGGCCCCTCTACAATAACCTCTCTCAGTTTTTGTTATCTTAGAGTGGTTTTCCCATGGTGTCCAATTTTCACTTGATGGAGAAAGTGTCAAATGCAATCAGTGCAAAGTTGCAAGGTGGTGCAACTTTCGTTCTGCAAATCGTGTGACCAAACAGACTGTTCCAACACATCCGAATATATATATGTTTACACTATACACAGTCCTCTTTCATGCTCAAGCATGCAGAGTTGCTCCAAGCTACATTCAACTGGATCGATCCCTTAAGAGTCCAAAGTGCAAAATGGGTGCAAACTTCAACATGTTGTTACTCGGATACAGTGATGCTTAAAAACTTCTCGTCTAATCCTATGGGATTTTGTTAGACCCCTCTACAAAAACCTCTCTCGATTTTCATTATCTCAGAGGCAATTTTGCGTGGTGGCAGATTTTCACTTGGAGAAAAAGTTGTCAAATGCAAGTACTTGAAAGTTTCTAAGTGGTTCAACTTTCATTATGTAACTTGTGTGACCAAACAGACTATTCCAATGCATCTAAATAGGTTTTTTTACGCTAGGCATATTCTTTTTTCACACCCAAACATGCATAATCGCTCCAAGCTACATTCAATCGAATCAATCCCTCAAGAATCCAAATGCAAAATGGCTGCAAACTTCAACATGTTGTTGCTCAGATACCGTGATGCTTGGAAACTTCTCATCTAATCCTCTAGGATAGTGTTTGGCCCCTCTACAAAAACCTCTCTTAGTTTTTGCTATCCCGAAGGCATTTTCTCATGGTGGTGGATTTTCACTTGGAGAAAAAGATGTCAAATACAAGTAGTTGAAAATTGCAAAGTGGTGTAACTTTGGTTCTGCAACTCGTGTGATCAAATGGACTGTTCCAACGTGTCCAAATAGGTATTTTTATGCTAGGCATGGTCCTCTTTCACACCCAAACATACAGAATCTCTCTGAGCTATATTCAACCGGATTGATCCCTTAAGAGTCTAAAGTGCAAAATGGTTGCACACTTCAACATGTTGTTACTCAGATACCATGATGCTTACAAACTTCTCGTCTGATCCTATGGGATTGCATTGGGCTCCTCTACAATAACCTCTCTTAGTTTTCACTATCTCAGAGGCATTTTTCTGTGGTAGCGTATTTTCACTTGGGGAAAAAGTTGTCAAATGCAAGTAGTTGAAAGTTGCAAAGTGGTGCAACTTTCATTCTGCAACTCATGTGACCAAACAGACTATTCTAACATGTCCTAATAGGTATTTTTACACTAGAAATGGTCCTCTTTCACACCCAAACATGCGCAATCACTCTGATCTACATTCAACTTGATTGATCCCTTAAGAGTCCAAAGTGCAAATTGGTGCAAACTTCAGCATGTTGTTACTCAGATACCGTAATTCTTAGAAACTTCTTGTATGATCCCATGTGATCATGTTGGGGCCCTCTACAATAACCTCTCTAGGTTTTTTCTATCTCGGAGGCATTTTTCCGTGGTGGTGAATTTTCACTTATGGAAAAAGTTGTCAAATGCAAGTAGTTGAAAGTTGCAAAGCGATGCAACTTTCATTCTGCAACTCATGTGACCAAACGGACTGTTCCAACACATATGAATAGGCATGTTTAAGCTAGGAATGGTCCTATTTTATACCCAAACACATGGAATTGCTCCAGGCTATGTTCAACCGAATCGATCCCTTAAGAGTCCAAAGTGCAAAAATGGCTGCAAACTTCAACATGTTGTTACTCGGATACCGTGATACTTAGAAAATTCTCATTTGATCCTCTGGGATCATGTTGGTACCCTCTACAATAAAATCTCTTAGTTTTTATTATCTCTAAGTGGTTTTCCCGTGGTGGAAAATTTTCACTTGATGGAAAAAGTGTTAAATACAAGCAGTGCAAAGTTGCAAAGTGGTGCAACTTTCGTTCTGCAACTCGTGTGACCAAACAGACTATTCCAACGCGTTTGAATAGGTATTTTTATGCTAGGCATGGTCCTCTTTCACACCCAAACACACAGAATTGTACTGAGATATGTTCAACCAGATTGATCCCTTAAGAGTCCAAAGTACAAAATGGTTGCAAACTTCAGCATGTTATTACTCGGATACCGTGATGCTTAGAAACTTCTCATCTGATCCTATAGGATTGCATTGGGCCCCTCTACAATAACCTCTCTCATTTTTTGCTATCTCGGAGGCATTTTCTAGTGGTGGCAAATTCTCATTTGGGGAAAAAGTTGTCAAACGCAAGTAGTTAAAAGTTGCAAAGTGGTGCAACTTTTGTTCTGCAACTCGTGTGACCAAACAAATTTTTTGAACACATCTAGATGGGTAGATTTATGCTAGGAATGGTCCTCTTTCACACCCAAGCATAAGGAATCGCTCCAAGCTATGTTCAACCAACTTGATCCCTTAAGGTTCCAAAGTGCAAAAGGGAAGCAAACTTTGACAGGCTATTACTCGGAAATCGTGATGCTTACAAACTCTTTGTCTAAGCCTACTGGATTGATTTGGGCCCCTCTACAATAATCTCTCTCTATTTTTGTTATCTTGGAGTTGTTTTCCTATCGTGTCCAGTTTTCACTTGATGAAAAAAGTGTCAAATGCAAGCAGTGTAAAGTTGCAAAGTGGTGCAACTTTCATTTTGCAATTCGTGTGACCAAAAAAACTACTCCAACACATCCTAATAGGTAGGTTTACGCTAGGCATGGTCCTCTTTTGTACCCAAACACACAGAATTGCTTTGAGCTACATTCAACCGGCTTGATCCCTTATGATGGCATGCAAAACAATGGAAAAAAGAAACATACACATGACAATTGAGAAGTCTGAGTATTCCACACAAAAAGTGTATGATCATTGGTGCAAAGCACCTTGTTCCTTCATTTGATGAAGAAGGTCTAGTTTAGTGGTTTTAGTTATTATAACGTCAAATAAGGCCATGATAAGCCATTTTGTAATCTTTCTTTTAATTTTGGGTTAGTGTGGGGTCATTTGAGTCAATTATGTAAGTACAAATAAGAAAATTGCATTGGTAAAGGCATTGGAAGAGATTACTAACGTTGCCCCTATTCAAAATTCAGAATTTAGGCCTTAAAAGCAAGGCTAGACAAGGTGAAAAGAAGAAATTGCTTGAGAATAAGTTAGAATAGGTTGGAAATAGGGTGAGGTTGTGGAGTTTTATGTCTTCAAAAGGTCTGCAAGGACAATGGAGGTCAAAAGTATGTTATGGCATGATGCCCTAGTTGGAAAAAGAGGGGTTTTGAATGAAAAAGAGAGGTTTGAGGGAGTAAAAGTGGGTAGAGTTAGGGGGCAGCATAATTTGGTGGTCAATTAAGTTTGTGTAGGCAGAATGAAGAGAGTTGGAAGAGGTTTTAAGGTTGTATGAGATCTAGATATGGGGTTTTCAATAAACCCTAGTGAAATTTGAGAAAAGTGAGGGTTTAGAGGATAGTGGGGTTAGAGGGCCACACCCTAAAAATTATGGATTTTGTGGATTTGCATACTGGAAAATGTTTCCCAATGGTGTTTTACAATTGGAAGAGTGATTGAGAGGGTGTTGCTTTGTTAAATAGACCTATTTGGAGGTCTAGGATAGTGTTGAGTCCATTTCTTATTTGTATTATAAATTATAACTTGTTTTCTCCCGATTCCATTTCCCATACAAGAAATAATATTGCAAAAAGTTGACATATAAATCTTTTGATGTGTTTATATGGTGATGGATCAAGAACATAACAATTCATTTTTCACTATCAGGATTATGCTGTGAAAATGTTTAAAGACTATTCAAGATAAATGTTTGTATGATAATGTGTCAAGAAGTTAACTACTTCATCTACTTTGAATATTATGTTTTTCAAGTGTTGTGAGGATTATGTATCCTTTTCTTAATTGAGTTGTTCCAATGAAAGGATTACATATATTGGAATATTTTTATGAATCATTTCATGGAATACCAATTGAAAATGTGTATTTTGCTTTTAGATAAAGTTGTTTAGCATCAATCAATTAATATTCAAGACAAATCATGAAGGGCAGCAATGATCAATGCTAGGGATAACCAATTGATAAGTATACACGTGAATAAGTCAAGCATGTACATGTGAATAAGGGAAGCACAAGTACTCAAAAACACGTAAGCCTTGAAGTATACACACGAATACATAGTATACACAAATTAATACAAAGTATATGCATGAATACAAGGTATACACATGAAAACACGTAAGTCGCAAAGTATACATTGGAACACACGTAAGTCACAAAGTATATAAGTAAGTTGTAAACTATACACTTGAATACACGTAACTCATATCTATTGAACCATGAATTTATAATGAAAATATGGACACCATCGGTAAAAAAGGTTTGTATTAACCAAATAGCCATGTAGGCATACATCAATATATGTCAATATAAGTATGAAATATAGGTACAAAATAGCCATATAGGCTTACGAGAATTCCATAGAGGCATACAATGTCAAATATATCCAATACAAAATATGTACAAAACTGCCATGTAGGCAGACAACAAAGGGCTCTAGAATCAAAAGTCATTGCTCTCCATGCTCTCGAAATAATTTTTTTCCCTTTTCTTGTCAATCAGATGTGATACGTCTGTCACTCATTTATGTTGTGCTCGAGGAGTGCTCCTACTGCTCCTCCTAGTGTTTAGTTCTTGGTGAAGTTTTCTCTGTTACAATAAGTAAAGACATTAATATATAGAAATTACATTATAAAAAATGATATATTTAACAAAATAATCACTTACCGCCATCTGATGATCACTCTCCATGAGGGAAATATTCACACGCCCATGCTGAGGCACGTTGAAGCCTTGTATAAACCATCCAAATAGAAATTAAACTACTAATCAATAATGGTTTGCTTTTTCACTAACTAACATCTATAACAACGAATGTAAATTGAAATTTATTAATTTTCCTCATACCTCCCCTATTAGAGCCATTGAGGATTCTATAGCAAATGAAACACTGATCTACATTTCCCTCATCACATTTGGAGGTGTTTCTACCTACAACATCTGAAAATAAAACAACAAATTATTCAATCACAAAAACTATAATAGCGATCCACGTCATGATTTATAATTTATGAGATAATGAACAAAAAATTTAGTACTGATTAAACTATATATTTCTGAATATCATGCTTACTATTTTCCCTATCCATATCTTGTTCGAAAGCATGTGTTTTTAGGCTTTTACCCATAGCAGCAAGCCAATGAACTATTTGATGAAATGATTTCGTAGACATGTGCAATAACTGTGGTGGAATAGAAAAGGTAGTGAATTGTTTGAAAAAATGCCTCAAAGAAATGGGGTCCCATGGTGATGGAATACCATTACAAACAAATGCACATCATGGCATTCCATCACCATAAGACCACATTTCTTTCAAGAATTTTTTCAGACAGTTCATTTCCTTCTCTATGGTATTATTGTTTACTATTATGCTTTGATAAAAAAAATTCCAAGCATCCATAGTTTGTTGGAAAGCACCTATTTTGGGCTTTTAGCCATAGCAGCAAGGAAGTGAGTAATTTGATAAAATGCTTTGGTACACATGTATGGAAAATGTGGTATCATAGAAAAGATGGTGAGTTGTTTGAAGAAATGCCTCAAATAAATGTGGTCTCATGGTGATGGAATGGCATTCCATCACTATGAAACCACATTTCTTCGAGGCATTTTTTCAAACTACTAACTACCTTGTCTATGCTATTGCTTACTATTATGCTTTGATAGATTTTTTCCAAGCATCCATAGTTTGTTGGAAAGCACCTTTTTTAAGCTTTTAGCCCTAGCAGTGAGTAAATGAATTGTTTGATAAAATGCTTTGGTAGACATGTATGAAAAACGTGGTAGCATAGAAAAGGCGATGAGTTTTTTGAAAAAGTGCCTCAAAGAAATTGGGTCTCATGGTGATGGACATCACCATGAGACCGCATTTCTTTGAGGCATTTTTTCAAAAAACTCATTGCCTTGTCTATGCTATTGCTTACTATTATTCTTTCATATATTCCTTCCAAGCATCCATAGCATAGACAAGGCAGTGAATTGTTTGAAAATATGTCAAGCAGTAAAAAGTGGTCTCATGGAATGTCATGACAAGCAAATGCAATTTGAAGCTTCTCCTAGACTTATTACTTATTCTATGTGAAGTAATTGCATCACTGCTTATGTTCACTTTCTAAACAACTATATTGTAGTTGAAATTTTGTCATCTATCAACATCTAGTTATTAGTTATGGAATATGAAGTAATGCTTTGAGTTTGAATGATGTGCAATGCAACATAATCAATGATATGAATATAAACTACACAAATCTATTAAGTACAATTCATTAGTTAAACTCTTTATTATATTACTTGTGTGTAGGTTTGAGTAAATCCACTAGCACTGGGAGGTGTTCCCTCGAAACCTCCAATATTAGCCTATTCAACATCCAAAATCACATATTAAAATACCATTCGTGAAACAATGATATTAACACATAATAAATTTATAATTGTTTACTAGTTATATACCCCACTGATAGGTGTACTGCAGAAATAAGTAGGTGTAGGGTTGGTGGATCCAGTCCCAACACTATGACCCTACAATTTTAGTAAAATCATAAAACTAAATTAGTTAATCTTGCATTTCAAAATCAAAATTTAATAAATTAAATTCAATGAAGATGCTAAATTTTAACTGAGTATCAATGTCATACCCCTCATGCAAAATGTCAGTTGCCCTCTCCATCTCCATAGCTGCAGGCGAATCCTGCATAGCAGCCTCTTGAGTGTCGGTGGGGTCATATGAAGAAGCCACCCCACAAAATTGACACAGTGGGTTTGAAATCCACCACTCGAAGAATCCCCTGGATGGCGTTGTAGAATAGGGCTGCCATGCTAGATGACACTCTGGATCAAAGTGTTGATCGCCTGCAATGTCTCTACATCAGCACTCTCCTTCGCAACAGAAGGGATAACAACATTCTCATCAGGAAGCCTACCGAGAGGTCATCTCCCTTTCTGCATAGGATCCGGTTGTGCACCAGGTCTATCCTGTGCCGACCCCCCACCTCTCCCCTGGAAGTCCCTCATATCAAAATAATTTGGAATTTTGTTCAATATGAACTCACAGTATAGTTTCTAAGGAAATATTGTGAAACTTCACAATTTTTGCATGGTGGGTAATCAAATACCATGCACCACCTATCATAAAAAAAATATCCTAATCTATTGGTGGTGGCACCAATGAAAAGGAAACCTCTTCGCATTGAGGGTAAGATTTTGATTTGTGTGTGGGTCAGTGAATAATGAGCACAAATCACCTTCTTTAATTTTTAAATCATTTACATCTTTATATGATAATTTATGTGCATAATAAGCCCTAACCGCCTACCTCCTATCTTTCCATCCAGTTATTTGTTTGCTAATTGAATCTACATTTTTTAACATTTCTTTCAATAAAGTTGCCAGGGTCATTCTTTCCCTGGTTGAACTATTTGGATCGCTCAACCTCCTAATTAAATCCTCAATTTTTTTTTTATTGTTCTCAATTTCACTCATTAAATTTTGTGAGTGCTAGGAGGGTGTTGAGGGATTGGTGGACGAGGTTGTTGTTGTGGTTGATTTTGTTGTTGAGGATTTTGAGGATTTGCAGGTTAATTTTCATCTCCTACAAATCCAAGAAAATAAATATCAAATACAACCAAAAACTAACAAATTCAACCTAAAACTAACAAATTCAAAACAAAAAGCAAACAATCCTTACCTCGCACACCTCCTCATCGACATGGTCATTGTAGACACATGAAAATTACCTAGGCCTGCAAGCTCTATTGTCACCATTCTCTTCCTAACATAATTAAGATATTTTAATTATGTCCTTGGTCCACTTTCAACTATTAATTAAATAACTCATAATTATTTAGTTAATTCATATCTTTATTCCTCTTGATTATTTAAATAAATAAATAAATTTATTTATTTAAATATGTCACTAATTGTCTAATGTCTCTCTATAATTAAATAAATTTTTTAATTTATTTAATTATCTTTGTCCACTAATTCCTCGTGATTATTTAAATAGATAAATTTTATTTATCTATTTAAATACGTCATTAATTCTTAAAAGTCTTCTAATAATTAAATAAATTCTTTAATTTATTTAATTATTGCCACCTTGGCATCACCCTCATTTTAAATAAAATCATTTATTTAAAATGGTCCCACTTTCTAATTTCCCTCTTTTAGTAAAAAATTCAAATTAATTATTTACTGTCATGTGACCTCACCTTTTGAATTAAATCAATTTTTAATTCAAAATAGTATTTTTCCTCCAAAAATTAAGTAATTATTATTATTATTTGATTTTCCAGCCACCTCTTTTTCTGTGCCAATCTTATCTCCTTGTCACATCCATTGTCAACCCTTGATTTGATTTTCTCAAATTAAATTTTGTCCACTCATTTCAAATTTGACCTAATGTTGCCCTAACCCTAATTGTGGGTTGTCATATTGAATCTTGTCCATTGATTCTAGGGCATTTGTCAATCTTCAATCTTGGCCATTCATCCAAAATTGCATTTTCTATAAAATGAAAATTTTGTTCTCATTTTGTCACCTCATGCTATTTACATCTTATGCAATCTTGTCTTAGGCACTCTTGGCATCTTAGCATTTTGGCATTTTGGCATATTTTAGTCATAGTTCATAGTTGCTTATTAGTGGCATAGTAGCATAGTATTGCATTTCATATTAAATCCTTCAACATTTTGCTTTGGTGTTGGCATTGTCACATATTGCTCACATAAAAGCTAAGGGAAAACTTCATATTTCAGCAAATAGAGAAGGTGTAATGGAGGTCAATCATGGAGGTTAAAAACTTAAGGTGATATATTTCTTATTTTCATGTTATTTCCTCCTTTGTGCTTCATTATTACTTTAGGTTTTTGGTTTATTTATGCACTAACCTACTAACCTGAGAATTTCTCATAGTTACATTGGTGAACCTAATGCCAAAATCGTGACTTTTTGTTTTTTCTGTATGGCTTTTTATTTTGTTTTACAACTACAAGTACAGAATGATGCATTCACAGTTTCCAACACCACAATCACTACGTTGCAACGCATTCGGCAAATAGAACGATGCATCTGCAGACACGAACCTCACTTGCTACTTACAAAGATGCATTTTCCAACACTCTGACACATTTGACATTTAGAGCAACGCATCTGCAGACCATGACACATCTATTCTTCATATCAATGCATATGTTCTGTAGACTCCAACATACATACCCAAGCTGCATTTGTTGTGCAAAGTGACAATCACTACGTTGCAACGCATTCGGAAAATAGAACGATGCATCTGCAGACACAAACCTCACTTGCTACTTACAAAGATGCATTTTCCAACACTCTGACACATTTGACATTTAGAGTGACGCATCTACAGACCGTGATGCATCTATTCTGCATATCAATGCATATGTTCTGCAGACTCCAGCATACATAGCCAAGCTGCATTTGTTGTGCAAAGTGACACATTTTCTTTGCTATGACGCATTCGTCTAGTAAATTTTTGCATTCAGGTTTTTCCAGAATTTTCCTAATTTCTCATTGCAATCTATTAGTTTAGGGATTTTTTTGGTTACTAATGGGTTGTTGCAGCATGTGGCTTTGAATTTTCATGGGTCCAATACATTTTTTTGAGACTACTAACAAGTGGTTTTGTAGGTTCGATTATCCAAGGATTTGATTTTGAAACACTTTTGTTTGTTTATTTTTAGATTAGAAAACACTTCCATTAGTGCTCTAAAAAGAACATTTTCTTGTCTCACTTAGACTTAATTAGGGGGGTTAAAGAACTTTGCTTGATTGTGCTTGAAGGTGGTAGGTGATTATGCTCTCACCTTGTGCAAACTAGGTGATCAGAAAACCAAATCCATCTATTTTATGTGTCACCTTGATTCAATAATCGAAGTATCATCTCCCCTTGCGCACTTGTGTGATCTTGGGTGCAAGAGAAATGGTTATTGACTCTAGGAATTGGGCCTTCCTTGGTGGGAAAAATTACTCACCCCAAGGCGACTCAAACCGGCAATGGAGCTCTTTGGTCGAGCTACCCCTGACTGGTATATAAATGTGAATCCTAATGGAAAACTTATGATTATGAGTGTGGATGTGTCACACAGACAAGTGTACTCCCCAGAACCCTGTTGAGAATAACCTCTTCAAGTTGGAGTTCCTCCTTATCGGAGCTAATCATTCCTCATGTGTGGCCACTCAAACGGGGGTCCCAAACTAAATTTTTTTTTGTAGTAGCCAAAATCCTTTCTATTTGCTAGCTCAGCAATGGTCATTGTGAAGGCATCCACATTCTCACAATTCTTAGTAGAGGTGATCAACTTGCCATGGGAGATTTATGGGGGTTGGAATCTTGGTTGACCTGAGAAGTAGTGCACTATAAGGGGGAGCCTGTGTGGCCAAGCTTCTAGATTCATCTGATAAGAATAAGTTCAGTTGGGGAAACCCACGTGGAATCTAGTGAATATTATCGTTTCCTAACCTAGGATTGTGCTTGTTTTCATTGTGCTTGTTACAAAGACAAAATATTGTCTTTGCCAAGTGTTTTATGATAAATTCAAATAAACAACACAATTACACAGATCTGGAAACAAACATCCAACTTGAAACATTCCAAAAATCAGTCAAAATTGCAAATAAACTAGACATTCATTTTGCCTACAATGCATTTACTACTTCCTGCACCGCATGCACTCTATTCAACTGCATTTGAAACTTTATGTGACACAACTGCTCTGATAAAATGGATTTGTTGCTTCTTTCACTGCATGTGCTCTATTAAAGCACATTTGAATATGTCTGAGTCACATTCACTCTGCTATAGTACACTTCTACTTTCTAAAATGCATTTGACTTACTGTGCCGCATTTGATATTTTCTATGACACATTCATTCTAATTAGCCGCATTTTCCATTTCTGGAGACACATTTTCCTATCTTGAACTACATTTGATTTACAGAACACCGCAATTTCTTTTTTGAGTTGCATCAGCCATCTGTAGAGCTGCATTCGTTGAATCTAAAATGCATCTACAAAATTGCAATGCATTTGAAACCTGGAACAATGCATTTGCCTGGCAGAAAATAAAACACTATTGCAGACCAAAACCTGAGAGGAAACTTGTCAAATCTATAATTAAACATCTTTTTCCAGCAGTCTCTATCAAAAACTAGAAATAAATTTTCTCAAATCTTCCATCATTTGCATCTTTAGCTTGCATTTACCCATAGGTTTAACTTTGCAAATTTTAGTTGCATCCTTTAGGTCCATCATTTTCATTTTTAGTGATAAACCAGTCCTTAGGTCCTCACTTCATTTGTATATTTTGGATTAGGAAACCTTACCATGCTTTGGAAAATCATTGCCTTCAAGAGTAGGTGGTCATTGGACTTGTTCATCATCATTTCCTTTAGTCATTGTCCTTTTTGTGATACTTTCCAACTCAAAAGTCTAGTTAGGAAACCTCACTTTGTCATCTTGTCCTTTAGTCACATTAAGAAGTCCTTTGATGACCCAAATTGAGACATAGATTAAGCCTAGAGTGGTTGAGTAACCTTCCTCCAAATCATTTAGAACTTTGCATTTGCATACCTTAGAAACATTCAAATCATCTTAGTCCTCATTTTGCATATATTATTCTCAAAAATCCAAAAACAACAAAAAAAAATTAGTGTCATACTTTTCATAATAGTCCTCATTGTCCTCTGGCATTTGTCATTTCCTTTAGGCAACATTTTCATTGTCATCCCTTGCATTTGAATCCCTTATTCAAAAATACCAAAAACATAGTGTCATTTAATTGTGATTTTCATCTTCCTCCTAATTTGAGCAACTCCTTATATGGTTGAGACTAGGCTTCAAAGAAAAAGAAGATAAATGGCTAATTTTGGACAAAACAACAACACTTATATCTTTTCCAATTACATGAATCAAGATACATCATTTATCAGTCCTTTTAGTGAAATGAACATGTCATCTTCATCACGAAACCCCTTTGAATCATTCATGCATAGAGACAAACATGGACATGTGTTTATGGAAGACTTAGAAGCCGCAACGCAAAATCCTGGCATAGCCTCCTTTGTAGAAGACTTAGTCTTACATGACCCACAAAGATATTTAGCCATGCTCTTGGACCAAGGGGTTAAATTACCATGTGGCTTTGACATTGGGTATCTGCATGATCATCATGGAAAAAATAGGTCCTTAAGTGGCAAAAAATTCAGACAAATTAGAGTTAGGCAACTTGACATAAAAATTTGAATAATTTATCTATATTATTTCAAAAATATGTAAGAATAGAATCTGTAGCAAATTAAATGTAGTTTCTAAAATACTAGGTTTATTTTTACAAAAAAAATCTATTTGGTGAAAATTTGAAATTTCAATGCAGTAGTACTTAAATTTCAGGGAAAAAATAAGAAGTAGGTGTCTGTCTGACCACCCTAACCACAATAAAATGATAATATTTTTTTATAAGATTTTATACATAAGTAGAGGACTCATGTCTAGATGCGATGCATTTTTTTGTAATTTTTTTCCATGTAAATAATTAGTTATGAATTTTTATTACAACTTTTAAAAATATAAAAACTTGTATGTCTAACCACCTTAACTTGGTCAAAAATTCATGAAATTCAATTTTTATTTTTTTAATCCTATAGTATGTGAAGTATAGAATGTGATGCATGTTTTGGATTCCAAAAATATGATACTGTTTGAAAGCTATAGATGTTTTTCAATCAGCCTATCAATAAGGACTTTAGTCGTAATTCAAATAGAAAATGAATAATAATTATTTATTAAATTCAAAGTAAAGCATAATTTATGTTGGTGGAAAGCTAAGAATCTCCTTTAAAAACCCTTTTTATTTCATCAATTTTGTGTAAAAAAATGTCGTTAGCCACATAACCTAAAAATACCCATCATATCGCCACTTTTTGGCCCATCATGATCCTGTACATACCCCATTAACACATTGAGACCGGCCTCTCCTGATCACAATACCAACAACAACAACAACAACAATACAAACAACATGACCAACACTAGTCAACCTCAAAACAACACAAGCAATGCTTTTGTTGGTGCCACTTCGCAAATTTCCACAAGCACTATTAATTCCACTTCCAATGACACCTCCAATCAAAACAATTCCAATACAATCAATGTAGCATCTGTTCGAGGAACACCACTATGTCACAAGCCATTTCACAATCAATGCCAACAATGTCAATAACATCCTCACAATTAGTTGGAGCTACCTTTGGATCCTCATCAATGGGGGAAAGTTCATCAAATCCTTTATTTGGGGCTTCATCTAGTGCCATGGGTGCATCATCATCAAATCCTTTCATTGGTACCTCATTCAATTCTTTTAGAGGAAGTAAATGACATATCTTTATTCGAGAACCACAACCAAATGTTAACACGTCATCACAATTGAATACCAATACTTCCCAAGGGAAAAATACGAACATTTCCCATGGACAATTCCAACAATTTGGACAAGGTAATCATAATACACAACATATGACCTCATTTAGACACCAAAATATTCATAGTCAACATACCCCACAAATTTCAACTCAAATTGTTGGAGGGCACATCCCTACATATGATCACATATTCATACCCATCAACATGTTCCTAATCAAAACTTTCAATACCAACAACATTCAAATTAAAAAATGGCATACATCTTGCAACAACACATCCCACAAAAAAACACCAACATCTCTTCACAAAAAATGGGGACCCATGGGATACCTATCACTCCCATGTGTGATGCAACAAACAATCCTATAATTGATGCCTTAATAGCTCAAGTGGCTCACTTACAAAAGACCATAGAGACTATGCAAATTTTTGACAAAAAGTCACACATCTCATATGACCAATGCCCATATCCTTTTGACATGAGTCTATACATGCCACCATTTCCTCCTGGGTATGTGGCACCAAACTTCACCAAGTATAAGGGAAAGACAAATCCTATTGAACACGTTTGAGAATTCATGACCAACTGCACAGACATTTCCTATGAACACACTTACTTGATGAGACTCTTCTCCAAGAGTCTTACAGGACCCACGCTTGAATGGTTCTCCACTTTAAAGGGAATAAAAACATGGGACGAACTTGCAGACAAATTTGTGAAAAATTATGCCTATAACATTGACACAAACACCTCCATCACTAGTTTATGCACACTTACACAAGAAGACGCTGGTGAAATGTTTATCCCATTCTTCCAAATATGGAGAATCCTAGCAAGTCATTTCCATATTGACATACCTGAAAAAGAAAAGGTCGACATGTTTGTTCAGACTCTCCTAGGACCATTGAAATATGGCTTGCAAGTTCATTGTTGTACAACTTTCATAGACCTATTCGAAAAGGTTGTCCAACTTGAGAAGGCCCTCATTGCTAAAGGAGAATTAAAATATGGCCTAAAAATACAAACACAAACCCATCCATAGACAAAAATAAGTATTGGATAAAAAATAAACATGTTACCAATGATGGAGTTGTTGATGCCAAGGTTGTAAACACGATGGGTCCTGCACTTACTCTTAAAGGAGCTCAACCACAAAATAGACCAAAAACAACACTGACACCCCCTGCCAATGTCATTCCAAATAACCAAAATGGTAAAAACCGTCAAAGTCAAGGATAACCTCGCCAGACAAGACAATTCCTAAAAAGACGTGCATACACTACTTTGGGAGAACCAATTGAGGGTGTTCTTCAAAAGCTCCTTCAAAATGGTCTCATCACACTAGAAGACCCTAAGCCATATGACCTAGGATAGTTTAAACCATCATGGTGGGATGACAACGCTTTTTGTGATTACCACCAAGCTAAAGGGCATAAGACATCCTCTTGTTAGCAACTAAGAAATATTGTACAAAACCTCATTGAAAATCGCACAATTGAATTGGGTGGGCCACAATTTGTATCAAATGCAGACCATACTATTCCCAAAAACCCACTACAAGACCATGGTTCAAATAACCCCTCAACGTCAAGTCCTAAGACAAATAACAACCATGCCAACTATACCTGCACCGCATTTGATTATTTAGGAGGAACTATCATTAACCATGTTCGAACAGATGATGAGTATGTCAATACCATTACTATCAAAAGAGCACATGAATGTAATGCCACTACTTGAAACGGAAAAATCACCATAGTTGGTCCTCCTCCTCGACAGCCAAAAATTACAATACCTGGTCTATTCGCAAAACAATCACAATCAGGCCCATCTACAAAGTAGTCACAACCTAAGAGTCAGTTTAACCTTATTGACTAGCTAGGTAAAACCCTTGCGCAAATTTCCATACTTGAATTTCTAAGCATTTCTCCCGTGTATAAGGCTATACTTGACAAAACCTTGCAAAATTCCTTTGTCCCTCAAGACATTGATGTCAACCAATTTGAGGCCATGGTAGGTTACCTCACTACACCTCCTCATGTAACATTTTTAGATCAAGATTATTCATCACCAAAGTCCAACCATAACGACACATTACACATTGAAGTTTTCATCCATAAGCATAAGGTCAGATGAGTTTTAGTAGATGGTGGAGCAAGATTGAACATATGCTCCTTAAAACTGGTTAAGGCTCTAGGATTTCTTGATGCTTGCGTAGATGCAACAAAGAGCATAGATATAAAGGCATATGATGATGAACATTCCTCTCAAGGTGTTATCACTCTTCCTATTAGAGTTGGGTCAATCATTGTAGACACAACTTTCCAAGTCCTGGATCTTGAATTTCCTTATAACATCTTGCTTGGTCGAACTTGGATTCACACCCTCAAGCTATTCCATCCACCTACTACCAATACCTAAATTTTCCCTTTGATGGCACAGAAATCACCATATATGGATACCCCGATCCCTTTTAGTATTGCACCAATCTAAGGGGTATTTCAAAACATCAAGTGCCCATCAACCGAGAAACTCCTAGTTCATCTTCTTCCAAATTCATTGACCCTTCCACACTTTCCTCTTCATCCATGCCATAATCCTCCTTGCCTCCTAAGGCTGAGTCCAATGTCAAGATCCAGAACCTAGGTTGTGGAGAATTCAAACTGAATACAGCATATTACATCACAAAATAACCCAAGTCTCCTATGGTCTATGGTCGGCCTTGTTTCAAAATGGAACCTAAAGAAATTTTTTAATTTCCACCGACAACAATTTTCAGAAAATGGGGAGACATGAACAACGAAGACATTGAAGATATATAAGGATGGATTTACAAAGAAATCAAAAAATTGCCTCCCTTACCAGTCCATATATACGACAAGTGTTATGACATGATAAAGGCAAAAGGCTACGATGGAACTAGTGGCCTTGGTAGAAATAAGACTGGAAGGCATGAACCAATCATGCCTCCCCATAGATCAAAACTTCTTGGGCTAGGATATGGACTACCCAAAAATGACGATCGACATACCAATGGACTTTTGAGTGAGAGTGTGAATGCTTCGGAAAGTGTCGAGACTATTGAGGAATCCCTTACTGAAAATGACTCCCATGAATGGGAATTTGGCTCCCAATGATCCCTAAGCAACTGTTGTCTTAATGAATTGTTCCTTGAACCTAGAGAACTTACCTCTAAACAAAGATTTTTGCAAATGTTTAAGATTGACCCAACAAAGAATATTGGCAATACTAAGATCCCAAAGAAACAAGAAAATTGGGATAGACTCTTTTTCCCAAGGAACAATGACAAACCTGAATCATCTTCCAGTCCTATTAGCCATAACTCTGACATATATGCCCAATCATCTGACAATAATGACCTTCATTTGCATTCATCTGAATTGCCACATGACACTACCGACCCTAATGATAGTCTTTTTGTCCCTTATTTTGAAAATGAGTATAAATCAAGTGAAGGAGAATATTGGATAGAATCCGATTGGGAATTGGATGATGACAATTTCATTTTCAATGTCTCTAAATCCATCTACATGCTTTCCATGTCCTCCCCACAATTCACCAGTACTGATGATGGTATCTCCTTAGTCTACTTGCAACTAATTGATCGGGATCAACAAGGCCCGCCAGTCATGGACATATTTCAGAATGATGAGGCCATTGCAAAATTCATGGGACTATGTGAAGGCATACCAAGTGGAGATCACAAGGCTGGATTTTCCATTGACTTAGATTGTGCAGCTTACTTCGGGGAGACTGCTCCATCCTCTAGTCACAAAATGAAAAATAAAAAGAAAACGAAAAATGACACGTCTTTAGGTGAAAATCGAAAGGCACCTTTTGATGATAAAAAGTAAGAATAAAGGACGTATCTGCGGGTGAAAACCTCTCTGAGGCGCCCAAAGATGGAGGACTAGACTTTCTCCTTGTGACTCAAGAAAGATCGACAATGCTCATAGAGGACACCATGGAATTCAACATATCCACAACAAAAGACCCAAAATTGTCCTCTTTTCGACATCCTTGGCAGAAGAAGAGAAACCTAAATTCCATAGATTATTTTCATAGTGTAAGATTAATTTTACATAGTCATATGTCGTTATTCCTGGATTGGATCCAAAAGTAGTATTACACCATTTGCCACTACTTCTAGACACCAAGCTCATAAAATAGAAATTGTGTAAGATGCATCCTCAGATCGCCCTGTTAGTCAAGACTAAACTCAAGAAATTGCTAGATGTGGGATTCATACAGTCTATCGACTAAGCTAAATGGATATCCAATCTTGTACTGGTCACAAAGCCAAATGGACAAATCTGCATCTGCACAGATTGTAGAGACTTGAACAAAGCATGTCCAATGAATGAATTTCCATTGCCAAATATAGATATCATAGTTGACCTCATAGAAAGATACGAGATGTTGTCCCTCATGTATGGTTTCTCAGGTTATAATCAAATCTGTATTGCCCCTAAAGATCAACATAAAACAAAATTTATGTCCTTGGGGTACATACTGTTTGAATGCCATGCCTTTTGGTCTCAAGAACGCAAGAGCCACGTATCAAAGAGCTATGACAACAATATTTCATGACATGATGCACAAGATAATGGAGGATTACGTGGATGACCTCTTGGAAAAATATTTGACACAAAAATATCATTTGAGTGTGTTAGAAAAAATCTCCAAGAGATTGGAAGAGAACAAAGTCCGTTGAATCCCAAGAAAAGTGTCTTCAGCATGACATCAGGGAAGCTTTTGGGATACATAGTTTCTCAAAGAGGCATTGAGGTCGATCTTTCCAAAGTGAAATCCATAATAGACATGCCACCTCCAAAAGGAATAAGTGAACTTAGGACATTGCAAGGCAGGTTGCAACCTATCTGACGCTTCATAGCACAATTGGTCGACAAGTGTCAACCATTTCAGTATCTTCTACGCAAGGATATCCCCTTTGTGTGGACAGATAAATATCAAGAGGCCTTCCAACTAATAAAAGATTATCTATTTTTTCCACATGTTTTAATGCCACCAATCGAAGGGAAACCGTTGATTATATACATCTCTACAACAACCTCAGCACTAGGGGCATTATTGGCACAAACCGACCATGATGAGAAGGAAAGGGCCATCTATTACATCAGTCAGACACTAGTTGGATATGAGCTAAATTACACAACCATTGAATGTGCTTGCCTAACAGTTGTCTTCGTAGCTCAGAAACTAAGGCATTATGTTTTGAATCACAAGACACAGTTGGTAGCAAAGATTGATCCCCTGAAGTATCTTCTAAGTAGCACGGATTTGACAAGTCTTCTGGAAAAATGGGTCATGATTTTGAGTGAATATGATATTCAATATGTAGAACGAAAGGCTATAAAGGGACAAGTGATAGCAGACCAACTGGCAGATTCACCTATGCAAAGTGATCACCATCTATAGTGGATTTTCTGGATGATTCCATATTTCATACAGAACCTAAGTCACCTTGGAGGCTATACTTTGATGGGTCTCATACTAGTCATGGCTCAGGAGTAGGAATATTGTTTATCATGCCACAAGGAGAATAAATTCCTAAGTCATTCTGCATTTCTTTTCCATGTACAAATAATGTTGCAAAACATGAGGCACTTTTTACGAGACTCAGAATGGCCATAAAATGGAATTTAATTAAGACACTTCATGTTTATGAAGATTATCAACTAGTCATCAACCAAGTTAATGATGACTATGACACCAAGGACGACAAAATAATGCCTTATAAATGAATGATTGACAGGTTTCAAGCATATTTCCACATGTTGAATTTTGAGAAATTTTTGAGGGTGAAAAACAAGGCAACAAACGCAATGGCTACAATTGGTTCTCTCCTAGACATTCCAAGTAACATGCCTCAGTTTGAGTTCTTGGTGGAAGAACTTTTGGTTCCTGCATATGACATTCTAGAATTAGAGATGGTTTGCGAGCTTGTTTGTCCCAATTCTCCATGGTATCAAGACATTTATGACTATCTCAAATCCCAAACTCTTCCCCCAAACCTCTCCAACAACTAACAAAAGTCCTTGATCTGCAAAGCTACTCGATACACCATCATCAATGACACCCTATACCATTGAAGCTTTGACAATACCCTTCTTCGATGTCTCGACATTGATGAAGCACAAACAACCTTACGCAAGGTACATGAGGGTATATGCAGATCTCATTCGAGTGGTCCTACTTTAGCCAAGAATATAACGAGACTTGGGTATTATTGGCCGACTATAGAACAAGATGTGTTTGAGTTTGTTAGGATATGTTGCCAATGTCAGATACATAGTGATTTGATTCATGCACCAGCACAGGAACTTCAGTCGATTACTTCTCCATGGCCCTTTGCAAAATGGGGACTTGACCTCGTGGGAAAAATCCACCCTACCTCTTCCAACAGTGACAAATTCATTATCACTGCCACTGAGTACTTCACTAAGTGGATCAAAGCCATCCCCCTTACATACATAATCGGTAAACAAATTTCTAAATTCATCCTCAACTACATCATTTTCCAGTATGGCGTGCCCCGGTCCATCATCACAGACAACAGGCATCCTTTCAAGAATCAAGATGTCCATGAGTTATGTGAGCGATTCCATATCCAACATCATTTCTCGACACCATATTACCCACAAGGAAATGGTCAAGCTGAGGCGTCCAAATAAAACAATGATCAAAAGTCTTAAGAAGACAGTCAATGACGCTGGTCATGATTGGAACATTCAACTTAACCCTACTTTGTGGGCTTACCGCACTAGCATTTGTACGCCTACAGGAGCCATGCCATTTTCCTTAGTCTTTAGAGTTGAAGCTATCTTGCCCATCGAGGTTGAAATTCCTTCCTTACCAGTCTCCCTAAAGGGTTTAATTGATGATGAGGAGTATAGACAGTCATGACTACATGAATTGGAAATGTTAGAGGAACACCAACATAATGCCTTGAATCATTTACAATCATATTAGAATCAGGTTCGTCACCATTACAACAAAAGATTAATGGTCAGAAAGTTTGACATTGGTGACTTGGTCCTCATGCAAAATCCCAAAAATCAATCTAACAGATAAAAACCTAGAAAGTTCAAACCAAATTGGATAGGTTCGTACATCATCACATCCTCTTTTGGTTCTGGAGCATATCAACTAGCCACTATAGACGGAAAACAATTGATAGAGCCTATAAATATTTTACATCTTCAAAATTTCTATGCATAGCATGATAAAGTATGGCTGAAAACCTTAAAAGTACAAAAAATTGAAAAATATGAAAAAAATTGTTACCTTGATGAAAACCTAGAAAATAGGCATCTTGGTAACACCAAAAAACAATGAAAAAATGAAAAAAATAGTAAAGAGAAATAATTCATCCAACAGTGAAAACCTGGTAAATAGGTGCTTTGGATAAGTACCATGGTGAAAACCTAGAAAATAGGTGCCATGCATAATCATTTTTTGCTTCGTCATCTACTATCACTCTATCTACCTCAGTCTATGATAAATATCCATCCCACCTCCAAACACCATCTTGACACCCCCATCGCAAAGCCCTTCCATTCCTTTCATGGCTCATAATGGTTGACATCAAGTCCTGCATATCATCCATTTGTCACCCCAAACACGCCCTTTTACGTATCCTTCAAACTTGACTAGTCTAGGACCTAACTGGGGGCATTCCTTTATCATTCGACCACAGTGGGTATCGCACATGGTTTGGTAAAAATAAAAAAATGTCACGAAAAAAGACCTAAAAATCAAAAAATGTCTTGAAAAAAGACCTAAAAATTGAAAAATGTCCTAAAAAAAGACCTAAAAATTGAAAAATGTCCTGAAAAAAACACGTAAAAAAATGTCCTAAAAAAAAAGACCTAAAAATCAAAAAATGTCCTCAAAAATAAAAATTAAAAAAAAGACCTAAAAATCGAAAAATCTCCTGAAGAAATCCAAAAAAATCAAAATATCTCAAAAGCACAAAAACAAAGTCATATTTTGTCTAGTCAGTCATGTTAGTCAGTCTTTTTCATTTGTCAAACTACTTTTTCTCTGTGCATTTGCTACGTAGGCAAAGCTCATCTTTGGGACCCCCGAGACATTAGGTTAGTCCTTTTAGGTTTGTCAAAATAAAAATCATGACTCAATCTCTGGTCATTATGAAAAAGTCATTAGTCATGTTGAACTACAAGGTCTCTAAGTGTATGACGTAGCCAAGGCCATCTATCGATGAGCCCCTGAGGCTGCACTAGGTCAATCCAATAGGGTTCATGACACTACACTAGAACGCACGTCAAAATTTCTTCAAGTCAAACAAGTCATTTCAAAACAAACAAAATCCTAGATCAAACTATGGCAATCAGTTAATCAACATGTCAAATTCTATCAACATGTCAACATCGACATGTAGTCAGTTCTGTTAACAAAAGTCAAACTTAGTCAACTTGTCACAACTATTCAAACAGTCATCTCTTGGTTATTCTTTAGATGTGTCCTTCTGAAGGATTGCCTTTGTCATTTATTTATACCTTAAGATGTGTCCTTCCTAGGTATCATCACAGTCATTTGACATTTTGAGGGATCCTCTTGACATTTGAGAATCGATACTCTTGACATTGACATTATTCAGGATGTGTCCTTCCTGAATTTGGCACACTTTGACATTTGACACTTAGACATCGTCAAAAATGACACCTTTGGCATTCAACACCGTCAAACCTGCAATCTTGACATTAAAACACTTGACATTCAAACACACTTGGTAAACACTTGGCAAACATTATATTGACATTGGTCCTTAGATCTTTCATCACGCTACTAGTTTCTCAATGATGTCCTAACAACAGGATTTAGAGAAGTAGTGACATATCATGATGATTGGCCTGTCTTGTCTTTTTCAGGTAGTCATGTTGCTAGTTCCTCGAGGATGTCCTGGTAACAAGATTTAGAGGAGCAACGACGTTTCATGACTTGTCTTTCTTGTTTGTCTTATGCTTGTGGTTGATTGTGACAAAAATACTTGGGCAATTGTGCTCTTAGTATGAGTCATGATCATCCTTGTCTATGACTACTTGTCTTATGTGATGGTACGACCTTGTACACCTTGATCTATGGCATATCATGGTGTTTGTTGGCCATTACAATAATTCCCCCAATGATGATTAAGAGCAATAGTTTTTAAGTCCTGTGGTAACATGTTGAAGGATTTGGTCTCTGCACTAACACTCATCTCCTTTTGTCTCATTGTTTCACCTCGTCTATCTCATGATATCCTATGACATATAAAAACATAAGTGCATACATGATCATATAGGCATTGCATTAGGTTTATACGCATAACATGTAACTGGATACATCATCCATATCATTAAAACATCTATATCACATCATAAGATTACATTGTCCATACATATATAGTCATATGGAAACATCCATAATTATAAACATGGCATCCATTACAATCATGCATTATGCATCCATATCATCATCATTAGAACATAACATTGTCATGGCATATAAACATAAACATAAATAACCATCACATCATCACAGTGTCTCATCATAAGTAGATATTATAAATGCATACATAGCATGGCATATAAAAGACATCATCATAGGATCATAAATGCATAAATCACATCACATATGTATCATATGATAATCATAGCAGCATCATCATAATCATCACGTCATAAAACATCATCAGCATATAATGCATCATCACATAACATAAAGCATATAGGCCGCATCAAAACTACATCATATATATAATCTCAAAAATATAATGTCATAGGATATCCCAAAAATAGAGCTCGCGGGCTCGATAGTCAACATATAAAGTGTGATAACAATGAATGTCTAAAACATGATAACAAGAGAACAATGTGAAGTGCCCTAGGTTGTGCTCTCCTCGTCCCCTTGAGGAGAAGACCTAGGATATCAATGCTCTGTGAGTGTAACTAATGCCATCATCGTCACTGTTGCTTGTGTCTGAGAGGCCAATGGATCTATAACTAGAGGCTGACTGTGCACTGACCTATGACCTGACCCAGTGGAACCATGGTTGTGGCTGGCCATGTGCCCTAAAGAGTGCCTATGGGAATGGTGAGACTTGTGCCCTGATGTGTTCCCTAATGAGGTGAAACCACCCACACTTCTCTAGTTGTAGCTACTATGGGACCTGTTGCTACTTCCCGATCCTGGACCTATCCTGTTGTATGACCAAGATAACCAAGGCTCCCTCTGGTCGGTCGGCACTACCCAATCATATAGCATCTGGTACTGACCCCTACTCTTGCTAACTCTGGCCAACTCCCTCGCCACATCCCCGACTTTCCCAACACACAACTTTGCAAATCCCAAACACTAGCTCTCCGCCTCCTATCACCTGATCTCTACCTAATCCCTCTCAACTTGTGTAACCTCTAACTCTACTCATAGGGATCTGATCTATGCAATAGCCTCATCAAGCCTCCTCTGTAGATCAGCCACTCTCTGATCTATAGTCGCATCATGCAGTAGTGGTGGCCTTGTTGGCATGTCATCCTCCCCCTCTACCATCTACCACCTCAATAGCTGCTTTGCCTCATCTATGGTGTCCTCATCATCATCAGGATCCTCCTCATCCCCCACGTCCTCCTCACCTCCACCAACTCCCTCCTCCCTTGACATATCTACCTCCATCTCCCCCTCCTGCCTGACCTCCATCTCCCCTTCTTGCCTGACCTTCATATGTGGCAGTCTCTCCTCTAGCCTCTCCTACTCTTGTCTCCCCTCCTCCTAACCAACCTCGACATCAAGAACAACATCTGGCTATCTCTCTCCCTCCTCCCTCACTTCCTTCTCCTCTCTCTCCTCCTCCTCTTCTGCTACCTCGTGGATCGATATCAAGGGCACTCTCTCCGCGCACTGCCTCACTCTGCTCCCCTGTCTCCCACCATCATCTCCTCATCTCCACCTCCCACCATCATCTCTATCTCCTTTGTCATCTCTTCCACCTCTCCATCCATCCCTCCCTCTCCCTCTCCTTCCATCCCTCCCTTAACCTCTGCCTCTATCCCTGCCTCCATCCCTGCCTTCCCTACCACCTCATTGTGCTCGTGGTATCACTGATCTGCGATCCACTGGTGTTGGCCAGTTAGGATCTGTCAATGGCACTAGGCAATGTGTCTACCACCATAGGTCAAAATTTGTTGTCATCCCTGGATCAACAAGCCCTCCACTCCATCCCCACTGCTGTGCACTAAACTATCTATCTGTTGCTTGACAAATGGAACTTAAATGGCGGGACCCCACATCGGCTCCCGTGATGATCTAGCATACTCTACAGTACCCATAGGTGTGCCCTACTACTAACAAAACTGTCGAAGCACCCAATGTGGCAAGTACATCTCAATGATGAGCTGACTCTATATAGTGTGCCCAATCAAATATCTAACCTGTCTATAAAAAGTCAAATGATCAGCCTCATCATCCCACTGACTGCAATCCTAGTATGGCCTCTAGATGAATAACACCATCGTGTATATCCTATGTCACCACCAGCCTATCTCTCCCACTCAGGTCTATTGTAGGGTGCCTACATAATAATACATGTATAGCATACCATCTTCCAGCTATGGCCTTTGAATCGGTGGACGGAAGATAGCAACATGCTCCCAAGCCCAGATCATAAGAAGTGTTGTGTTGCAGCTGATGCTCTATGCTCCCCTATATGCAACCTCATACAGCTGATGGTACAACATCCCTAGAAGGCAAGGTCCCCATGTGTATACAATCCTTTCTTGTCGCATCCTCACCAATAGATCACCCCACCCAATAGGGAATCCATGTCCTTGTTGGTTTGGTATCAACACTCCTACAATCAATGTCACTAACATGGCATCAAACCGAGGGTAGTGCTCTACCAGGAACTCCCAACAAATCTCATACCCCTCGATCCCTAGCCCTACACTGGTCTCATCCTCATAGTATGTGGTAAATTTCTAGTATCCTTGGTGTGGATCATACACAACCCGTTCCCCTCAAATTGGTAGGTGCAGGATCTGATACATGTCCTCGAGAGTCACTGTAGCCTTTCTTATTGGCAAATGAAAGGAACATGTCTCTAAATGCCATATCTCATAAAGTGTGGTCAACAGTCCCCTATTTTCCTAGACAATGGCCATATAGGCAATGTAGTATAGACCAAGTCACATCAGTCACCATCGCTCCCTATCTTGAAGCTGGTCTCGGAACCCATATGTCGATGGTCTGCTTTTCTGTGTATAGATCGACACTAATTGTCTTTGCATAGACATAAGCGAGCATTAGCACGTTATTGCAAATATTCCATATTGTCTATCTACTAGAAACCATTTAGAAATTTAAGCCTTAATAGGTCAAAGTCAAAAGCATCTTGTTGACTTTATATGCGTCCCACTTAGGCAGTTGTGTCATTCCATACTTCAATTACGTCTCAATCTGACGTTTGTGTCATTTTCACTTGCGTTTGCATCTTGACATGGCACTTGCATCACAGTTCTCATAAAATGTGTCACTTCATTCAAATGCATCACTTAATGTGTGAATGCATCATAGTCTTTCGAATGTGGCATTATGCATGTCATTTGTGGCACGACCTGGCAAATGTGTCTTATTTTTCCACAAATGTGTTACACTTCATGGACCTATCCTACAAACTCATTGTGTTTGCATCATGACACATCAAATGCATTAAATGTGGACGTGAATGTGGCTTACGCGAAGGCATATGCATCGCAGCGCATTTGCTTACCTACCCTAAAACCCTAGAAACGCATGCAAAACGACAAAATGGCAAAGTGGGTTCAAGCTACTCACCAACGATTTTGTGCCCTCTAGCCATCGGAAGGTTCTAACAATATAGCCACAATGCTCTGTGACTGGGATCACCATCCTCACATCTACTCTCCTCGCTTTGGGCTCTCCAAATTTACTATATTGAATATGAAAATGAATTGACTTTTACCCTATTTTCAACCTATTTATAGGGTCAAAATGGGATTTTTCAAACTTTTATTACTGGAGGCTCTTTTGACCACCTTTGACTAGCCCGTTGACTGCTTAAACATGTCGAAATCCGAAATCGCTTGCGGCATTGATTTTCTAGTCATCAGATGAACTTGTCGGGACACTTTACAAATTTTTCTGTCACCAAGCCAAAATCTAAAATTTTTCCAAGGGGGCAGAGATACTCCGTACCTTCACTGGGGCATGTTTCTAACTAAATTTTCTTTGTCACAATGCGACAGGCTGCATTATGACAAAGAGGGGGAAAATGTAGACACATGAAAATGACCTAGGCCTGCAAGCTCTATTGTCATCATTTTCTTCCTAGCATAATTAAGATACTTGAATTATGTCCTTGCTCCACTTTCAACTATTAATTAAATAATTCATAATTATTTAGTTAATTCATATATTTATTCCTCTTGATTATTTAAATAAATAAATATTATTTATTTATTTAAATACGTCACTAATTGTCTCATGTCTCTTTATAATTAAATAAATTTCTTAATTTATTTAATTATCTTTGTCTACTAATTCCTCCTGATTATTTAAATAGATAAATTTTATTTATTTATTTAAATACGTCATTAATTCTTAAAAGTCTTCTAATAATTAAATAAATTCTTTAATTTATTTAATTATTGCCACCCTGACATCTCCCTCATTTTAAATAAAATCATTTATTTAAAATGATCCCACTTTCTAATTTCCCTCTTTTAGTAAATAATTCAAATTAATTATTTACTATCGTGTGACCTCACCTTTTGAATTAAATCAAATTTTAATTCAAAATAGTATTTTTCCTCCAAAAATCAAGTAATTTTTACTATTATTTGATTTTCAGCCACCTCTTTTTTTGTGTCAATCTTATCTCCTTGTCACATGCATTGTCAACCCTTGATTTGATTTTCTCAAATTAAATCTTGTCCACTCATTTCAAATTTGAGCTAATGTTTCCCTAACCCTAATTGTGGGTTGTCATATTGAATCTTGTCCATTGATTCTAGGGTATTTTTCAATCTTCAATCTTGGCCATTCATCCAAAATTGCATTTTCTATAAAATGACAATTTTGTTCTCATTTTGTCACCTCATGCTATTTACATCTTATGCAATCTTGTCTTAAGCACTCTTGGCATCTTAGCATTTTGGCATTTTGGCATATTTTAGTCATAGTTCATAGTTGTTTATTAGTTTCATAGTAGCATAGTATTGCATTTCATATTCAATCCTTCAACATTTTGCTTTGGTCTTGGCATTGTCACATATTGCTCACATAAAATTTGAGGGAAAACTTCATATTTCAGCAAATAGAGAAGGTTTAATGGAGGTCAATCATGGAGGTTGAAGACTTAAAGTGATATCTTTCTTGTTTTCATGTTATTTCCTCCTTTGTGCTTCATTATTACTTTGGGTTTTTAGTTTATTTATGCACTAACATACTAACCTAAGAATTTCCCATAGTTACAGCTGCATCCTGGTGATTAAATAGCAACCATTGATGAAAAAATTCGCAAAATAGCTCCTCCTAGAACATGAGCATGGAATAATGGGGTTTTGGCCACGGGCAACAATTAAAACACAGTCACAAGTAAAAATGAATTTGTTTTCCTTTTTTTTTTAATAGGTCATAACACGAGTGTGTTATAACGTGCTCAGGTTATGAGTTTTCAAAAAAAAATTCAAAAAGTGGCCATAAATTGGCTACCCATCTCCATGCACCTTCCCTCCCTAATAATTAAATAATTTAATTATTTGATTACTGCCTAATGTCATATTTCTTCTATTAATTAAATAATTTTAATTACTTAATTAATTTATTTCTTTCCTTGTATTTCCTCCTTTTTATTAATTAAATAAATTTTATTATTTATTTAATTATTACTATCATTTTCTACTATATATTAGATAATTATTTCAATTATTTAATTATTCATTGGCCTTTTTCTTCTGTGAATTAAATAAATTATATTTATTGAATGACTTACTAATTTGTCATTTTCTCCCACTTTTAAATTAAATCATTATTTTAATTCAAAAAGTCAACCTTTCCCACTTCTATAATTAAATAATATTTCATTATTTAATTATTCACTTTCCTTCCTACATTAAATAATTTTATATTTATTTTAATTCAAAAATTCAACCTTTCCCACTTCTTCTATAATTAAATAATATTTCATTATTTAACTATTCACTTTCCTTCCTACATAAAATAATTTTATAATTATTTAAATTCCTCCAGCAACCTCTTTTTATGTGCCAAATCTTATCTCGTCTCATTCGATTTCCACCCTTGATTGAATTATTTTATAATTCAATCTTGGTCATCCATCCTTATCTTTGCCCTAACTTTTCCCTAACCCTATTTCATATTACAAATTTCAATCTTGGTCATTGATTGTCATGTCATATTGGCTTTTAATCATATCCCTCCATTCCAATTTTCTTTTCTATAAAAGAAACCTATCTTTATTATTACATACACACATATTTTATGCTATCTAGACTATTGCTATCTAAGGAGACAAGTATAATCTTCAATATTTTTCTATCATAGACATTAGGCTACTTTTGCATACTCAAATCTAAGGGCATCAAGCATATTTAAGAAAAATGGAGAAGGACAATGGAGGTCAAGCAACCATGGCATAGGTAATATTGTTTTATGTTTATGTTTCTATGTTGGATTGTGCTTCATTGTTGGTTTAGGGCTTTAGGGTTTTAGTTTAGCTTATTTATGACTTTAATCTTGAATTTTACCCTATTCTACACACAATAGATTAATCTATTCACAAATAGAAAAAAAAGAAAGGGAGTGTTACCAACAGTCTGTGGCTCCCTCTTGGCTTGAGAGACACACTCTTGAGTGCTTGCAAGAGAGCTTGGCTATTGAAGAGACCTCAGTTCGGTAGAGCTTCACTATAGAAATGAGATAGAGAAGAGAAGAGGAAGAGAAGCTAGCTAGAATGAGAGAGTGATAGAATGAATGAGAATAAGGGTGAAAAGAAAGGTTCTATTCAGTTGCATGGGCGAGAAGAGTCGTTACTCTCAAAATCCTTCCATAGAGACCTGTTTCACAAGTCAGAGATTCCAAGATTCCTCATTTGAACTCATAAAAGTATAGGGATGCTAGTGTGTCACGTAGATGTCCACATGTTGTGCAAGCATCCAACTCGTCATTTCACAAGAAATGAGGTGGCAGACTATTTTCACTTCATCATTGGTCATTATGGAGTTGAAATCATGAAATTTTGACTCATAAGGGTCTTGTCATAAATGTGGCTAGGTGCCATAAATGCAGGGGTCCAATGTGCAAATGTGAAATTTCTTCGAGGTGCAATTTTATGACACTACATTTTTTCCCCACTTTAGTGAGCTAATCTTTGGGAAAAAATAGCTACACTAAATTAGAAAATAGAACATTAGAGAAAACATAAAAAATTAATTTTTTTATAGATTTGTGTGCCAAAACGATACTATAGAGACCATAGAGGCCAAGTAAGAAGTTATCGACAATGCCCCTAGTGATCAAGCTTAGCGAGAAACCACAACATCTAACATAAAGGTTCATTCTATAAAACTCAAATTTAGGTCAACTTAGAAATCAAAAGAAGTTTCCAAGATGAGAAGAATGCTGAAGAAAAATCTAGTGATTCAGAAGAAAAATATGATAAAGAGGTGAGTATATGCCCCCTCCTAGTTTTTCCCCCAGCTTGATGGAGTAAAAACAAGAAAAATAATAGGACCACAATCACCTGGGAAAAATGGGTTCCAAGGGGCCTATATACCTAGGTGGACGCCTAGAAGGGTAATTTTCATTATTCACTGTGAGATTTTTGTTGACTTTTGTGAGAGAAAAGCCAACAAAATTCCTCATAGATGGGAGTTTGAAGAGCCATGAATCGAGTAGCTACATTGGGGGGTTGTTGAGGGATGCGATGTTGACCAGGTGAGTCTAAAAAACTCATTTTGACATATTTTATTGCATTTATTAGTATCTTTTTTAGAATTAGGTGCATAGGTGTCTTGGTGACACAAAGGCATCCCACTGATGTGTTGGCATCCCACCTACATGTTGGAGGCCTTCAATCATAGTTTCATCTAGGAGTCTCCAATGGTAGACCTCCAAGAGTAGTGTGTCACACACACATCTGCACAACACGCTTGCATCTCAGAGGCCATAATTAGAGAAATTTTGATGTAAAAGTTAGAAGTTTTTTATGGAGATGACTCTAACTTGAATCATTTTAAATTTTGTAGGATTATCTAGAGATGTGAGAGCATGGTGATGGACACATGCTTTGGATTCTCTACAATCACACCCTACACATGTCACCAGATGAGAAGGGGCACCTTCGATGAGTAGGCCTATGGTGGGCTTACACTATGCCAGAGATGTTGTACCATGACCGCATGCTCATGGCATAGATATAATAGTGGTATTTGACCACCTCAACATTCCACCTTTCGATGGGCAAGATGATTGTCATGATGGAGGATGTCTATTGGATCACTAGCCTCCCCATCTATGGATGATGGGTGGCACTAGATGATGCATGCTCAACCTAAGAGTGATTACAAGGCATCTGATACTACATAGGGTGTACAGACCCTAGCAATGGGACTGACCATGTCTACATTCACTAGTATGAGCAGGGGAATGTGATGCTCCCTTTTGTACAAAGGGTGATGGTGGTGACAGTCACCATGTGGGTGACCATGGATGAACAAGGCTCTCACCTTCATGGGGGCCTTGTCCATACCATTAGATCTATGGAGTAGTGAACCCTCTTTTCATGGGGTTGTAGTATGCTCGTACACCTGTACTAGGAGCTAGGTAGGTTCATGCATTACGAGTATGTGAGCCTCACCACCTACACAATATTATAGGTGTGGGAATTTTCTCATATCACATGCACCCAACCAATCAAGTATCTATGAGTGAGAGACCACAATAGGTTGATAGTACACTGGAAAGCTTGATACACTATAGCCCGACCAGATTAGGTGGAAGCCATATAGAGGTATGTGATCAGTAGATGATAGTCGACAGCTTCACAACATTTAGTGGGAGGAATTTGTGGTAGGCCACACAGATTATATGATCATGCCTTCTTACTGGTAGTAAATTATATCATAGTTTGACATTGTACAAACCATTATGTTGACACCGTTATCATACATGTAGATAGTGTGGAGTGTTGTGAGGCTAGGTGATCATATGTTCCCCACTATCATAGATGTCGTCCCGAGCGATGATAAGGTGGAGGACTAGAATCAGCCTCTGATGTTTCCCATAGATGATGTAGGCATCACGTTCGGCTTCAAGACCTGGTGGATACAACATGGGTCTATTCTAGTTTTCTTGATAGATGTCCCCAGAGGCGACATCAGTGTCCAAGATCAGGCACTGCCAACAGGAAGAGGAGGAGGAGGTGATAGAGGCGATTGTGAGTAGGAGAGGTATGCCATAGCACAAAGATTGAGGTGGTGGTAGAGGCTCTCATCTTTGTCCACTCGCTATCCCAATCATAGCGGCACCACTACCACCTATAATAGTCATCGCTCTCGTCTTAGCAACAATAGGAGTGGTGGGAATAGGAGGCACAAGAGGTGCAGGTCCCAATGTCACTCCTCCCTCTAACTCACACTAGTAGTCTAGGAACCCAGGTACTAGAATTTTTTATGTTATTTCATTTTTTTAGTACTTCTAATTTAATTTCATGTATATATGTTTATACTTTGTGAAAAGACAAAAATGGGGGACCTCTCTCTTTTTTGCTTCTAGGGTTTTGGACCTAAAAGGAGAGAGATAATTTTCTTACTCTTCATTCAAGAACAAACCCTTGAAATTGCAATGCAAAGGGGATTGAAATTTAACAAAGGGATTGTTCTAGGGATTGAATGATATCTAATGAGGGGTTCACCACCAAGTGTAAACTTGGAAAAGATAATGAATTGGAAAACACAATGTGATATGCAAAATGACCTAGAAAGATGAACAAAATGTAGTAAAAAGCTATGAGACTGGAAGTGTGCACCTGGAAGACTGAAGAAGTGTAGTACCCCTCTGTTTTGCTTATGTTTTCTTACAGTATGTTTTTACTTTGATAGACCCTAATACTTTGTTTTGATGTATTTGATTGCTGACAGTAGAGCGATGGAGGATTTATTTTATGATGTGATGATACACTATTTGGTGGTGATTATTTTTGACATGCTTTATGTTAGCATAGATGTTTACTTGAGATGATATTGCCATATATGCTCATGGTAGTTTAATTGATATTTATTTGGTCAGTTCGATGTGACATTATATTGGTGAGAACAGAATTGCATCACTTGCTTATGAGTGCCCTGTGATTTTTGTGATTTTCTCTTCACGGTGTATTTGAATCATGTATTATGTATATACATGTATGGTATATGTCTGATTGTAGGATTACAGGTACATGGCATTGACTCCACCTGGTTTCATAGGTCTGAGCGTGTCCAAGCTCACAGTAATGTTGATTGGGAGATAGTAATGAGGTTTTTCCTAGTCTAGCCACAAACCTAGTCACAGTGTGTCGTCAGTTTATGTACAGTATGTTTGGTTGTCATGTCTATGTTTTCCTTGTTATTTGTTTATACAAGGTTTATTTTGTGAAATTAATGTTAGATTAATGTTCTTAATAATTCAGTGCTTATTTAATTAATTTTAAATAATGTTGTTAAAAGCCTTTTATTTTATTTAATTAATTAAATTAATTTATTTGGTAAAATAATTAAATTGAATTTTTGTACACGCAATCTTTTCAAATCAACAAAATAAATAAATAAATAACAAGGAACCTATTTTTCTGAAGCTTGAAGAATTGAAAGTTGGAGCAAAGCTTCACCTTCTGAGTACAATTTCCAAAGCCCTTTCCAAAATCTCCACTTCTAGAAAGATGCAAAATACTGAACCAGAAGTATTCCCCGAGAACCTCTTCCAATTTTTTTTTAACCAATAAAAAAACCCAAAAAAAACTTTCCAACAATTTCCTCTTTTCTTTTCTCTTCCATGAAGTGACTTCTTGCCTTTCACAATTATCTCAATATTTTCTCTGAGAATAATCTTTCAACAAGCTTTTTTGCATTTAATTTTACTCACACACATGGCTAATCTAAAATATCTTCTAACAAACTCTCGGATATTTTCTTTTGATAATTATAAAGGATTTATACTATTTTATTAATTTAAAAATTCAAAAATTAATATCATTTACTTTATACAAATTTAAAATTCCAATTCACATAATAGCATTTAAACTATATTTAATCTATCCACTCAATCAAGAAAATTTAATCAATTAAATTATTTACTTAATAAAATAAATTTAATCACAAGGAATAAATTATTTTACCAAATAAATTAATTTAATTAATTAAATAAAATAAAAGACTTTTAATAGTTACATTATATAAAATTAATTAAATAAGCACTAAATTATTAAGAACATTAATCTAACATTAATTTCACAAAATAAACCTTGTATAAACAAATAACAAGCAAACGTAGATGTGACAACCAAACATACCAGACATAAACTGATGACACACTGTGACTAGGTTTGTGGCTAGACTAGGAAAAACCTTGTTACTATCTCCCAATCAACATTACCATTGAGCCTGGACATGCTCAGACCTATGAAACTAGGTGGAGTCAATGTCATGTACCTGCAATCTAGCAATCAGACATATATCATACATGTATATGCATAATCCTCGATTCAAACACACCATGAAGAGAAAGTCACGGAAATCACAGGGCACTAGCAAGCGAGTGATGCAATTCCATTCTCCTCACCAATACAATGTCACATCGAACTAACGAAATAAATATCAATTAAACTACCATGATCATATATGGCAATATCATCTCAAGTAAACATCTATGCTAACATAAAGCATGTCAGAAATAATCACCACCAAATAGTGTATCATCACATCATAAAATAAATCCTCCATCGCTCTATTGTCAATGATCAAATACATCAAAACAAAGTATCAGGGTCTATCAAAGTAAAAATATACTGTCAGAAAACATAAGCAAAATGGAGGGGTATTACAGGATCAATGGTGATCCCCTGCTTTGACACTATGTGTCCAAGAAGCTTTCCTTCATGAACAACAAAAATACATTTTTTTGGATTAAGAGATATACCAAACTCCCTACACCTCTTAAACATTCGTCTCAAATAGGAAAAATGTGCATCTATATTTTTAGAAAATATTATTATATCATCAAGATATATATGAGCACTAATTTATGAATCATTTGCTGAAATGCCATGTCCATGGCCCTGTGAAAGGTGGCACCAACATTAGACAGACCAAATGACATTCTTTCATAGGCCATAGCGCCCCATTTTGTGGTAAAGGCAGTCTTATACTGGTCTTCTTCTTTTACTAATACTTGGTTATAACCTGAATAACCATCAAGTAATGAGAATCTTTTTGAACCAACAACTACCTAAAGGATCTGCTCCATAGAGGGAAGCAAATAATGATGTTTTAATGAGGCTCTATTGAGGTCTCTAATGTCTACACAGAGACTAATTTCTCCATTTTTCTTTCTAACCGATACAAGATTAGATACCCACAAGGTATGCTTGATTGGGAAAATAATGCCTCCCTCAATTAGCTTGGTCAATTCTTTTATCATAAGGGACTCAAGTTTTGGATTTAAAGGCCTTTGTTTCTACCTAATAGGCTTTGCATTTGTCTCTAATTCTATGGTATGTTGGGAAATTTGGGGATCAAATCCCTTTAAATCTGAGTACTCCCATGCAAATACATCTTGAAATTATGGATAAAGAGCAATAAAAGCTTGCTTATCTTCTTGTGAACAAATTTTACCAATTTTAAGGAGCTTACCTTTGAATATTTCAAGCTCTTCATAATGTTCCTCCTTGACTTGTATGCTAGTTTTTCTCTTTTTGAGCTGATCATCAGTGCTAAAGATGGATTCTAAAGTAACTAGACCCTTTGGCAGCTTGTTACTTCTTAAATAAATAACCTGATCATCATATTGCTGCTTAAATTTCTCCTAGTTTACCACTGAGAACTCGTCTTCTTCAAGAAGAAACTCAATACCTGCTCATCACTCTCAAACACTTTCCAGTGAATGTTGTTATCAGGAATAGAGGGTCTTATGACAACCTTAACATATTGTTGCACTTTTCCTTTCTTAATATCATTACGTATATCAAATTGAGCACCTATTGCAGCAAGCCTATTTGCATGCTTATTTTGACTCCTAGGAATAGAAATCAGATTGAAAGAATTGAATTCCTCTATCATATCCCACACCCTATGCTTATAAGACTTAAACACATCATTTTTAGTCACATTCAAACCTATTACCTGATTGGCTATCAACTCACTATCCCCAAATACCTGAAGGTATCTTATCTTCCTTTTCCTTGCCCATTTGAAGCCCTAAATCAAACCCTCATACTCAGCAGTATTGTTAGAACAAGAGAAAGCAAATCTGAAAGTAGAATAATACTTTCCACCTTGTGGGGACACAAGCATTGCACCCCCACTAGCTCCATTACTACTTCTAGAGCCATAAAAGAGCATCTTCCACACTTTATCCTATTGTCCTAGTTGTTGTTCCACTTTCTTTTCAAAGTTTGGGATAACAGCATCAGGTTCATGTAACATATACAAACTTGGGCCTCTCTCCTCAATGTTTTTACCTTGCTCATCTTCCACATTTTTTGTTGTCCACTCATTTAGAAGAATGTCTGAGACATTTTAAGCTTGTGAAATTAACTCTTGAGTAGCAACATGCTCATTATCATTAAAAAAAACACACAATTGTCATTTACAACACTTGGTACATAGGGTTCAATGTAATATTTTGCAAGTAACTTAGACTTAATGGTTACTTTTATCCCATATCTAGTCCTGAATAACATGTGAGACTAGTTTGAGGACAAATATCCCCCTATTTTGGCAATGAAATCCCTTGAAAAACATAAGGAAAAATATGGTGGAAAATCAATAGCAAATATATCTTGGGGAATGGAAAAGTTTGGTCAGGAATGTAGAGTAAGACTTGCATCCTTAATGACACCTATGGTTTTAATGGCTGACCCATCAAGTTGGACTACTCCCTTTTCAAGAGGCTGATACTTTAAACCCAACCTATCAGCAATCTGTTTGGGCATAACAAAGCTACTTTCCCCTGAATCTACCATACAATTGTGAACCAATTTATCCCCTATTATCAAAGATACATAAAAATGGGGCGGTTTGACATCTTTTCATGGTTGCTTACTACTTTCTTGAGGTGTATTTGTAAAAACAACCTTAACTTGGTCAACTGAAACATCACTATACACATTCAAATCAGACAAAGGAGATTGTAACAAGTCTTTTTGGCCTGGGATGGATAAAGAATCCCACATAGACATTGTCACGTTCATTTTTTATATATTCTTAATAATATTGAAAGGTGCGGCAATGTTTACCTTCTGATGAGTCCTTGCAATAGTAGGGTCTACTTGTAAGTGGGGCTACTCCTTAGTAGCACCTTGTGTATTTCTTTTCAGTATGTGTGGCACTTGAGATGTAGATGGTCCAACAAGTTCCTTTTCTTTGTTTGCTGATTGTTCAATCTAAAATTCCCTCTTTTTGGCTCTTATATTAGTTGTAACTAGAGAATCATCCCTATTCACTGCACAGATTTCCTCTCCTTGCCAATTTAGGAGAGTTGTATCACTTGGAGGGAGATTTTGTTATTGTGGAGACTCCTCATTAGGCACAATTTGCATATTTGAGACATTTTGCACCATCAATGCTTGATTGATAACCCCATTTGAACATGTAGCTTGATTGTGGGGTTGGTTGCAAGGAAAACACCACTCATAGTCAGTTGCAAGGTTATTCTAAACTGGAACAAGATCTTTGGATGAACTTATTGGAGCTAGATTATATGGCTAAAAAGCCCTTTCATTGACATTTTTTTTTGCACCTTGATAGTTTCCTTGATATGGCTATCTATTAACTTGGTATGGCTAACTTTGACCTTGTTTTTGAGGTTGATAGGGCTTAAAACCCTGGAACTATTGTTTCTTAAAGCTCACTAGCTCATTACCAAAAGTATGAAGTATATTCTCAATCTTTTGTTGACTGCTTTTAATCTCTTGTAATTCCTGAGATTGAGATGAACTTGGAACAGCTTCCTTGCTAACAACAACTAGTAAGGGGATATTTGGGGTGTTGGAAAAGTCATAGGAGGCTATATGTCAGGAAATATGGGCATAGGAGGTCTAGGAGCAATTCTTCTAGCTTGTATGAGGCTATTCTCAACTCTAATTTCTATATAATAGATTTGTGGTAATGTGTTCCCACCCATGGACTGTATCATAACAACAACCTCACTATTTAAAGACCTCAAAAAAATATAGAAAGACATATTTAGGTGAAGGCCTAATATTATGTTGAATTTTGTCCCAAGACTTCTGGAAGCAGAAATTAAATTCTATCATATGTTCATGGGGATCCCTCTTGATGGTAGTGAATTGCTCAACCAATGGCAAATGATCAGACTTATCTTCAAAATGCTTACAAAAAACTTCCCCAAGCTTGTCCCAAGTCGAAATTGAATTATCAGCTAAACTCCTAAACCACTGAAGGGATTTTCCCTTAAAAGATGTTGCTAGCAGTCTAATGGACACATCTTCTTGTGTTATGTGATGTACTAAACACATGTTAGCTACATCTTTTATCCATTCAACAGGTGTAGTTTGGTCCTCTCCAGTGAAAAAAAAACCTTTAAGGGCTGCCACTAGGATATCATTATGTTGTGCTCAGTTTAATGGGTTGCCCCCATTAAAAGTCACAAAATGTTGCTTTCTTGCCATTGGTATGGTCTGAACTGGATTAACAGACATAGAAACTGAAGGTATTGATACACATACAAGAGAAACTACTGGTTTTAAACTAGGTGGTGTTGATTGAACTCTCTTTGATGAAACAAGAGTTCATTTTGTTGTCCTACCTTGTCTTCTAGGCAGGGACAACTGTAAATATTAAAAAGGAATACCACTTCCTCTCATTTGTATCCTTTTCATATATTGTTTTGCATTGGTTTCTACTAATCTACACACTCAGAGTCGCTAGATATGCAAATTTAACTTCTATAAGGTTTGAAACCTACTGGTTGTCTATCAAAACTACAATAATATGTATTTTTCTTACTACTGTCTTGATTTCACAGTCCCACCGAGCGTGCAAAAAATTGTTATCAATTAGATTTGCACCCTGTTGAACCTAAAATTCAACAATCTACTGAAAACATGAGAATGATCCCAAGGTGTGCATACCTTATATTAGATCAAACCTCTAGAGAAGGACGACTTCTTAAATTTTTATCACCTAAATTACTTAACTACTTCTACTGTTTGACAAGGAAAAAAGAAGAGAGAATGCATAAACTGAAATACTGAAAATGAAAACTAAAGAGGTGATACACCAAACCAAACTAGGACATAAAGCTTAGATTACAAACAATTGCTTACAATGATTGAAATCAAAACTTTCACAACTCACTTTTGAATGTATTTGTATAAATATTTTATAAGGAGGTCCTAATGCTCAAACTCCTAGGAGGAAGGTAACTTCACAGCTAAAAGCTATTTGCATCTTTGACACAAATTATAACCTGCATTAACATATTTTTGTATAAAGGTGCTAAACATGAGACAAAGCTATGAGGAGATGAATAATACTTCACAAAATAACTTGATCAAATCAATTGAGTGCACACAATAAAGCAAAGAACAATAACGAAAAAATACTCCAATCACTGATATCCAAGGTCTTCACTATTATTCGTGTTCAAAAAACACTACAAAGTATGCCAAAATCTGTCAAAGGACTGAAAAGTCACTAAGTACAAAAAATGCATAATAAGAACTAAGTAAAAATGAGTCAACTAAGTGACTATATCCCAACTCCCTCCAAAATTCCACTAAAAAAGGATCTAGAAATTGAATTGGGTCGGATGCCTCCAAAAAGCCAAAAATATAGCAACTGAATATTCTCCAAAAGAGCTCCAAAGTGTGGAAAAAGTCAAGTTTGACCATGCCAAACATTAAAGCACATGAAATTGATGCCTAAATACTCTCCATCTCTCTAAAAGGAAAATAAAAGCTCCCTATATGCTCTCCTTTGGTCAACTGACTAATTCAACTAACCCTATATTCTTGTAAAGCATATGAAAGTTCATAATGAAACACATAAGATCATTACAAGGTATGACACTCTATTTCTACATTTTAAATAGCAACTTGATTAAGTTCTTTATAATAATAACACATTAATCAAGTTCTTTATAATTCAATACAATGCAAAAATAATAAAGCCCTAGTTCAATTTTACATACAAGTCAAGGGTCAACACAAGTCATACACTCCTAAATATGGCATACAGAAGGAAAAATAATCATAAGGCATAAGACTTGTAAGTCTTAGCCCATGGGATACATTAATCTGTATGCATATTTTTTTAAAAGGAAGTGAAAAAACACCTTTTGTGGTAGGCTAAAAGATAGGGTTTGAAAACCATAAACACAAAACTAATGGAAAGAAGGAAAAATACATTTCATTTCAACCTCCACACTTCTAGAGTCTTCTACTGATAATGTAGGGTTTCACTGTGAGTCTTCAATGACTGATTTCTGAGCTTCAAAGGGGATTTCCTCAACATTTCTAGCAAACCATGACTTCCTTATGCTTGGGTAATCATTCCCTATTGTTTCATTGCATTTCTTGAAGAAAAACCGGCTCAAACTCAAGCTCACTTGTAGTAAAATGAATTTATTTTATACCTTGTGCTTTCTTCTGTAATTAACATGCATTTTCCTGAAGATTGCTTTGTTTTTTTTTTGAGGTTTCTTGTAGGCATTTCTTGATTTTGGGTTAAGAAAACCCGCGTCCTTATGACATAAAGAGCCTCTCCACCTTTTTATTTCGAACCCCATTTTGATGGTTCAGTTCCATTTCTAGATTTATATGAGAATATGGTTCCATTTCGCTTCAAAACCATAGGTCAAGGGCTTTCTAAGTTAAATCCATATATAAGTATGAAGGTTTTTTGCAAATCTATACATTATGGGTTCTCTAACTTTATTTTTTGCCTTATGCTTTTCTAGGTATACAAAACCCGTTTTCCATTTCATGAAGAGACTCTGCATTTTGATTTGTATTCGAACACATATGGAAAAAAGACTTCATCTTTAGGTTTTCATGAAAACATGATTCATTTCTTGTCTTTGTGTAACCCTAACTCGAGGGTCGCCATAATGTATCTTTGCACTTAATTTTGACATGGCTGCTTGGCCAATAGGTTTCAAGCCCGCTAGGGTTTTTTTATATTTTATGAAAATATGACTTCATTCTTTATAAAACCCTAGCTCGAGGGTTTATATTTTCTTTTCCTATTCTGTACTTATGTTTTGCAATGAGGTTTCAATTACAACCTTTATTGAGATGCATAGGTCCAAACTAATAATGCATCTATTGGCTTGCTTCAATACTTAATGGAATTCAAAACATCATACTATCTTTGATAAGATATCACCATCATGTAGCTCACTGCTCCTTCCATTTGTCATATGCAATTCTATTGCAACATACTTGGCTTTTGAAAAAGACAAATGCTCTTGTAGTATCATATGAGATTTTTCACTATTTTCATGTTTTGACTCCAAAATTCGATTTGTAGTTACACACTTTGCACTTCCATGCTTGACATAGACTAAAGTATTTTGCACTCTTTATGCATAGAAATTCTTGAAATATGTGAACTTTGCCATGTATGCCTATTCACTATCACTTTATGACCTTGTGCTTCTTTTTGTATCCCACTTGTATATAGACACTGCTTGTAAGACATTATGTTTATGATGACACTTTTTGTAGGATATTGAACATAATAAATAGCATAAACAAAAATACCTACTTTGTTTCCCTTCACTTCAATTCACTCTATATCATGATGCCCTATATCTCATGATAGCTTTTGATGGAACTTGATGGCTCTTTCTATCATTGATATCCATGTGCATATGAGTTTAAAACTGCAATCATCATAGAATCTTGGTTGGCTAGCTTTGTGTCATGATCCTATTGATAAGGAGTGTCATTATTAATGTGAGAGAACTCATATTAATAATGATATTCATTCTTATCAGTATCACCATGACCAATGAAACTTGTCTTCAGGGATCCATTGGTGATATGAAATATGACTATCCCTCTCTAATGAAATAGAGGGCAACATGCTAGGCTAAACCTTTGTGAGAGCCACATTTTATCCCACATGCTATAAACAGATGAAGCAAAATACTAACAAATATTTCACCTATACCTGTACAAGAAGTAAACATGTTAGATAAAACAGAGCATATGATAGATGTGTTTGATAACTTTCTCTTGTTTTCCTAGAAATTTATGGTATGCAATCTATTTAATGCACATGAGGATCAAGCAATATGTTTACAGATTTCTGCATATGTATTGACTTGTGATCCTTCATTGCTCTAACAACACTCTTCTTACAAATGCAAGAAAACTAGGAGCAGCAAGGGGAGCATCAACTGGAGACTTGACAAGTGGGAAGGACTAAAGATGATGGAGAACTAGACAATTGGGATTCATCATTCAGACAATGACGGGTCCCCTCTCTCTACATATGCATTTTTAATTATTATCAATAAATGTATAGATTTTTCTATCATCTTCTTTCAGATAATCAATCCCATGGCTTGTGTGGGACACCATACATTTATCTTATCAATAAAGATTACATTTTTTAAAAGATTATGCACTCTCTTCTATGTTATATGCATTTGCATAATGTAATTGTAGTAATGTAATCTTTTGATATCTCTTTATGCACATGAATATGATATGGCAAAGTAAAATGTACCTTCTTTTCATTTGTAAAACATAAATGACTCTACTTGTTTCAGCTAGTAGCTAAAATAGGTAACATACATGATATAAGTTAGTGCTTGATAGTAATTGTGGTGTCATTACACCCTCTTGTGGGTGCATCTCGGTAGTTCATTCCATGATTGGTAATTATTCTATTTGTACCACCTTTCTTATATCAATGGTGAGGTCATTTGTGTTGTTAGTGTCCTTGTGTCATTATCATTGATATGATGCTTGCATGCTTTCCAGTGTGTATTGCGACATGTCATTGTAGTATCATGAATGATGAAGTCATTCTTGTGTGGTTCTTGTATGGAAGCTAAGGTAGTGGAACAACTTCCTACACTAATCATGAGAGGAGGATAATGCAAAACTTTACAGATCTTCTCAATAGTTATACAAATTTAAACATAAATATCATGCATACCACAACATAGTGATCTACATGGGGAAAATCCTTTCGAGAGGAAAACCCCACATTCCAAAATCCACCTAATTTATTATTAAAAAATTACGAAGATTAAAATATACTTGCAGAGCAAGATTCTCACATGAGTATCACCAACCAGTGATCCAGAGGCAACACGAACACTATCATACTCTTAGAATACATCACAATACAAAACCATAATACAACACCCTCATAAAATAGGGTTGCCTTTTGATGCAAGAACATCTAGCGGTGCAGAGAAATCTTGCATCACCCAAAAAAAAATATTTTCTTTATTTTATTTCGTTGTTTTCAGTCCCATGATGATACTTAAGGGGTATAAGACTATCAGGCGTCAAAAATAGTGAAAAATGGGAACTTACTATTTTTAGTAAGTTGGCCAAAATGGGCTTGTATGGATGTGAAAATTTACCCCAAGGAGCAGAGCTGAAAAAAAATTATGGTTGTGAAAGAATCACCTCAATACCTTTCACGGTTTGGGAGAAATTAAAATTTTTGTACCAGGAAATTTCTCCAATGTAGCTTCAAATTCAGATATAAAACTTTAGAGGCCCTGAAACAACTCCAAAAGTGGCCAAACCAACCTATGGTGGGTTCATGCATTGTAGAGCTCGTCGAGAGCTTTCCAATGATATGCAATAATAGCAAATCGGACACCCAGATCAAAATTTATGGCCTCGCGAAGTTGGTCCTCTAAAAAGTGAATTTCAGAAAAATTTCTTCCTAGGCCAAAAATCAAACGGTGAAACTTTTGGTGCCAAAACAAAAAGGGGAAATTTGAACTTTCTAGAACATTCTAGGGCAGTTATTGGAAAAAATAAAAATGGTTAAGTGGGGGTTGTAGGAGGTGGCCCTAATAGTGTAGATTGTGGCTCTGAATAGTAGCATTTTTTTTCAGAGTTGATTTTGATGTAATAAATCAATCCCATGAGGCTATAGCATGTAAGCTTTGAATTTGTAATTTTATTTTCTGAAAATAATTGAAAGTGAGTCATTTTTCTATTTTGTATTTTCCGTGTTGGTATATGTTGTTGTGATTTATGTGGGATTTGGGTGGTGTGGCCCTCATCACCTTCTAGGGAAAGTCAATCCAACAAAATATCAACTGTTAGATTTGAGGCCTAATGTTGAACGGTCCAAACGTAATACCTTATGTAATTGCAAGGTTGAGACACATTTTCCCAACAAATCTCCCAGTTGTCAAACATCTTGCAAGAGCAATGAGAGGGTGTATAAATATCATATCTTATGGATGCAGAGTCCCTAAAGCTCCAGAGTCTTCAATGGAGGACCCCTACTGGGAAAGATAATCAACCACATAGAAAGTGTTGCAACTAGGCATGCACAATGGAGATTCTATTGATCTACATTATGAGATTGGATTGAATGATTACAAATGTACAAAATTCCTAAATATATAGGAAAAAGAGAAAACCTAAGATGCAAGAGATGTTTCCATGTGTCATGATCTAACAACATGTGACAACATGTGAACCCTATCTAGGAAATTATTAAATGTTGAGATAAGTTCTAGAAGGACAACTCATCTTCTAGAAGGAATCTTATCTCTACAAACAAGGAAGGGGACATTGCCCCATTATTAAATGATTTATTAAAATGAAACCTAGGACTAAATGATATATGATCTAAGTTAACTTATGATAGTGTAATAATTAATTTAATTAATTACACTAACATCTCCCACTTTTCAAACATCTTGCAAGAGCAATGAGAGGGTGTATAAATATCATATCTTAATTACTAGGGGCTAAAAATCCCATAGTCTTTAAACACCATATGAACTTCTCTATGCTCATAGGATTAGTTAAAGAATCAACAACATTCATCAAAGTCTCTACCTTAACCAACTTCACCCTACCATATTTGACCATATCTCTAACAAAATGATATTGTACATCAATGTGCTTAGTCTTGGCATTAAATGTTGGGTTCTTACATAGACATAGTGCACTTTGATTGTCACAATAAATTGTCATTGCACCTTGTTTTATTCCAATATCTAAACATAGTATCTTAAGCCAAATGGCTTCTTTACAATCATGAGTAGCTGCCATATGCTCAACTTCAATAGTGGACGAAGCAACCACAACTTGCTGCTTACTCATCCAACTAATTACACCACCAAATAAAGTAAACACATAAACACAAGTGGATCATCTGCTATCAACATTATGTGCTCAGTCTGAATCCACATAGCCATGAATATCAAGGGAAGTCCCATCTTCAGTCAAATTACTATGATAACACAAGGAATACTCTGAGGTACAATGCAAATATCTAAAGACTCTTTTAATTGCATCCCAATGAGCTCTATCAAGATTAGACATATATCTGGAAAGAACTCCCACTACTCGGGTAATGTCTAGTCTAGTACAAACCATAGCACACATCAAACTTCCAACTGTACTCTAGTAAGGCACTCTACTCATGTCTTCCATCTCTGATGGGATGTTGGACAATCTAAAATAGATAACTTTGTTCTAGCTAAAATAGGAACACGAAATGGTCTACAATCTTGCATATCAAACCTTTATAAAATTGAGTTGACATACTTAATTTGACCAAGCCATAACTTTCTATAAACTCCATCTCTTTTAATTTTCATCTCAAGAATGTATTTAGCTGTAGCAAGGTCTTTCATTTCAAATTTAGCAATAAGTTGATATTTCTATTTTGAAATCATACCTTTCCCTTTACTAATAAATAACATATCATCAACATATAATGCAATTAATAAGAAACAATCTCCATCAGTTTTATAATAAATGCAATGATTTGATTTAGAATTCTCAAACCCCATACTCAACACAAATGTATCAAGTTTTTGGTACCCCCTCTTAGGACTCCATTTTAGACCATACAAATATTTCTTCAATTTTCAAACCAATTTACTTTTATCTTTCACCATGTAGTGCTCTGGCTATGTCATATAAATATCCTCCTCCAAGTAACCATGAAGGAAAGCAGTTTTCACATCCATTTTTTCAACCTCTAAATCACAAGCAACAAAAATAGGAAGCAAAAACCTAATGGATGCCATTTTTGCAATAGGAGAAAGTATCTCACCATAATAAACACCCTCAACTTGAGAGTAACCTTTTGCAACCAACCTTGCTTTATATTTTTCAATACCTCCATCTGAACCAATCTTTGTCTTGAACACCCCTTTGAAATCAATAGGTATTCTTCCCTCAAGCAATGGTACACAATCACATGTATCATTATTTTTCAAAGCTTCCATTTCTTCATCCATAGTAATCTTCTAGGATTCTGCATCATTCATACCTAAAGCCTCTTCTATCGATCTAAGTTCATCCATGTTAGTATTCAAGGCAAGAATACATCTCCAATCAGTATGTGAATACCTTTTAGGTGGTTGTCTATGGATTGTAGACCTACGAAAAATTCAAGTTGGATGTTCTGCCTCCTCTTCTAAAGATTCAAAGCTAGATGAACTCTTAACTTAGTTAACAACATAACATACTTAGCTAAGCATCTTGATAAATATGTTTTAGCAAAAAAGGTACTTTAAAGGATTGAATTTTGTCATCACATGTATTTTTGTGTTTAATAAGTAGTGTCTTAATTTACTAGTTGCGAATATGAGAGCCAAAAATTATTTTTCTATTGTTGTATATCATGTCTTGTAATCAATCAGGGTTTGACTAATGTAATAAATGGGATGTTCTCTACCACTGTTGTCTTATTGAGCCAACAATGTTGTAAGAGCATGGGATGATGCTACTGTATAAAGGATAAATGGTTTGTTTTGTATAGCAGGTTGTAAAACAGGTGGAGTAGTAAGATAATCTTTTAAACTCTCAAAGGCCTATTTACAATCATCATTCCAATTAAATTGAACCTCTTTCTTAAGGAGTTGTGTAAAGGGTAATGTTCGATCTGCTAAGGATACTACAAAATGATGAATATCTTGAACTATTCCTTGTAAAGTACACAATTGAGAAATTCTTTTAGGAGGTGGCATGTAAAAAACCTAAAAAATTCCTTGAATTATTCCTTGTACAGTACATCGATTTTCTTTGTGTCCACCTCAATGCCTCTGTGAGATACTATAAAACCTAAAAAAATTCCACTATCTACACCAAAGACACTTTTTCAGATTCAATCTCATGTTATATTTTCTCATTCTTTCAAAGATTTTTCAAAGGATGTTAACATTGTCATGTTGAGTTAAAGATTTAGATAGAATGTCAGCAACATAATCTTCCAAAATATTGTGTATGTAATCATGAAATATCAATGTCATATCCCTTTGATATGTTACGCCCATGTTCTTTAATCTAAAAGGCATAACCACCCAACAAAATATTCCCCAAGTTGTAGAAAATGTTGTCTTGTATTGATCTTGAGGGTTGATAAAGATTTGATTCTATCTAGAAAATCCATCCATGAATGACAACGAAACATGTCCTATAGTCACATCTACTATCATGCCAATATTAGGAATGGGAAAATCATCTTTTAAAGATTCTTTATTCAAATCATGAAAGTTTGTACACATCCTAATATGACTATTAGGTTTTGTGATTGCAACAATGTTCGAGATCCAAGGAGAATAGTCAATAGGTCGTATGAAACCAACTTCAAGAAGTTTTTCAATCTCAACCTTAACCAATAAATCTATCTTAGGATTTATCTTTCATATCTTATGTCTTACCAGTTTAGCATCTTCTTCAAGAACTATGTTGTGTGTCACTATCTTAGCATCGATACCCGACATGTCTGAATAAGTCCAATTTTTTTTTTGTGAAATTCATTAATTAATGTTGCATGATATTCTTGTTCATCTTCATCAAGGAACTTACCTATTTGAATCACTCTTTCTTCATTAGTCATATCCATCTTTACATTTATTGTATCTCCCAAAGGAAGTGCATTTTGTTTTGGAATTTTAGGATTGTATTTGTCTTTATCATTATCAATCTCATTACTTTCCTTTTCTTCATCCACTTGTTTAGCACTAACCATAACACATGTGACCCATTTTTTCTTAAAGAGGAGTAAATGACTTATCATAAACTCCTAACATTTCTTTCAAAGCTTCATCATCTTCAAAGTATTCCAATGATTCTTCATAAGTTGTATCAATCAATTTAGGATGCTTCAAAGTGAGAGTTTTCTTAGAGGATTTACAAATGATGGTGTTGATGTTGATTGAGGGTCTTTTCATTGCTTGTGTTACCTTAGAAGGACAATATCCCAAACAACTTTTTGTTTCTTGTGTGTTAGGCTCTATAGGAACACAAATGCCTTGTTCATTTCTTCCACATCCTTGTCCACTATAACCAAGTTGTTTCATAAGCTCATATACTCTTCCATAAAGTTTCTCCATATCTTTTGGGTTTGGCAATTGTTGGTAGTCAATTTCATCAAAGTTCATTGTATAGTGTGTTTCTTCATCTAGAGTAGATGAAGTAGATGCTTGTGAATTTTCTTTCAAATTCTGTGTTGACATTACCACTGGTTGTTTTTTTCTTTTTCGGTTTCTTTCGTTGTAATCTTACATTCTTCCATGAATGTTTGTGTGAAATCTAAGTAACCCTAATCATCTTCTAATAGCTCAGTGACTTCATCAATGTTCTTCTCACATTCTTCTTCCTTCATGGTTTCCACTTTTGTAGTTGGTATTGATTTTTTCATAGAACTTTGTTTTTCTTTCTTGACGTGCAAACAACTTTTAGGTTTAGGTTCGACCTTAATTGTGTAAACTTTTTTGTCATAGACATACTTCATTACATGGTGAAGGGTAGAAGGAACCCCATTCATTTCAAGAATCTATGGTCTCCCCAAGAGGATATTGTAAGAAAATCATGAGGCATAACATGGACTGGAGTTTGTAATGTTACTTTCCCAACATTAATAGGTAATGTGATGATTTCAAGTGGTTGTTTTCCTATATTATCAAATCCACAAATAGACAAAGAATTGGGGACAATGTCACTCTTATCCATATCAATCTTCTCCAAAATTCTCACACTACACACATTAAGGGCCAAACCATTTTCAACAAGGGTTCTCTTTATCACAATTCAATTAACATATGCTATTATCATGAATGCATCATGTCATTTTTGAACTTCCAAGGAGGGTAATTCTCTTCTTTTTTTAAAATCTAAATTAACCTCATTCATTCCTTGAACTAGCACTTCCACATCATTTAAATTTGTATTAGGAGGAACCATAACTTGTTACAAGGTTGTTTGAAGCATACTATGGTAATTTGGTGAAGCTTGAATAAGATCCCACAGGGATATCTTAGCGGGTGTATTCTTAAGTTCAACAAGATCATATTCCTTTCCACTATTCAAAGGTAAATGAGGAGTGCTAGGAAAGATAGGTTGAGGCATGTTGGCCTTGCTATTGCACCAAAAGGTCGACCTAGGTTGACCTATCAATTCCCGATACAAGCTTTAGATATGATCCACAAGAGGCAATTAAACCATGTCACAAACCCAAGCATCATGCTAGACAAGGAAGACCAAGGGACACACCATCTTGCAACAACCCCCCAGCACAAGTGAGGGGTTTGAACCTGTGACCTCAGCTTTGATACCAATTGTTGGCCTTGTCGTTGCACCAAAAGGTCAGCCTATCAATGCCTGATACAAGCTTTAGATAAGATCCACAAGAGGTGGTTAAACCATGTCAAAAACCCAAGTGTTGTGCTAGACAAGGAAGACCAAGGGACACACCATCTTGCAACAAGGAAAAGGTAACCAAACAAGAATGGTTTGTTGTTTCCTATTGTTCCTTGTATTGTATATGTGAGCAATGGTGTTGTAACCCATTTGTGAAGAATTTTTATTATCAAATGAAGGGTTGTTTTGGTACTAGGATGAGCATAGGTTTTTTTTGAACTTCAGGTTATTGCGAGGGAGGGTAAATGATAAGTTACGGTGTGATTGCATTAACATCTTTATGTTTCATTTGACATGAAGATACTTAGAGGATGAACCTTGTGAGATGAATTCCTCAAGGGCTTCATTTAAAATGTCAAAACCATCACTACTAAAGGGCTTGAGGGATAGGTTAACTTTGAAAAAGAGATTTGACATAATCAAATAACTATGCTTTCTCCAAGGGTTTTATTTGATGTTTTTGGTTTTTTGTTCATTTTTTAATGATTACAAAATATAAAATAATGTATCTAATGATGCAATAATGCTGGAAATGAAATAAAAATGTAGAGATCTAATGCTAATTTTAACTAAAATATGCAAGAAATTATTTTCCCAATGTTGCAAAATCTAACTAAATGAACAACAAATTGAATGAAAAAACAAATTATTTCACGAATCTACTTCTCAGGTCTGATAACAGAAACAAAAATGCATATTAAAGACTAAAAACCACTCAGAATCTTTTCTGAAAATGTCTATATAGGGACTCATTTTCCCTATGGCGAATGGGTCCCAGATTAGGGTTTTCTAAATTTGACTTTTGTATTTTTGAGGTAATCTTATGTGTTTGTTGTTTTAGATCTATAACAAACAGTTCTATAATGAATTTTCTAGGATTTTTTCTTCTAAATGAAATGTTGACTAAGGTTGAATGATGAAAAATGTGACTAAATTTAATGTGCAATATGAATCTAAATGATTGAATGATGATTTCAATGTTAACACTATGCAAAACTATCTCAAATCTAATGTATTTTTTTTTATTTTTAGTGTTTTAAGAAATGCAAACATGAAAATTTATCCTAAATACAATGTTCACTAATGAAAAATTAAAGAACCTTAAATGCAATGCAACTGATGCAAATCTAATGCAAACTATTACAAAACTAATAACCAGGGTTTAATGCACTCCAATTTTCTATTTGGGTTCACCATAATGAAACATAGAAAAATGGGGTTATATAAAAGGGAGTTTACCAAAATAAATAACCCTATTCTCCACTATTTCATTCAAAAAATGAGATCCAAACCATGAAGTGACTATCAACCAAAAGGTGAGTCAAATCAAGGTATGAATCAAAAATTTCTCCTTTATGCAAGGTCAGGGGTGTGAGTCAAGCAACACTTTGGGGAGAAAGATTTGAAATAGAAAAAAAACTCCAAACCTAGATCTACGAAGTGTATTAAAGAGATCTAACATAAAATAGAAGGAAATAGTAAAATTTATGATGAAATTGAAGGTAATAAATGTTGTCTACCTATCATAATTTTTTTTTTCTACAACCCTAATAAGGACTCATTCACCCTATGGTGAATGGGTCCTGGTAGAATTTCTTGAGATACTTTGAATCGAAAACTATAGCTTATGAACTATGAAAACTTGCTACCTTTGTATCCCTAATAGGGACTCATTCACCCTATGACAAATGGGTCCTGGTAGGCTCTTCTAGAAAACTCTGAATCTAAATTTGAAGTTCTAGACTTGCAATTCCCTCCTGTAATTTGAAATTCCCCCTTTCAGATCCAGATCTGTCAATAATATTTTTTTTTAAATGATGTTTGTTGGTGGATAGGGGTTTGCCTTGGTCAAACCCCAAGTTTGATAATTAAACCTTGATAATAAAAAGAAATCTAAAACATGAAATGTGTGTGCAATCCTAACCTTAAGTGTGTCTAATATTAAGATCTCTAATGATGCAAAGAAACCCTACTCAAGTGTGTTAGAATAGGATCCTTAAATTGAACATGAACAATGCATAAGACCTACTTTAGGAGACCTCCAATCCCCTTAATAAGTCACAAATCTGAATATAACTCTCTTCAGGCTGAAAATAGAATGATCATAGAAGATAGAATCACTTAGGAAACAAGTCATTAGGCTTGGTTGAATCTCATGGTGCTTCTCCCAAAACCTAGAAGAAATAATGATTCTCCATAGGAATCTATCATCACTCCAATAATGCTTGATCTTTGACAACAAAATGAGCTTGAAGACCTATAAAAACACTATAATGCTGCTCCAAGAGTTCACTATTGCTTGCTCCTTGAATATGAATGATTGATATCTTGAAAATTGCTTAGATTCTTCTCTCTAGTTGAAACATAATGAAAATAACCTTGTAATTATACATAACTTAAGATTAATTCTTGAAATTCAAATATCACAATCTGACATTGAATTATGGATTTTGAATCATTAAAATACCACCAAAAACATATTTCAAAGAGGGGTCCTAGGTCTAAGTGAGAACCCATTCACCATATGGAAAATGGGTCCTAGGCCACGTACCTAGGACACACATTGGACAAGGTGAAATATCATGTAAAATAAGGGTCATAGGACTAGGTGAGGACCCATTCTCCCTATGGCGAATGGTCCTAGGTCACCTACCTAGGACACACATCATCCAAAGTTGAGTGTTGTGAAATGGAATTTATGAATGTTTGGTTTTATCCCTCAAAATTTGCATTTAATTACGCTTGGATTTGAATTAAAGGGGCCAATTAAGGCCAATTAATCTCAATCAATTAATAAAGCCCTAGATTAATGTGAAACTGTAAAGATACACTTTACAACACCCTAAAGAAGGCACAATTAAGTCAATTTAATTAAAAATATCCCTAAACTTAATGTGAATATGCAAAACATATTACAAAACTAAATTAAGACAACATTAGGCTCATTTTATTGTTAAGTATTCCCAAATTAAGTGTGAAAAAGGGATACTTTTTTCTGACACTACACTTTCTAAGAACTACAATCAAGGTTTTTTTCCTAGGACTTTCAAGGTAGTTGACTTGGTTCTCTATGAGAATTAGAGACATGTAAATGCCTCGCCTATGGGTTATGAGGTTGAGGAAAACATTTTGGAGCTATATGCTCAGTACTTGCTAAGTAAACCTCAGGATCTGACAGAAGAAAGGTTTGGTACCTTTGAGGAAAAGGATATGAAAGTGCATGATCAATTGAAGAAGCCAATGATAATCCAAAGAGTGAGAAAGGAAGTTGAAGCTTTTGTAGAAAGCATGGGTATATCAGTTGAAGTTGTGAGAGAAGCTAGAAGGAAAATAGAACAAGTTGAAGCAAGAGAGCTAGCTAGAAATTAGTCTGCTAGTCTGACAACATCCTCTACCAAATCTAAATCCACAAGGGGCTCTTCTCTCTCATCTAGTCCTACAAAGAAGCCAAGTCTTGTGAAATCCCAACTCAAAACATCTAGTGGAGAAGGAAAGAGGAAGAAGGAAAAGAGCACAAGAGTATATGTTGTTGTTTCTGAAGATGAAGAAACTGAATTTGATGAGGAGGTAAGAGAAATTAAGCATAAGGGATCCAAGGCAACAAAAGTCACTAAGGACAAGCCCTCTGGTGAAGAGAAAGCAAAGAAAAAGATGAAAACTAACAAATCAAGTACGTTTGTAGAAGAAGTGGAAAATCCTTGATTAAGGATGGTAATCTTAGAATTCTTTGTGAATGGTATGACACCTTTAATAGTGTTGGTCAAAGAATTCTTGAGGAAGGCACAATAAATTATTTGACTAATTTCAATATGACTCTTGTTGAAATAATGTTTGAGTTAGCCAAAGGTCTATATGAAGTTTTAGAAATGAGGAGAGTGAATGCAAGAACTGAAGAAAAGAAAATGAGAGAACATATACTTGTTGATCGGTGTCTAGTGATGTTTATAGAAGAGATGAAGAATATTCTCAATGAAGCTAAAAGGGATTTTAAGAGAAAAAAAGGGTGAACAAGTTGATGATTGGGCTAACTGAAGAAGTTGCAAAGGATACTGAGAAAATCCTTAAGGAAATTTTGTTGAAGAACAGATACAATGTTGTTTCTAAAGAAGTGCATGTTGAAGTTCCTCCATCTAGCCTGGTAAATGAAGAAGATACATTTTAGGATACTTGAAGTCCTCTAGGTATTCATGACACTGAAATTCCTATGAAGACTGAAGCTCCTAAAGTTGTGTCGGTTGATGAAGTTGAGATTCCTAAAGCCTAGGAAGAATCAGTGACTGAAGAAAAGAAGGTTGAGGCAAAAGAAGTTCATGTGGAAGCAAGAGACACTAAAAAGGTAGTGAAGGAGTTTTTGGAAGAGAAACAAGAGGAGTTTGATCTTGAATTGATTAAAGGTCCTATCAATCTGGCTACTTTATCTCCCATTGAGAAACTAAAAGTTGCATCATTCACTCAAGCTAAGGCAAGGGAAGAGATTCTGAAATCTCATATTGAAGATAGTGAGCTGTTAAATCTTGCATCTGGTATTCTGGAGAAGATTATGCCTTCATATGTCAAGGACTCATCTGATTCTCCATCCGGTCAGCTAAAGAAACTTGTAAATTTTGTAAGTACTCACTTTGAGTCACTTGAGAAGTTAGCTATGGATAAGGTTCAAAAGGAGTTTGATGCTAACAGGTTCGGTAGGTTGAAGGGAATGATTGCTAATGATAAATCTTTGTTAGCTACCTATGTAAAGAACATTCAAGGTGCTTTATTTGAAGGTGGAAACATTTATAAGTCATTTTTATCTTTGTCTAAGTTCACTCAGGACATTGAAAAGAAACTGAAGGAGTGTGAGAAATAGTTAGTAGATATCTCTCAAGCATTTGATCCTCTAACTATTTATGTTGGAAAGTAAGAAGGTCAAGTCATATCCCTGCTTGAAAATGTTGGAATATGTGCCTCAATCCTTACTGACATGAAACTCTTTGAAGGAAAAGTCGGTGTGACATCATGGATGTCTGGCCGACTAACTGTTCTGAATCTCTTAAAATGTTCATATCACTATGACAAGGTTGATGTCTTGCCGACAAGTCTATCACTGTGACCTTGTGTGTTCGTTGTGACCTTTTGGTGAATGGAAAACTTTAGGCGACAGTGTGATCTTATCAGGCATCGGGGAGACTTGGCTGAAGGGTCTATTGTCGATATGTGGTCTCACCAAATTGGCATGTCTCACCGATGGTAGCTAGCTCTATCCGTGAAACAAGGGTTTCGATGAGATGTCTCCACGAGTATGAAAGGTCTTGCCAACTAGGATGTATAGCTATCAAGGTAACATAAAGGTTGTGAGGAGATGTCTCAACGATGAAGCTAGGTCAGGCCAACAGGAGTACTCTCGTGGTGTCTTTGTGGTAACAAAAGACTTCGTTGAGAGGTCTTGGCGACTTGGGTAAGTCATGCTAATAGTCTTTGGTAAGACTTGGGGCACTCGGAGAAAGGTCACGGTGAAAGACATGAGTCTTACCGATAGTAGTAAGGCTTCAGTGTAGCATGTAGTGGTTGATGGGAAGTCTTGGCGAGATCAGTATGTCTTGCCGATAGTATAACTCATCGTTGTGACTTCTGACTTCGATATGAGTCTCACCAAAATGTGATTGTCACGCCAAATGGAAATCACTTGACGGCATAACTCAAAGACTTCGATATGAGGTCTTGGCGAGATCGGTATGTCTTGCCGATGGTCTCTCTGAGTTCGATATGACTTATGGTTTTTGATGAGTCTTGTTGAATGAGAATCCTCTTGCCAATTGTTGGGGTCTGAAGCCAATATCAATAGTAAATACTTTGTGGCATCGGGGAGACACTGTTAGTGTCTCACTGATATGCCAATAAAGTTTGAACATCGTTGACTGCGTGATCATCCTATGTGGCATCCTGCTGGACCAATCTGAGGAAGCGGTTTTCAAACTGATGATGGTTGGTTTTTTGTAACTGTTGCAGCTTTGGAGAAAAATAGCTTGCAGGGAAAATTTTGAAATGGCATGGAAACTTTCCTTGATGGAGATCTAGTGGATAAGGATGCATAGAAGGAAAAATTAGAATGTGATAAAATAAAAGCAGATCGATTCTAATTGAAGTAAGATAAGAAAATCGAATTATTAAGAGAGCAATTTTCTATAACTGGATGAACAATGAATGTAGCTACTGAGAACTGATAACCAGAGAGTTGTATCTCTGAATTGTATGTAATATTTTGTTACTATAATACAAAGAGATTCATTTTGGTGTGGTGGGTTTTTTCCCGTAAGGGTTTCCCACATAAATCTATTGTTCATTGTCTTTGAGTATTTGCTCTATTTCTGTAAATCTTTCATGTGTGTCTTAATTAGATTGTAATTTGAAAAATTAAAAGCCCTACATTGCATTCTCCCCTGTGGTTTTGTCTTTAGGAAAGTGTTTCCGCACCTCTGCTTTCCTTACAAGTGGTATCAGAGCCTGGCTAGTTATGTTGTCCTTGTGAGTGGGTTGGGTTTTTTGTGTCAATCCTTTTCAGTGGGAGTTTTGTAGAGGTTTGATAATTTAATTACAAATTGAGATGGCAAGCACATCCAAAAGGATGGAAATAGAGAAATTCAATGGTAGCAATTTTGAGTTGTGGAAACTCAAAATGGAAGATATGTTAGTTGATCGTGATCTTTGGAATGATGTGTCTAGAACAATGCCTCAAGGCATGAAGCAAGAGGATTGGGACCTAGTAGATATAAATTCTAAAGGGCTGATAAGGATCTACTTGGAAGACTCCATTTTTTTGAACGTGCATGAAGAAAAGACTACATCTACCTTGTGGAAAAGATTAGCATCCATTTATCAGGGCAAGTCCTTGGTGAACAAGTTGTTCTTAAGGAAGAAGTTGTACTCTTTGAGAATGCAAGAAGGAGGGTATGTTGTTGATCACTTAAATGCTTTCAACATGCTGATTGCTCAACTGACATCTGTTGGTGTAAAGATTGAAGATGAAGATCGGTGCATGTTGTTGTTGTGTTCTCTGCCTAATTCTTGGGATCATCTAGTGATGGCCATTGGGAGTACAACATCCACATTCAAGATGGAAGATTTTGTTGCTTCTCTGTTATTAGAACAAATGAGAAGAAAATCTTCTGAGATGGAAAAGGAGGCTCTGGCTGTCAGAGGTAGACCAAAGGAGAAAGGCAAGAAGAAGGACAAGAAGTCCAGATTGAAATCATAAGGGAGATCAAAGTCTCCTGGCAAGAAGTCCAAGGTGAAGTGTTGGAATTGTGGGCAACCTAGTCATGTCTGAAAGGACTGCAAGGAGGAGAAAAAGAAGAACTCTTCTGGAAATGATTCTTCTCGTAGTGATGCAAACGCCTTCATTGCAGCTTTGGCTACACAGGCATCAGATGATGTCTGGCTGATTGATTATGGAGCATCTTTCCACATGACATCTCATAGAGAATGGTTCACAAAGTATGAAGAATACAATGGTGGAAAGGTGTACTTGGTAAGTGATTGATCTTTGGAAATTGTTGGTCGTGGAAGAGTCAGAATTCAATCCCCCGATGGAAGAGTGAAGGGAATCAATGATGTGATGCATATACCAGGTCTGGCTCGAAATCTACTTTCTGTAAGTAAGCTGAATGATATCAGAGTGCAAGTCACATTCTCTGGAAATGGCTGCAAGATGACTAGGGGTGCCTGAATTGGTACTTTGTACAAGTTGGATGCACTGGTTGTTCAATGCAACAATGTCTCTACAAAGTCACTTAAGGATACTCATGAAGAAAAGAAGGAAAACGTGCCTGATGGTGTAAACTCCATGGAGATTAAACTACCAGCAGAGAAGACTATGCTCTAGCATCATAGGCTAGGCCACATTAGTGAGAAAGGTTTAAAAACCTTGAAAAATAAAAACCTGGTAGAAGGGGGCGGGGGCCCTAGCTCGTTTGGCTAAGTAATTCCGTTGCGGCTCTCTGTAGTCACGATTTCTAGTCTCCCGTCCGTGGTGGGGAGGCATGTCGCTATATTGTACCGGTCCCGTTAAAAAGTTTACCAGGCGCCTGCAGTTTATAGGAGTCGTGCTACCCGTCAGCAACCTAAAAAAAAAACCTGGTAGAAGGGCTTGAAGATTGTAACCTTGAGTTTGATTTTTGTGAACATTGCATATATGGAAAGCAACACCATGTTTCATTTTATTCCAGTCCTCACAAAACTTCTAGTTTGCTTGATTATATACATTCTGATGTGTTTGGTCCAGTGAATGTTCCTTCTTTGTCTAAATCAAGATACTATGTGTCGTTTATTGATGATTATTCAAGAAGAGAATTTGTATATTTTTTGAAAAGTAAATCAAAAGTGTTCAATCAATTTAAGGAATTTAAAAACCTTGTAGAAAAGCAGACTGGTTGAAAAATAAAATGCTTAAGGACTGACAATGGCGTTGGTTTTTTTTTAGATGAATTTGAAAGATGTTGTACAGATCATGGAATTAAAAGACATAAGACTACACCTTACACTCCATAGCAAAATGGAGTTGCTGAAAGGTTCAATAGGACAATAATAGAAATAGCATGAAGTATGCTGAGTAGTGCTAGCTTGGAGGAGAAGTTCTGGGCTGAAGCAGTCTCTACAGCATGTTACTTGGTAAATCACTCTCCTAACTCTGCTCTTGTTAAGAAGACACCTTTGGAAGCATGGTCTGGAAAGAAGCCCTCTTTGAGACATATTTGTGTCTTTGGCTGTGAGGCATATGCATATGTGCCATTTGAAAAAAGATCCAAGTTGGAAAACAAAGTTGTAAAGTGTATATTCATAGGCTATAGTGCTGGCATAAAAGGATACAAGCTTTGGAATCCTGAGACTGAGAAGGTTTTGCACATCAGAAGCATTACCTTTCGTGAGCTGAAACCTTCTACTTTGGATCTACAGTTAGAGAAGAAATTAGAAAATGAAAAAGATGTAGCAGCAATTCCTCAGACACCAGATAAAGAGGAATTGAAAAAGATGAAGAACCACCTGATACTGAGGAGAGTTCGAGTAGTTCTAAAATTTCTAAAGAAGATGAAGAACCACCTCAACCTCAGCCTGTGAGGAGGTCAACTCGTGAAAGAAAGCAACCTAAAAGGTATGGGTTTTCTTTGATAGAGTCTACTTGTGCCTATGCTTTAATTTCTATCACTGATGAACCTAGGACTGTGAAAGAGGCATTTAAAATGTCTAATTCAAACTCTTGGTTGGAAGCCATGAATGAAGAAATGGCATCATTAGAAAAGAATGATACCTGGAGTTTGGTTCCATTGCTTAAAGGAAAAAAATCTACAGGCTGCAAATGGATATTCAAAAAGAAAATTGGTCTAGATGGTAGTGTAGAAAAATATAAATCGAGGCTGGTTACAAAAGGTTATTCCCAGGTAGAGGGAATTGACTATGGAGAAATCTTTTCTCCTGTAGCTAAGCTGACATCTATTAGATTTCTTTTTTCACTTGCATTAGTATATGACTTAGAGATTGAGCAGATGGATGTGAAGACAGCATTTCTTCATGGTGATCTTGAAGAAGAAATTTATATGTCCCAGCCGGAGCACTTTGTGGTAAAAGGTAAGGAAAGACTGGTTTGCAAGTTGAAGAAATCTCTATATGGGTTAAAACAGTCTCCTAGAATGTGGTATCAAAAGTTTAACACGTTTGTCTTGTCATTGGGATTTGTAAGATCAAAATGTGATCATTGTGTATATTACAAAGCTGAAAGTGATCAAATTCTTATTATTGCTCTATATGTTGATGATATGTTGTTTATAGGCAATAGTAAACTAATGATTTATGATCTTAAGTCTCAATTGTCTGCAAAGTTCAAAATGAAAAATCTTGGTGCAGTAGGGTATATTCTAGGAATGGAAATAACAAGAGACAAGAAGAATAGAAAACTTTGGCTCAGTCAGAGTAAGTATATCATGACTATTCTAGAGAGATTTTGTATTACTGAGTGCAAGCAGCTAGTTGTTCCAGTTACACAGGGAACGGAGCTATTTTTTGAGGATTGTCCAAAATTTCCTTCTGAGATGGAGGACATGACCAGTGTGCCTTATGCAAGTGCAGTTGGCAGCCTTATGTATGCAATGGTTTGTACAAGGCCAGACATTGCCTAAGCAGTGGGAGTTCTTAGTCGGTTTATGGCTAATCTTGGAAGGACACATTGGGATGGTGTGAAGAGAGTGTTTAGATATCTAAAGGGAACTTTAGACTATGCTTTGTGTTACCATGGTAACTTGGTTGAATCACAAAGAACTCTTAGTATTCGAGGTTATGTGGACTCTGATTGGGCAGGGGACATTGACAGCAGAAGATCCGCCAGTGGATATATTTTCATGATGAATGGTGGTGCAGTAAGTTGGATGAGCAAGCGGCAGGCTGTTGTCACTTTGTCCACTACAGAGGTAGAATACATGGCAGCCACACATGCTTGTAAAGAAGCAATCTGGTTAAAATGTTTTTGTTTTAACATTGGCTTTGATGCAGAAAAGATTACTATCTATTGTGATAGCCAGAGTGCTATATGTTTGGCAAAGAATCCTACTTTCCATGCTAGGATGAAACATATAGATGTACAGTATCACTTTGTACGAGATATGGTGGAGGATGGGAAGGTCTCTTTGGAGAAAGTGGATACTCTTGAGAATGTTGCAGATGCATTGATGAAGCCTGTGAGCACAGACAAGTTCAGGTGTTGTTCCAGTTCTATGGGCCTCTTGGCCCATCAATTTCAATAGTTTTATTATGCTCTGGAGGTGTCAGTAAGATCTTCGTCAAGTGGGAGCTTGTTGGAATATGTGCCTCAATCCTTACTGACATGAAACTCTTTGAAGGAAAATTTGCTGTGACATCATGGATGTCTGGCTGACTAACTGTTCTAAATCTCTTAAAATGTTCATATCGCTGTGACAGGGTTGATGTCTTGCCGACAAGTCTATCACTGTGACCTTTTGGCGAATGGAAAACTTTAGGCGATAGTGTGATCTTATTAGGTGTCGAGGAGACTTGGCCGAAGGATCTATTGTCGATATGTGGTCTCACCGACTTGGCATGTCTCACCGATGGCAGCTGGCTCTATCAATGAAACAAGGGTTTCAGTGAGATGTCTACGCGAGTATGAAAGGTCTCACCAACTAGGATGTACAGTTATCAGGGTAACATAAAGGTTGCAGGGAGATGTCTCAACGATGAAGCTAGGTCACGCCGATAGGATTACTCTCGTGGTGTCTTCACGGTAACAAAAAACTTCGTTGAGAGGTCTTGGTGACTTGCGTAAGTCACGCCAATAGTCTTCAGTAAGACTTGGGGCGCTCGAAGAAAGGTCACAGTGAAAGACATGAGTCTTGCCGATAGTAGTAAGGCTTCGGTGTAGCATGCAGTGGTCAATGGGAAGTCTTGGTGAGATCGATATGTCTTGTTGATAGTATAACTCATCGTTGTGACTTCTGACTTTGATATGAGTCTCACCGAAATGCGATTGTCATGCCAAATGGAAATCACTCGACAGATAACTCAAAGACTTCGATATGAGGTCTTGGCGAGATTGGTATGTCTTGTCGATGGTCTCTTTGAGTTCGATATGACTTATGGTTTTCAATATGAGTCTTTCCAACTATTGGGGTCTGAAGCCAATATCAATAGCGAATACTTTGTGGCATCAGGGAGACACTGTTAGTGTCTCACCGATATGCCAACAAAGTTTGAATTCCGTTGACCGCGTGATCATCCTGTGTGGCATCCTGCTGGACCAATCTAAGGAAGCGGTTTTCAAACTGATGACGGTTGGTTTTTTGTAACTATTGCTTCTCTAGAGAAAAATAGCTTGCAGGGAAAAATCTGAAACGGCATGGAAACTTTCCTCGATGGAGATCTGGCGGATAAGGATACATAGAAGGAAAAATCAAAATGTGATAAAATAAAAGTAGATCGATTCTGATTGAAGGTAGATGAGAAAATTGAATTGTTAAGAGAGCAATTTTCTGTAACTGGATGAACAGTGAATGTAGCTACTGAGAACTGATAACCAGAGAGTTGTATCTTTAAATTGTATGTAATATTTTGTTACTGTAATACAAAGAGATACAATTTGGTGTGGTGGGTTTTTTCTCGTAAGGGTTTCCCACGTAAATCTTTTGTTCATTGTCTTTGAGTATTTTCTCTATTTCTGTAAATCTTTCATGTGTGTCTTAATTAGATTGTAATTTGAAAAATTAAAAGCCCTACATTGAATTCTCCCCTATGGTTTTGTCATTAGGAAAGTGTTTCCGCACCTCAGCTTTCCTTACAGACAAGATTAATGGTTTGAAGCATGAAGAAGAAAAAATTGTTGAAAGGGTTTGTGAGGTTAGAGGACTAATTGGTCCTAAGATAGAGACAATGCTTAGTGCATTGAAGGAAGCACAAGATGCTATGGCGGTCAGTGATCCGACAAACCTTGAGTTAGCAGAGATGCAATATTATCTGTTATGTGGTCACATGACTATCTTGGAGAGTCTCAAAAAGAGTTGGGACACTAGTTTGAGCTTGTTGAATAATTTTGCAGGTATATTCAACTTTATGTAAGTTGTAGAGGCAAGTTTGTACATATGCAGTTTGTTCATAGAAATTTTGTTTGATTTTTAGTATGTGGATTCCTACCTTTTCCACTAATGTCAAAGGGGGAGAGTGGGACAATGAAAAATGCTCTTTAAATCATCTCAGGGGGAGTTGTGTTTTTGAAGTTTTGAAGGTTTCTAGTGTAATTCATGTTGGTACTGATCTAACACTTAGTCATTTTTAACTAAGTGTTGCCATTAATTCCAAAGGGGGAGATTTTTGGAAAGAGACTGTACAAGTCATCTGGTGTTGTCATTGATGGCAACCCTAGTCAGTAATTTGATCTGCACGTCGACATTTTCTCATACCGGAAGTCATATTGAAGCTAAGTGATTACCTATCAAGCTAGAACAGAGCATCAGACAAAATTGTGTTCATCGATTCATATGCAATTTTCTGTTATCATTTTGAGTTGTGGATCTCAGGGAAGGTTTTTAGATGTATGATCTATGTTTTCCTTGATTCATAGAGCCTCGTATCAATTTTTGTGCAAGTTAGAAGATCTAGTTGATTAATTTTCTATTTATTAGTGCAAAAGGCCGACTAAGTGAGTGTAGTGTGTTGTGGATCTTCGAGAAGAAATTGTTTAAGTGTTTTTGTGTTTGAGCATGTTGATTTGGGTCCTCACTATGTTGTGGCTGACTTTGGTTGGTGTGCATTGAAAATTATTTATGGATTGAGCCGACGGTTTGTAAATATTTTATGTTTTATTGAAGCCAACATGTGGTTGATTAAATCTTTAGTTGTGGATATATATAAGCGATCATTTATATCATTTTGATGTATGTATGAAGTGTTTTGATGTGTGTTACGAAAGTTAAAAGGATAGTAGAGCGATTATGCACAGTTTCACTTGTGCAAAAAAGTATTTGTGATGCAAATTAAAGTAGATAGAGTAGAAGAGCAGAATCAAATAGAATGTCAAGAAAGTGACTAATGTGCTTAACCAGAACTATAATAAGGCATTAGAAGATGCTATTTTTTTAGTTCAAATCTTCTAAATGTAATCCAAACACTTTTGTAAGATAGTGAGTCTTCTTTTGTATTTGAACAGTGAGCTATAGGTAGTGTGCCTGAATGCAAGTGCATTCCTTTTGTAAACACTTATTTGAGTACTCAAATAATATTGTGGATTGACCTCCATCGTGGTTTTTCCCCTAAAAGGGTTTCCACGTGAAAAATCCTTGTGTTATGGTGTTGTGGTTGCTTGTTTTATGTTTATGCATCTTTCTTCTAGTTGAATGTTATAAGTGCTTTAAAGATCAAATTAATAAGGTTAAAATTTGTAGAACACTGATTCACCCCCCCCCTCTCAGTGTTCCTTGATTCCAACAATTGGTATCAGAGCCTGGTTCCTTGGAAGAAGTTTAAAAGCTTGGGGAAGATCCAAGAATGGGATTCAATGGATTCAAGTAGTCTTTAACAATAACTTTTGGTGGCCCTAGATGATTTTGATCATTCCAAATCTGAAGTCCAGGAATTGTAGGAAATCCTCATGAATGCTAAGAAATTCATTCAATCAGTGAAAGATAAAATCAATGAGTCAAGGGAAAAGAGAAAGGAACTATGTGATCAACTTAAACAAATGGAAAGTAAGAGCGTGGAAGGAGAACACCTGAGTCAAGCCTTGAAGGAAAAGATATAGGAATGTGAAAAGCTTACCAAACATAATGTTGTTTTGAAGCATGAGATGGAATCTATTGTGATGAGGATGACAAAGGAGATTGAAGACAGAAAGAAGAATGAAGAAAAGCTTACTCAGTCCTTGAAAGAAAAATATGAAGAATGCAGCCGAATTACTGATGGTTTCAATCAGTTGGAGCTTAAATTGGAACAATCTAGAAATAATGAAGAAGAGCTTGAAAAGCATATTGTTGATCTCAGAGATGAACTTGCTATTGCAAATGAATTCAAGGAGAAGTTCAATATTAGCTCATCCAAGCTTGATGAATTGATTAAAAGTCAGAGGACTAAAGGTGACAAGCGAGGTCTTGGAAATGAGAAAGGAGAAAGCTCTGAATCTGGACAAAGGAGATTTAGGCAAGGAAATCAGATGAAAAAAGCTAGAAGGTATCCGATAAGACAACCTAATGCTCAAAGTTTCAATGGTTACTACTTTTTTTGCAATAAATTTGGTCACATGGCAGCTCAATGTAGAAGCCGAATGAATCCAAGTGGTCCATCATTCTTAGGTTAGTGCTTTAATTGCAATAAGTATGGTCATAAGTCAAGTGATTGTAGAAGTATGTCAAACAACTTTTTCAATAGAGATGTCAAATGTTATACATGCATTAGATATTTCCATATTGCTAACCAATGCAGATCAAGAGAAAATCAATGGAACAACTGGTCTAGACAAACAAATCTAGTGTGCTACAATTGCAACAAATCTGGTCACATTGCTAGATTTTGTAGAAGTGGAAAGGGTCCGGTAAATCAAGGGAAAAACATGCAGAAGGATGAAAAGAGAAAAGGAAAAGTTACTACAGATGAGATCAAGAAGCAAATGAAGAAGATATGGGTGAAGAAGAGTCCCTCTGATGCAGGAAATGATTCCACGCTAGAATCTAATTCTGGTAATTCCTCTAGGAATTAGTTTAAGGCCTCTGTCCTAGGCAAAGTTCTTAAGAAAATCTTTTAAATCCCCTATCAATAGTTCGAACCAGAATGTGGAAGATTGCAATGATTGCATTAGTGATGTGCAGATGTTTTGGAATTTCTTGTGGACATAATTTATGCAAACTTGAAGGTCTGCAAAAGAATTTTCTTTCACAGTTTATGAAAATAGGGTATCTGGAAGACCTAGGGTAAAATCATTTATTGTGATGAAAAGGTTAGGTGCACGAATGATAAAAGGTCATTTTTATCCCTCATTTGTCACTTTTCATTTTGAGAAGAAGAAGTTTGGAGTGCTCTAAAGCGAACTTTGGCGAAGTTTGGTGAAGATTCAAGTCTGAAATAAATTTGGTGATCAAACCCTAATCTGGCGAAAGGTATTTATCCGAAAACTTGTGAATTTGAAAATTTTGGAAATGGATGCTCCATTGGTTTTCTACATTAAGGATAGGCCCCATCTGAAATTCAAATGGCACACGTTTAAATCCATTGAAATAGAACCTTTAGGTGCATTTTCTTTTGTTTCGTATGGTGTTTTGCATATTGAATATATTAGGGAATACATTCATGCAAATGTTGAAGAATTAGGAAGATCCTAGTTGTTGAATTTGTACACCAATCACATTGTGGGAGAAGATCTCCATGTAAATCCTGAATTTAAGTCTTTGGAGGAGAAGAAATTCACACAAATTGTGAAGTTTCCAGTGTTTGAAGAAAATGAATGGGTTCGGTATATATTGAGTTGAGTGCATGTCGAATTTATGTGGTTAAATCAGCATTTCAAAATTACAAAGGAAGCCATAAGGACTGTTACTAATTTAAATTCATCCAGTGGGTTGCCCACATTGAAAGTTGTGAAGAATCAAACAGTCACAGATGCAACCGGTTCAATGTTCGACAAGAGAGCTAAGACAATTGATGATATTATTGAAGTGGATGTTAGATTTTCTTCTATGGTCATTGGGTACAAGATCTATCACTCCAGTCAGGACAATTTTGTATCCAGTACAACAATTTATGCAGCATATCAGATGGTCAAAGAAAATGCAAATTATGACCTGTGTGAGTTACTTTGAAGCTAGTTAATGGAGAATCTTGGAAAAATCAAGAAAGATAAGAAGAATTCCTTCAAGTATGGTAACCTGTTGTTCTGTCTATTCTTCTATTTCAAGAATGAAGTTCCAGGAGTTGGAAAAGTTCATTGACAAGGTGATAAACCTATAGTTATTCAGATTAGAGACATCTCATATGGAATTGGAGATAGTAAAGCAAGGAAAACTGCTATTTGGGGTTATTTCAAGAACTTTCAAAATGAGATGCAAGCAAGGGAGAGGATTCCTACTTCTATTGTGGAAAAGTATAAGGATACAAGTTGCTTCATGGTTGATATTGATCAATGTTTGATGGAAGTTGTTGATCCTAGAACAGTGTGGATAATGCCTATGGGTTATGAGGTTGAGGAAAACATTTTGGAGCTATATGCTCAACACTTGCTAAGTAAACCTTAGGATTCGAAAAAAGAAAGGTTTGGTACCTTTGAGGAAAAGGATATGCAAGTGCATGATCAATTGAAGAAGCCAATGATAATCCAAAGAGTGAGAAAGGAAGTTGAATATTTTTCAAAAAGCATGGGTATATCAGCTAAAGTTGTGAGAGAAGCTAGAAGGAAAAGAGAACAAGCTGAACTAGGAGAGCCAGCTAGAACTGAGTCTGCTAGTCTGACAACATCCTATGCCAGATCTAGATCCACAAGGAGCTCTACTCTCTCATCTAGTCCTGCAAAGAAGCCAAAATCCTATCAAATCCCAAGTCAAAACATATGGTAGAGAAGGAAAGAGGAAGAAGGATGAGCACAAGAGTATATGTTGTTGTTTCTGAAGATGAAGAAACTAAATTTGATGAAGAAGTAAGAGAAATTAAGCATAAGGGCTCCAAGGCAACAAAAGTCACTAAGGGAAAGCCCTCTAGTGAAGAGAAAGCAAAGAAAAAGATGAAAACTAACAAATCAGGTATTCTATAGAAGAAGTGGAAAATCCTTCATTAAGGATGGTAATCTTAGACCTCTTTGTGAATGGTATGACACCTTTAATAGTGTTGGTCAAGGAATTCTTGCGGAAGGCACAATAAAGTATTTGAATAATTTCAATATGACTCTTGTTGAAATAATGTTTGAGTTAGCAAAAGGTCTATATGAAGTTTTAGAAATAAGGAGAGTGAATGCAAGAATTGAAGAAGAGAAAATGAGAGAACGAATACTTGTTGATCTATGTCCGATAATGTCTATAGAAGAGATGAAGAATATTCTCAATGAAGCTAAAAGGAATTTTAAGAGAAAAAAAAGGGTGAACAAGCTCATGATTGGGCTAACTAAAGAATTTGCAAAGGATACTGTGAAAATCCTTAAGCTAATTCTGTTGAAGGACAAATACAATGTTGTTCCTGAAGAAGTGCATGTTGAAGTTGCTCCATCTGGTTTAGTAAATGAAGAAGATAAATTTGAGGATACTTTGAATCCTCTAGGTATTCATGACACTAAAATTCCTATGGAGACTGAATCTCCTAAAGTTGTGTCAGTTCATGAGTTGAGATTCTTAAACCCCAGGAAGAATCAGTGACTGAAGAAAAGAAGGTTGAGGCAAAAGTTCATGTGGAAGCAAGAGACACTGCAAAGGAAGTGAAGGAGTTTTTTGAAGAGCAACGAGAGGATTTTGATCCTGATTGATTAAAGGTCCTATCAATCTGGCTACTTTATCTCCCATTGAGAAATTGAAAGTTGCATCATTCGCTCAAGCTAAGTCAAGGGAATAGATTCTGAAATCTCATATTGAAGATAGTGAGCTGTTAAATCTTTCATCTGGTATTCTGGAGAAGATTATGCCTTCATATGTCAAGGACTCATCCAATTCTCCATCTGGTCAGCTAAAGAAGCTTTTAAATTATGTAAGTACTCACTTTGAGTCACTTGAGAAGTCAGTTATGGATAAGGTTTAGAAGGAGTTTGATGCTAATAGGTTTGGTAGGTTGAAGGGAATGATTGCTAATGATAAATCTTTGTTAGCTACCTATGTAAAGAACATTCAAGGTGCTTTATTTAAAGGTGGAAACATTTATAAGTCATTTTTATCTTTGTCTAAGTTCACTGAGGACATTGAAAAGAAACTGAAGGAGTATGAGAAATAGTTAGTAGATATCTCTCAAGCATTTGATCCTCTAACCATTTTTGTTGGAAAGCAAGAAGGTCAAGTCATATCCCTACTTAACAAGATTAAAGGTTTGAAGCATAAAGAAGGAAAAATTGTTGAAAGAGATTGTGAGCTTAGAGGACTAATTGGTCCTAAGATGGACACAATGCTTAGTGCATTGAAGGAAGCACAAGATGCTATGGCGGTCAGTGATCCGGCGAACCTTAAGTCAGCAGAGATGCAATATTATCTATTATGTGGTCACATGACTATCTTGGAGAGTCTCAAAAAGAGTTAGGACACTAGTTTGAGCTTGCTGAAGAATAATTTTGTAAATATATTCAAGTTTATGAAAGTTGTAGAAGCAAGTTTGTACATATGCAGTTTGTTCATAGCAATTTTGTTTGATTTTTAGTATGTGGAATCCTGCCTTTTCCATTGATGTCAAAGGGGGAGAGTGGGACAATTAAAAATGCTTTAATCATCCCAAGGGGAGTTGTGTTTTTGAAGTTTTGAAGGTTTGCAGTGTAATTCATGTTGGTACTGATCCGACACTTAGTCATTTTTCATTAAGTGTTGCCATCAATGCCAAAGGGGGAGATTGTTGGAAAGAGACACTGCACAAGTCATCTAGTGTTGTCATTGATGGTAACCCTAGTCATTGATTTGATCCACACGTCAACATTTGCTCATACCGGAAGTCAGATTGAAGCTAAGGGATTGTATGTCAAGCTAGAATAGATCATCTGACAGAATTGGGTTTGTCGATTCATATGCAATTTTTTGTCATCATTTTGAGTTGTTGATCTTAGGGAAGGTTGTTAGATGTATGATCTATGTTTTCCTAGAATCATAGAGGCTCGTATCGATTGTTGTACAAGTTAGAAGATCCAATTGATTAATTTTCTATTTATTAGTGCAAAAGGCCGACTAATTGAGTGTAGCGTGTTGTGGATCTTCGAGAAGAAATTGTTTTATTTTTTTTTGTGTTTGATCATGTTGATTTGGGTCCTCACTATATTGTGGCTGACTTTGGTTGGTGCACATTGAAAATTATTTGTGGATTGAGCCAACGGTTTGTAAATATTTTATGTTTTATTGAAGCTGACATGTGGTTGATTAAATATTTAGTTGTGGATATATATAAGCGATCATTTATATCATTTTGATGTATTTATGAAGTGTGTTGATGTGTGTTGTGAAATTCATAAGGATTGTAGATAGATTATGCACAGTTTCACTTGTGCATAAAAGGCTTTGTGATGCAAATTAAAGCAAACAAAGCATAATTAGATAGAATGTCAAGAAAGTGATTAATGTGCTTAACCGTAACTATAATTAGGCATTAGTAGATGCTATTATGTCAGTTCAAATCTTTTGGATGTAATCCAAACACTTTTGGAAGATAGTGAGTCTTCTTTTGTATTTGAGCAGTGAGCTCTAGGAAGTGTGCTTAAATGCAAGTGCATTCCTTTTGTAAACACTTATTTGAGTACTCAGATAATATTGTGGATTGACCTCCACTGTGGTTTTTCCCTTAAGAGGTTTTCCACATAAAAAATCCTTGTGTTATGCTATTTTGGTTGCTTGTTTTATGTTCATGCATCTTTCTTCTGGTTGAATGTTATAAGTGCTTTAAAGATCAGATTAATAAGGTTAAAAATTGCAGAAAACTGATTCAACCCCCCCTCTAAGTATTCCTTGATTCCAACATATGTGTAATGGGACTCATTCACCACCTTGGGTGAATGAGTCCTGTGTGACCAAAATTCAAATTTATTTCAAATTTATGGCAGGATTTTATTCTCCTAGATCTGATGTTAGCTTTTAGTGTTGTAATTTCATGAATTCTTGCATAATTAAGTATAAATACAAGGTTCTTTCACTCATTTTCTCCTAACAAGTAATCAAGTGATCCTAAGCATTCAAGTATTCATGTCCCAGCATTCAAGAGTTCTCTAGATCATTAAACATTTACAAGAGCATTCAAGGAATTTCAAGGGAAGATTATCAAGCATTCTAGAGCATTCTTCAAGCATCAATCATCGTGTCAAACATTGTATTCTTCATGTTTGTTATTGTGCTAATATTTTTGATGTAGAGTTTATGATCCAAGCAAGAATCAAGAACCACATCCATTGCAGCCATTTCAAGCATAATTACAACACTTAATTGCAAAGTTTTGGTGAGTTGCAACATTATCTTTTGTTCATCCATCATTCTCTTTCCATATTTCTTTCATTTCAAGGTTTAATTACCAACAAGGGGTTTGACCAAGGAAAACCCCTATTCACTAACCCCCACAACATTTTTCCCTCTTCTTATGTGTGATTTGTAGAGCTAGGTTTCAAATTTGTCAAGAAGAAAAGTTGGAAAAAAATTTCAAGTTGTCAAAGTTGCTAAAGTTGTCATCAAGCCTTGGAGAAGCTTGGAGAAGACCTATAGGTGGCATTTTGTAGTTTTGGATATGGAAACTAATCAAAAAGAGCAGAGTAGACCGAGAGGCATAGAATCCAATTCAAAACTTCTAGAAAAGCAGAAGTGGACTGATTCACCACTATTGGAAAATGAGTCCCATTGCACATGCCTGATCAATATTTTTACATATCCAAATACCCTTTTGGTTGAAACCTACTCTAGTGCATTTTCCTAGAAACTGGACCGATTCACCTAGCTTGGTGAATGAGTCCCAGTCAACTTCAATAACATATTTTTCAGTGATTCAAACCTCCATTCTACCTTCTTGTAATGCCCCATCACATAACCTTAAGGAATGTAGCAATCACTACAGAAGTGTAATAATATTTTTTTTTAAAGTGTATTATTACATGTAACATAACATCATAAATGCAAACATTCCCTAAGATACACGACAACGCACTACATGCAAATCCCATAAATAACAAAAGTAACTAAACATAGCATATGATTATTTCTCATAAACTTAACATACATTCAATAACAAATAAATTACATCATTGAAGGTATAAAGTACAAAAATGATTCATTCTTACATTGCATTTATAATAACAATTACAATACTCATTTCCAAATGAGGTAGGTCACACAAAAGTGTACAATTAGAAGTTACAAAAATTCTCCCCGATTACAATTGAGGAGTGATACATAAATAAGGTATCCACTGATACAAATGAAACATGAGAGAAAGTACATATCCACACGTGAGCTCTCCAATCAAGAACTGGGGACCCAACAATGTAAGGTGCATGTTCCACCCAACCAAGTGGTACCCGTAGGCCCACCCCCCTGCTAGGAGATAGTAAAAAGGTTCCCTAGACACATCCTACAATCCCTAGACACAAACAAACTCAATATAAAACTATACAAACACAAACTCAATATAATAGTTACGTTGCTTCCAGAACTGAAGGATCAAGTACAATAAATTCACAAAGATACTGTTATTATAGGTGGAGTGTCATCACAATGTTGCATGGGCTAACCAGCCGAATCTTCCTAGGTTCCGGCCCCCATCTTGGGTTACCCTGGTAACCTCTTACGAAACCTAGCCCCACATGCAATCTATTGCGGAATCGATTATCTTTCATAATGACAAGATATCGATCTTGCCATTCTAGGCCTTCTCGACTCATCCCCAAGTCTAAAATAGCCCTTGAGTTCATGAGCGAGGCATAATTTATCCAGTTAAATGTTTTAGACTACCTAATGTATTGATTTAGTTTTCACTAATTAGACTAACTCTACATGAGTTACCCAGGCACCACTTTGTGTGTCAGCCCTCATAAAGAGCCACTCCCCTAATAACAATATAAGGAAACTAATTCCACTAACTATGGGTAGACAAGGTGCACACATACCAACATCAAATACCAACTATATAACAATAGACGTCACAACCCATTCATAGAACCAGGTGTCTAAATTGAAAAGAACTATGTGCACTACCCAAGTTAACACAAAGGATTGAATTCAAAACACATAACAACTCCCCACATAAAGTAAACTTATCTGGAAGACTTACTAACTCAATTGACTCAAATTGCCCATCTAACGTAAATAGAAAAAAACACAGCTTTAAAAATAATTTGGGAAAATAAATATTCTAACATTCGGATTTCCTAAATCCAAATAAATTAATAACATATTCCATGAAATTAGTTAACTTAAATATAAATTCCTTTTCTCAAACAATATGAAAAATTTATAAAAAAAAAATTAACTTCAATTCCACATTCATGCATTATAATGAAATCTCGATTTCTCTACTTAAAACATTTCATTATAAAAATAACTATTCATGCTTTACATGCTCTATTTAACCACATATTACACATTTAAATAAATATACATTTAAACATTATATTTAAATATATATATTATTTAATTATCTATAATAAATTTACAATTATTAATATTCTAAACAATTTATAAATATATATATAAATACAATATATACATTATATATAAAATATATTATAAATAATATATATTATATACAATATATTTATTATAAATATAATATATATATTAAAAAAAACAAAAACAAAATACAATTTTTTTTTTTAAATAAACGTAGCATAAGCTATAGCCACAGTTGTGGCTATGGGTGGGGCTTCCTTCGTAGCCCTCCCCACAGGGCTGCAATTGTGGATGGCAGCGTCATGCGCTGCTTGTGAAGGCAGCACTGGGTGCTACCCTCCACACCGCCTCCCTAGTGGGGGTCGGTAGTGGGGGCAGAACCCCTGCAGTCAACCATTTTTTTAATTTAAAATAATTTATTATTTTTTTTATATAATTCCCTGTGTTACTCTGTTTCGTCGTATGGCGATTTTTCCAGTATTTTTTTTTTTTAATTTCACATTTCTTTAACAATATGTGAATTTATATATGTATATATATATTGATAAAATGCATATATGTAATTTAAATTCAATAACAATAGCTAGAAGAACATAAAAAAAATAAAGTTTTCTACAGGTAAAATTGACAATTACCAGAGGTTTTGATTTTACAATTTTGACAGAGGATTTTCAATTTCCATAACAGGGGATCTCATTTTCAATCCAATTTCTCAGAATATTTTCTACAGGAAATTCAATCCAATTTTCTCAGAATATTTTCTATAGGAAATTCAATGAGGTTTCCATTTCCTCAAATTAACCAAAGAATTTCATTTACAAATCTACAGAGGTTTTCTTCTATTTTCTTTTGAAATTTTTCTATTGTTTAACAATAATCTTCTATGAGGCTCTCTAATTTTACTGTAAAGTTTTCTACAGAAACACAAAATCTTTTTGGTAATTTTACACAAAGAGGCAACAAGTTTTCTACAGAAATGTTTTCAACAAATTTTTCTACCGAGAAGAATTCAACCTATATATTTTCTACAGAATCTTTAATCAAATTTTCTTCTTCAGACAATCTTTCCATTTAACAAATTTAACAAAACTTCTACTAAATTGAATTTTTGTACACGCAATCTTTTCAAATCAACAAAATAAACAAATAAATAACAAGGAACCTATTTTTCTGAAGCTTGAAGAATTGAAAGTTGGAGCAAAGCTTCGCCTTCTGAGTACAATTTCCAAAGCCCTTTCCAAAATCTCCACTTCCAGAAAGATGCAAAATACTGAACCAAAAGTATTCCCCGAGAACCTCTTCCAGTTTTTTTTTAACCAATAAAAAAACCCAAAAAAAACTTTCCAGCAATTTTCTCTTTTCTTTTCTCTTCCATTAAGTGACTTCTTTCCTTTCACAGTTATGGCAATATTCTCTCCGAGAATAATCTTTCAACAAGAGTTTTTTGCATTTAATTTTACTCACACACATGGCTAATCTAAAATATCTTCTAACAAACTCTCAGATATTTTATTTTGATAATTATAAAGGATTTATACTATTTTATTAATTTAAAAATTCAAAAATTAATATCATTACTTTATGCAAATTTAAAATTCCAATTCACATAATAGCATTTAAACTATATTTAATCTATCCACTCAATCAAGAAAATTTAATCAATTAATTTATTTACTTAATAAAATAAATTTAATCACAAGGAATAAATTATTTTATCAAATAAATTAATTTAATTAATTAAATAAAATAAAAGGCTTTTAAAAACATTATTTAAAATTAATTAAATAAGCACTGAATTATTAAGAACATTAATCTAACATTAATTTCACAAAATAAACCTTGTATAAACAAATAACAAGGAAAATGTAGACGTGGCAACCAAACATACTGCACATAAACTAACGACACACTGTGATTAGTTTTGTGGCTAGACTAAGAAAAACCTCATTACTATCTCCCAATCAACATTACCATTGAGCCTGGACACGCTCAGACCTGTGAAACCAGGTGGAGTCAATGTCATGTACCTACAATCCTGCAGTTGGACATATATCGTACATGTATATACATAATTCATGATTCAAACACACCGTGATGAGAAAATCGCGGAAATCACAAGGCACGCGCAAGCGAGTGATGCAATTTCATTCTCCTCACCAATACAATGTGACATTGAACTGATGAAATAAATATCAATTAAACTACCATGAGCATATATGGAAACATCATCTCAAGTAAACGTCTATGCTAACATAAAGCATGTCAGAAATAATCACCGCCAAATAGTGTATCATTACATCATAAAATAAATCCTCCATCACTCTACTATCAGCGGTCAAATACATCAAAACAAAGTATCAGGGTCTATCAAAGTAAAAGCATACTATCAGAAAACATAATCAAAATGGAGGGGTACTACAGATCCAGAGAAAGTAAGTGCTATCTTAACCTTGCCTTTACCCAATCATAAAAAGGGGTTGCAAAGCTTTCTTGGAAGAATTAGTTTTTTGAGAAGGTTTATTCCAGATATTGCAAATCTTTTGAAACCACTAACTGCCATGTTAAAGAAAAATGCAAGTTTCAATTAGACCAAAGAGGCCAAGCACAGTTTGGAAGCTATAAAGGAGGCCTTATCAACAGCTCCTACTCTCGTATATCCAAACTTTTCAAAAGAATTTATTCTATATGCCTTTGGTAGTATGGACACCATCTCTGCAATGTTGGTACAATAGAATGATGATAGTTTAGAATAGCCTATTACCTTTTTCAGCCAAGGTTTGGAAGACTATGAGCAGAGGTATACTTTTGTGGAAAATCATGTACCTGTTGTTATCAAAAGTCTAAAAAAAATTAAGCCTTTGATTTCTAATAACAAGGTTCATCTCATGGTTGCTCACCCTAGTGTGAAGGAGTTTTTGTTAAGAAAATACTTGAATGAGAAAAGGGCGGGATGGATTACAAAGGTCATGGAATATGACCTTGACATCAAGATAACCAAGCTTGTAAGGGGTAAAGAGTTGTGTGAACAGCTAGCTACTAGGTTTGAAAATGAGGAAAAGACATAAACATAGGCTATTTTGGTCCTTAATCATGAGCCTCAGAATGTCGCACCTACATTGGATGCAGGTTGGATGCGAGATATGGCTCATTTCTTACAAACTGGTGAGTGTCCACAAGATTTAGATGGGGCCAAAAGGAGGTATTTCAGATTACAGTCTATTCCTTATGTGTTGATTAATGATGTTCTGTTTAGAAAGGGTCACAATGGTGTACTTTTAAGATGTATTGATAGTGATCAACTTAATAAGATTCTTCATGAGTTTCATGATGGAACTACTGGGGAAAATTTTTCCCCAAGAACTATAGCATGGAAGATAATGAGAGTTGGCTACTATTAGCCAAGCCTTTTCAAGGATGCCCATGCTTGGGGAAAAAAATGTGTTGTGTGCCTTATTTGCAAGCAAGGAGAGGTTTCCAATTTTTCCTTTGTAGCCTATACAAGTGGAACGGCCTTTTATAAGGTGGGTATTGATTTTATAGGACCCGTTAATCCACCTTCTAGTGCAGGCCATAGATGGGTTCTCATAGCAATTGACTATTTTACCAAATGGACTGAAGCAGTGGCTTTGAAAGAAGCTAATGAAAGTGATGTGTTGAACTTCTATGATGATTTAATTACTAGATTTAGAGTGCCAGAGTCAATTATTTTAGATAATTCCTTAGCATTTGTTGGATTGAGAGTAAGTGATTGGGCTGTCAGAAATGGTATTCATCTAAATACATCATCAAAATATTACCCTCAAGGTAATGGTTTGGAAAAATCAACAAATAAAAACCTGTTCAAAATTATCAAGAGAACACTAGAGGATAACTAGAGAATCTGGCATACTAAGTTAAAATATGCATTGTGGGAAAATAGAATAACTCCGAAAAGATCTATTGGAAACTCCCCATATATGCTGGTATATGGCAAAGAGGCAAGATATCCTTTATCTTTTGAGCTTCCTACTCTTGATGTTATGAACTAGATTGAAATGTTTGAGGAGGAGGATCCAATGGCTATCAGATATACACATCTCTGGAGCTGGAAGAAACAAGAAATAAAGCCATGAAGATAATGGAGTATCATCAACTCCAAACAAAAAGATTTTTGATAAGAAAGCAACACCCAAGGTGTTCAGAGAGGGAGACCTTGTGCTCAAGTGGGATGAATTAAAGAGTATGTCAAGAAAGCACACCAAGTTTGATAATATTTGGAGTGGCTCATTTTTTACTATAGAGTGCAAAGAGCACAATGCATTCCAATTATCAAAGATGGATGGAGAAATTCTTCCTATCCCAGTTAATGGGATACAACTCAAACACTTTTTTTGAGGTATGATTTGCATTGTACATGCTAGATTAGGAGATTTTTTTCAATAAGTGCTACTACATCATAGTTTAGATGCAAGTTTTCATTTCCCCTAAGTGTTATTCAGCACAGTTTGGTAGTTTTCCTTCTAAATTTTTTGTGTTTGAATAAGTTTCCAAGGTATCATGTACTAATCTGATGAGTTACAGTAGTGTACAAGATTGTTTTCAAGTTGTGTCAACTTCTAAGTGACTCAGTACCCAATGGATAAGCTTCAAGAAACTGGTCAAGAGGTTTAGTAGGAAAATATATAGTAGATGTCACCAAAAATGTTACCTATTTTAGCTACTAGCTCAAACAAGTAGAGTTGTTTATGTTTTACAAATGAAAAGAAGGTACATTTTACTCTACCATATCATATTCATATGCATAAAGAGATATCAGAAGATTACATTACTACAATTACATTATGCAAATGCATATAACATAGAAGAGAGTGAATAATCTTTTGAAAAATGTAATCTTTATTGATAAGATAAATGTATGGTGTCCCACACAAGTCATGGGACTGACTATCTAAATGCAAATGATAGAAAAAGCTATGCATTTATAGGTAATAATCAAATATGCATATATAGAGAGAGGGGACCCGTCATTGCTTGAATGATGAATCCCAGTTGCCTAGTTTTGCATCATCTTCAGTCCTTCCTGCTTGTCCAGTCTCCAATTGATGCTCTCCTTGTTGCCCCTAGTTTTCCTGCATTTGTAAGAAGAGTGTTAGAGAAATGAAGGATCACCAGTCAATACATATGCAAACATCTGTAAACATATAGCCTGATCCTCATGTGCATTAAATAGCTTGCATACCATAGATGCCCAGGAAAACAAGAGAGAGTTATTATACACATCTATCATATGCTCCAGGTTTTATCTAACATGTTTGCTTCTTGTGCAAGTATAGGTAAAATATTTGTTACTGTTTTGTTTCATCTATTTACAGCATGTGGGATAAAATATGGCTCCCACAAGGGTTGAGCCTAGCATGTTGTTGTCTATTTCATTAGAGAGGGATATTCATATTTCATATCACCAATTGGTCCTTGAAGACAAGTTTCATTGGTCATAGTGATACTGATAAGAATGAATATCATTATTAATATGAGTTTTCTCATGTATTAATAATGGCACTCCTTATCAATAGGAGCATGAAACAAAGCTAGCCAACAAAGATTCTATGATGAATGTAGTTTTAAACTCATATGTATAGGGATATCAATGATAGCAGGAGCCATCAAGTGCTATCAAAATCTATCATGAGATACAGGGCATCATGATATAGAGTGAATTCAAGTGAAGGGCAGCAAACTAGGTATTGTTGTTTATGTTATTTATTGTGTTCAATATCCTACAAAAAGTGTCATCATAAACATAATGTCTTACAAGCAGTGTCTACATACAAGTCGGACACAAAAAGAAGCACATGGTCATGATGTGATAGTAAACATGCATACATGGCAAAGTTCACATAATTCAAGATTTTCTATGCATAAAGAGTGCAAAAGACTTTAGTCTCTGTCAGGCATGGAAGTGCAAAGTGTGTAGCTACAAATGAAATTATGGAGTCAAAACATGAAAACGGTGAAAAAGCTCATATGATACTATAGGAGCATTTGTCTTTTTCAAAATCCAAGTATGTTGCAACAAACTTGCATATGACAAATGAAAGGAGTAGTGAGCTACAGGATGGTGATATCTTATCAAAGACAGTATGATGCTTTGAATTCCATTAAGTATTGAAGCAATCCAATGGATGCATTATTAGTTTGGACCTAAGCATCTCAGTAAAGGTTGTAATTGAAACCTCATTGAAAAAAAAAGTACATAATAGGAAAAGAAAATATAAACCCTCGAGCTAGGGTTCTATAAAGAATGAAACCATATTTTCATAAAATATAAAGAAACCCTAGCGACCTTGGTGCAAGAGCACCTAGGTCATGAAATTCCTTCAATAGGCTAATATGTTAAATTTGAGATGTTCAAGTCAAATTCATGTTTCAAATCCATGTAAGGTTAATTCTATAGTATTCAAGTCATGTAAATGGGTCTAAGGTGGTCAAGGAAATGAAAAGTTGTGATGTTTCAGAGCCAAAATCTAAGTTTTCCATTCAAAAATGGAGGTTTCAGACAACGTATTGAAGGAATAACGCATGCATGGACTAGAAGATGGATTCAAAAGCATAAGTAGACATATTAAGACATGTTCCAAGTGATGGTCGGAGTATTGGAGGTTTGCAAGTGTCTTCTTTGAGAAACCCTCCCTATTTTGTGCTTTTTCACCCTATAATCAAGGGTTTAATGGATCAATGGGTTATTAAGCTTTTAAATCATTAAAGTTGACTAAATCATGAGTTTTGTGACATTTCTAAATACTTTTTTTGGTTGGAAAGTAATTTTGAGTAGTGTAAAGGTGACCTCCTTTGAAAAAAAGTCCTAATCTAGTAGCCCTTTGACAGCGTATAGTTGGAGAATCTAGTAATTTCTTGAAGATAGTTTATTGATAGATTTTGTTAAGTTGTTATGGATAGGAAAGGGTCTCTAAACATGTATTTGGTTTTTGGTATTTGCATTTGGTTGAGGGATTTACCTGATTTAGGGCATGGAGTCCTGTTTGTCAAATGATGCCTTGATTTCATGGATAGTAGGAAATTTGATGGAACAGTGGAAACAGTGATTATGAATGTTTGAACATTGTTCTATTTATGTTGAGAAAGATGTTTCAAAGTTGGGATAAGGTGTAGAAGATAGTAATGATGATTTTGGTGTTTGTATTCTCTATATGTGACAATGGTGTTTTGACTACTGAGATAAGAGGGCTATTTGATTCAGTGATTTGTGTGTATGTTCTTGGTTGGTAAGATGCAAAAACATGGTGATTATAATGACTTGGAGGTTTGGAAAAGGATTAAAAGCATAATTAGTTGGTTGTTATCATTTTTCCTTGAGGAATAGGGTGAGTTGAAGAGTGCTTTGGTGTATAATGAAAGAATGAGTTGTTCAACTGTCAATGATTAGGTTTTGTGATTATATGTTGCTGGTTAAGATGCATCTTGTTTGAGAAAGATGTGAGTTATTGATTAATAATGGTTTGCTGATAGCCTTGTGATTTCAAATGATATGAATGGATTATGTTGAAGTGAATTGTTGAAGTTAGTTTTGATTTGATCTTCTCTTGATTATGTTTGGGATTGAAATCCCTTGAAGAAATAATGTTGTTGAGGGGTTTGGTATGATGCTCTACAGCAAACCTTGAAACCTATTGGCCAAGCAATGTCATGTCAAAAGTAAGTGCAAAGATACAGTATGGAGACCCTTGAGTTAGGGTTACACAGAGACAAGAAATGAATCATGTTTTCATGAAAACCTGAAGATGAAGTCTTTTTTCCATATGGGTTCGAATACAAAGCAAGATGCACAGTCTCTTCATGAAATGGAAAATAGTTTTTGTATACCCAAAAAAGCATAAGGAACAAAATAAAGTTAGAGAACCTAGAATGTATAGATTTGCAAAAAACCTTCATACTTATATATGGAGTTAACCCAGAAAGCCCTCGAGCTAGGGTTTTGAAGCAAAATGAAAACATATTCTCATATAAATCTAGAAATGGATCCAAACCATCAGAATGGGGTTCAAAATTAAAAGTTGGAGAGGCTATTTATGTCATAAGGACACGGGTTTTCTTAACCCAGAATCAAGAAATGCCTGGAGAAGTAAATGGTCGCGGCCATATATATAAGACAACCTATTTTATTTAGAACATCTAAAAAAAAAATACATTTGAATACAAGGCCATGACCTAGATAGCCAAAAGCATGGCTTTTCTTCAAAAAAATGAAAATTATCAATAGGAAATGTAAGTCTATGTAGAAAAGAATATATAATAATCACAGTGAAGAAAAAAATATAGAATATAATCATACCCATGCATGATTGCTCGAGTTTGAGCAAGAAACCTTCAGAAAAAAAAAAAGAAAGCAATCTTCAGGAAAATGCATTTTAATTACAAAAGAGAGCACAAGGTATAAAATACATTCATTTTACTGCAAGTGAGCTTGAGTTTGAGCCGGTTTTTCTTCTACAAATGCAATGAAACAATAAGGAATGCTTACCCAAGCATAAGGAAGTCATTGTTTTCCAGAAATGTTGAGGAAATTCCCTCTAAAGCTCAGAAATTCATCATTGAAGACTCACAATGAAACCCTACATTGTCGGTAGAAGACTCCAAAAGTTTGGAGGTGGAAATGAAATGTATTTTGCCTTCTTTCCATCAGTTTTGTGTTTATGGTTTTCAAACCCTATCTTTTAGCCTACCACAAAAGGTGTTTTTTCACTTCCTTTTAAAAAAATATGCATACAGATTAATGTATCCCATGGGCTAAGACTTACAAGTCTTATGCCTTATGATTATTTTTCCTTGTGTATGCCATATTTAGGAGTCTATGACTTGTGTTGACCCTTGACTTGTATGTAAAATCAAACTAGGGCTTTATTATTTTTGCATTGTATTGAATTATAAAGCACTTGATGAATGTGTTATTATTATAAAGCACTTAATCAAGTTGCTATTTAAAATGTAGAAATAGAGTGCCGTACCTTGTAATGCTCATATGTGTTTCATTATGAGCTTTCATATGCTTTGCAGGCATATAGGGTTAGTTGAATCAGTTAATTGACCAAAGGAGAGCATATAGGGAGCTTTTATTTTCCTTTTAGAGAGATGGAGAGTATTTAGGCATCAGTTTCATGTGCCTTAATGTTTGGCATGGTCAAACTTGAAATTTTCCACACTTTGGAGCTCTTTTGGAGAAGATTCGGTTCTTATATTTTTGGCTTTTTGGAGGCATCCAACCCAATTCAGTTTCTAGATCCTTTTTTGGTGGACTTTTGGAGGGAGTTGGGATATAGTCACTTAGTTGACTCATTTGCACTTAGTTTTGATTATGCATTTTTTGTACTTAGTGGCTTTTCAGTCCTTTGACAGATTTTGGGCATACTTTTTTTTTTTTTTGGACATGAATAATAGTGAAGACATTGGATATTAGTGATTAGAGTATTTTTTCCTTCTTGTTCTTTGCTTTATTGTGTGCACTCAATTGATTTGATCAAGTTATTTTGTGAGGTATTATTAATCTCCTCATAGCTTTGTCTCATGTTTAGCACCTTTATGCAAAAGTATGTTAATGTAGGTTACAATCTATGTCAAAGATGCAAATAGATTTTAGCTGTGAAGTTACCTTCTTCCTAGGAGTTTGAGCATTAGGACCTCCTTATCAAATATTTATGCAAATACATTCAAAAATGAGTTGTGCAAGTTTTGATTTCAATCATTGTAAGCAAGTGTTTGTAATCTGAGCTTTATGTCCTAGTTTAGTTTGGTGTATCACTTCTTTAGTTTTCATTTTTCAGTATTTCAGTTTATGCATTCTCTCTTCCCTTTTCCTTGTCAAACAGTAGAAGTAGTTAAGTAATTTAGGTGATAACCATTTAGGAAGCTGGCCTTCTCTAGAGGTTTGATCTCATATAAGGTACCCACACCTTGGGATCATTCTCATGTTTTCAATAGATTGTTGAATTTTAGGTTCAATAGGGTGCAAATCTAAATGATAACAATGTGCTCTCATTAACTCAACATAAGGGTAGGGTGAGAGAATCATCTACCTATTGGAAGCCTATGCAATTTATGTTGTCATTGTTGTCAACAAATCTATGTTTTTGCATTGATGTCAATCTTTGGGATTGTTTGATTTGTTGTGTTATGTTATCATTAGTAATCTCACTAGTGTCAACCTCTAGTGTTTCCTTGATAAGCATGTGTGTGGTTGAGTTGTTGAGTTGTTGAATTGTTGTTGGTTTGGTTGTGATAAGGAATTGTTTTAGATGATGATAATGTGTTTGTGATGCTTGGTTTCCAAGTGCTTTTGAGAAAATTTGAATAGAATAAGAAACATGTGGTAAAGAGTGTTCAGTGGAGTAGAGTGGTGTTCTGGTTTTTTCTCTACATTTATTTTGTATTGAATATCTTCTTATCCAATTCAAATATGTTGATCAAAGGTGTTCAGAGGTTCTATATCCAAATTTTCTTGTCCTAGATTGTTGTGCAAAGAAATTTGTGTTCACCAGTGTGTGAACTATGAAAGCAGTGTTATCTAGGAGAAATAGTTTTGCTTTGCATTTCTCTACAATATGGTTTCTAGTCTTGTAGATATGAGGGTGTGCTTACATTGCTCGTATCTATCTTCAATTTGACTTGTTCAATTTTTGGTGCTTTACAAGGTTGGATTCATGAGTTACGGTATGTGGAAGGATAACTGGGTGTACAAGATGAGTATGTTCTTCAGATGAAAGTTGTTACCAAGGAATTTTTTGGATTTCAAGGTGTTTATGGAATATTCTAGATTGTATATGAGTGTTGTGTGTGGTTCACAATTCATCCTTGGATAAAAGGAATCATGTACTTAAATGTTAAATGGTGTTAACACAGGTTCGGCTGACCTTGGATGTTTACACTAATTGTAGAAATGCTTTGATGTTTTTGGAAGCATGGTGTGGCGTATATGTATGGATTTAGGTTCAAATTAAGGTTTGATGTGTTCTTCTTTCATTCCTCCCCACTATGGGAATTCTTAGTGCTAACCTAATTTGAATTTGCATGGTTGAGGTGGATAGCCGAACTTGTAAATTATTTTCAAGGTTGTGATGGGTATATATGTGTGTTGAGTTGATGGAGGATGTATGTATGAAGTGCTTGTGATGTGAACTATGATGTGAAGTGAAAAAGTGTGAATTACAGTGAGATCCTTAACGACTAAGACTACTAGAAGTAGTGAGCAGAAGGTGTCTACATTATTCAGAGAGAATGTGAATGTATTGGTGGTGTAGTGGTGGGGATCTCTCATTATAATAATCTTCTTTCTTCTCTTTTGTAATATGGTGGTGAGCCCTTCTTCTTTCATCTGGGCAGTGAGCCCTCTGGTAGTGAGCCTATTGTATTTGATGTAGAAATTACTTTATATTGTGAGATAATCGTCACCATGGTTTTTCCCCATAAATCTTGTGTTCTACTATGTATGGTGTTGTTGTGTTTCAGTTTTTGTTATTTGCTTACAAGTTAAATCACTCTAACATATTAAATACTAATAAGGTTAATGTGGATCTTAATGTTAATGAGGGTTTTGATGTTTTTGTTGCACAGGTGGTTGTCATTGCACCAAAATATCGACCTATTAATGCCTGATACATCTACTAGATTTATACAAGATCAAAGATCCACAGGAGGTGGTTAAACCATGTCTTGAAGCCCGAGTGTTGCACTAGCCCACACCGAGGAGACCAAGGGCAACACCTTGCAACAATCCCCCCAACACAAGGGGTTCGAACCTATGACCTCGAATTTGATACCAATTGTTGCATAGGTGGCTACCATTTCACCAAAAGATCGACCTGTTAATAGCCAAAACATTTAGCATCAACATCAAGATACCTTACAAATGAAGATAGATTTTATGCCTTATGTGGCCTATTTGCATTGTATTCAAAAGGAGGTTCCATTATAAATTATTACAATTACATGAGAGGGACTCAAGGTCCTAAAATATAAATTTTATAACATATCATAATAATGATAAAATTTAAGGCAAGGAGCATATAACTCCCACTTGCACACCATCCAAAGATTCATCATAATTAATCTTCCAAGATCTTTGATCTCTAACTATGATTCAATGCCACCCAATAACATGGTACATATAGGTCCACTCCATTGTGCTAGGAGATAGCCACTCAGGCACAAAAACACACACTTAATCAATAAAAGGGAGTTTAGCTCATAAACATGCCAATCAAAATGATCGTCTATCATATCATATACATTTCAAAAAACATGATAAACATTAATTATTACACTCTTACAAGTAAGATCAACCAATCATGAGCTAAACATGCTCACGGGGAAAACACTGCCAATAATAAGCATAAGAAATAATCCACATAACATAACATACCATATTCCATCAATAAAACATATAGCACGAAAATGAAAACATACAATCATGGTCTCATCCAATACACATGGTTTGATATGGGTATCACATTGGATATAAGGTTCAATAGCTCCAAGGACAAGGAAACTCTTAAAGAAAGACAAGGAATTTTATTTCCACAGTAAAAAGGGATTACTACATGGGATTGAGTATGTATGCTTGTTGCAAGGTGCATGCCCTTGGTCTCCTTGTGTTGTGTAGTGCAACACTTGGTTCATGACATGGATTAACCACCTCCCACCGATTCATTAACTCCGGTGGTTGTATCAGGCATTAACAAGTTGACCTTTTAGTGCAACAATAACCATCTATGCAATAATTGGTATCAGAGCCTAGGCCACAGGTTCAAACCCCTCACTTGTGTTGGGGGGATTATTGCAAGGTGTACACCCTTGGTCTCCTTGTGTTGCGCAACACTCAGGTTCATGACATGGCTTAACCACCTCCCATGGATTCATTAACTCTAGCGGTTGTATCAAGCATTAACAGGTTGATATTTTGGTGCAACGGCAACCATCTATGCAACAATTCCCTCTTTCCATGTGAAGGGAGTACCCAAGTGACATACACCAACCTTACCTAAGTGTGGCATGCCCCTAATGTATGCATATCAATCCCATGCAAGCACTCTAAGTATGTCACCAACTAATATCTTGGTTTATTTTAATTACCCCATGAATTTCTTTAATTATCACTTGATTACATAATTGTATGCTCGATGTAACCTCAAAGTCACTTTCAAACTTGGCATAATATCTAGAGTGACTCTTCTTAGTCCTATGCCTCAAATCCTAGGTTCATCACACTCCAGAAACCAATTTGGGTGTGGCATAAATTTGTATACAAAATTTAACATGATCTCAAAAGATTTTAAATCAAAAAATATTAAAAAGGCTTATTTTCTTTCATTCAAACTCATCATAAATCATTACAATTTATAAAATTATTTTTAATGAAAAACCATGAAAATTTCTCAAAACTTCGTTGTTGAATTGTCAAATTTTTAAAATTTAAAATTTTCAAAAGCTAAATATAACCTTTGGTTTGAATGGTGAATAATATCACTATTTTGAAATAAAATTCGCATTTCATGATTTTTGAAAAAAAAATCCATAACCATGGTGCTCTATGTTGGCAAAACAAGGACAGACAACTGAGAGGGGGTGTGAATTAGTTATCTTAGAAACTCAAACTTTTCTAACTTAACTTAACTTAATCTCAGATCTGATGAACAAGCAATCAACCATAAACAATTAATAGATCAGAGAGATAGAGAACACCAAGATTTTTTATGTGGAAACCCTGTTAGGGGAAAAACCACAATGGATGTTAGTCCACAAGATTATACCCTGTTAAAAGTATAATGAGAAATAATAAGGGGAATGGACATGCATTCAGGCGCACTTCCTAGAGCTCACTGCTCAAATACAAAAGGGGCCCACAGCCAAAAAATACAGAATAGGATTAAAATCTAGAGGGTATGAACTGAGAAAATAGCTTCTACACAAGCCTGATTAAGTTCCAATTAAACTCAGAAAACCTTCTTCACACTTCGCTCAATATTCTTCACACTCTGCTCTACTATCGAATGATATTTTCACATATAGAAATAGGAGCACTCTCAACATACGAAGCACACACTTCACCGAAGAAACAATTGCACTTATATATCCGCTACATGAGATTTCATCACAACTTGGTCAGCTAGGAAAATAAAACATATTTGCAATGTCGGCCCAATTTTACAAATAAATTTTTAATGTGAGTCAACCAAGGTCGGCCGCAACATAGTGGAAACCCAAATTAACATCTCCAACATAAAAATACTTTAATTAATTTCACCATGAAGATCCACAACACGCTACCACCAACATGTCAGACAGGAACATGAAAAACCAAACATGCGCAAGAAAAGATCTTCAACCATGAGCTCTCCAATTAATGTGGACATACCACAAAGATAGAGAATGATCTAGAGACATCTGAGAACACCGGGAAACAACAAAGAAACATCTGAAACAACTAAGATTACAAAATCACACAATCTTCATTCAGGAACATTGATAGAGACCACAAAAACACTGTCAGACCATAATACAATCAAAAATTCATGCGGACCTCTGAGACTTCCATTAGATGATCTAGATACACTCAAAAATAAACCCTTTAATCCACACCAACTAATCTTCAATGTAAAGAACAAGACGCCTTCATGACCTGCACAGTTCCTGTGGGAACCTAGAATACTTTCTTTTATAATTTTCTCAATATCCTTGACATATATAGTAACTGATACAAAAAAATGCTAATAGTGTTGACATCAATGACAACCACATATCAACAACACAACCACAGTATCCAACAATCTCCCCCTTTTGCATTGATGGAAACACATGATGTGAAAAATACCATCAACCCAACACACTAACTCTTCTTCTTAACTGCTCTTCTCCCCACAAGGCTCTTCTCCTTAGAAATATTTTTCACAATGCACTTCTCCCCCTTTGACATCAATGGAAAAGGTAACCATGACCTTTCCACATACATGCTCTGAACCACATATCTACACATTTGACTACTCCCCCTAAGTAGCAGCCACGAAAACAACAATCCAAATCAGAATATAGCAATCTAGCTCACGGATTGATGCAAGTAAATGCATCTTTTAGTTCTTATCAGGAGGGGCAGTTACCCCTAGCATTCCTCTAAGATACTCAAAAGTATCCTTCGACAATGGCTTAGTAAATATATTTGCAATTTTTTCTTTGGTAGGCACATATTCCAATCTGACTTCTTTCTCATTCACTTTCTCCCTCAAGAAATGAAACTTGATTGATATATGTTTAGTCTTAGAATGCAGCACCAGATTCTTTGAAATATTTATTGCACTTGAATTGTCACAGTATATGGCAATATGCTCTTCATATACCACCCTGATATTTGTCAACATATGTTTCATCCATATCACTTGAGTATAGTTATTTGCAGCAACAATGTATTCTGCTTCAGTAGTAGATAGAGAAATGGAATTATACTTTTTTATCAACTAGGACACCAACTTCTTCCCTAGGAAGAAAGCACCACCACTAGTACTTTCTTGTCATCTACATCTCCAGCCCAATCCACATCAGTATATGCACTCAAAGTGAGATCATCATCCTTTGGATACCAAATTCCAAAGTCAATTGTTCCTTTCAGATATTTGAAGATTCTCTTAATAGCAGTCATATGAGACTCTTTTGGATCAACCTGAAATCTAGCAACCATGCATACCGCATTCATAATGTTTGGTCTAGTCTGGGTTAAATAGAGCAATCCACCTATCATTGACATGTATCTAGTTTAATTTTCCTTAGGAGAATTATCATTCTGTGCCAACTTACATCCGGTCACCATGGGAGTACCAACAAGTTTTGAGTCATCCATTCCAAACTTCTTCAGCAGTTCTCTCACCTATTTGGATTGAGATATGAAGATCCCCTTGTCTAACTGAGTAACTTGCAATCCCATAAATAACTTCATCTCTCCAATTATACTCATCTCAAATTCATCCTTCATCTCATTAGCAAACTTCATACATAGATTGTCATCTCCTCTAAAAATGATGTCATCAATAAAAAATTCTATAATTAACTCCTTATCATGATCTAATTTGAAGTATAAGTTGCTATCAACAATACCTTTAGTGAATCCAAGCTTCAGTAAATATTTTTCCAATCTAGCATACCAGGCTCTGGGGGATTGCTTAAGTCCATATAGAGCTTTCTTTAATCGGAAAACCATATCTTCCTTGTCAATTAGCTGAAATCCATCTGGTTGTTCAATGTATACTTCTTCTAGTTCTCCATTCAGAAATGCTAACTTCACATCCATTTGATAGAATTTATAGTTTTTGTATGCAACATAAGAAATAAATAACCTTACAACCTCAATTCTAGCAACAGGGGCAAAGGTTTCTTCAAAATCAATACCTTCCATTTGAGAATACCCTTTACATACCAGTCTTGCTTTCTTTCGGACCACTTCACCTTGTTCATTCAGCTTGTTCCTAAACACCCATTTAGTACGAATCACATTTTTGTCTTTAGGCCTAGGAACCAGTATCCATGTGTCATTCTTTTCAATCTGTGTCAACTCTTCCTTCACAACTTCCAACCAATGTTCATCTTGACAGGCTTCAGTAACATTTTTAGGTTCAATCTTGGAAATCGGACAATATCCTTCTGCAATCTTTCTTCTAGTTTGCACTCATTTATTCTTGTCTCCTATGATTTGACTTTCAGAATGATTTAGCTTTACATACCTTGGAGTTTTGGGACATTCTTGAACTTTTGATTCTTTTGATCTTTCCTCTAAACTTGCACTTGTCTGTGTTTCCCGACTGACTTGATTTATCGGAAAAAATTGAGGTTGCTTTACCGAAACATATGGAATAATCTGAAGTAGGTTCTGTGTCTGAGAATTCTTCCCTTTTCTAGTATTGTCTTCATTAGAATCATAACCACAATATCTGGATGATTTGATAGAGTCCTCATCAACTTTGACATTTGCACTTTCAACCATCTTTCTCAATATTTTGTTATAGCACTGGTAGGCCTTAATTTTAGTGGAGTAACCTAGGAAAATTCCTTCATCACTTCTTGCATCAAACTTGCCTGTATCATCATCTCTCTTGATATAACACTTGTTTCCAAAGATCTTGAAATATTTAACAGTAGGCTTGTAACCAAACCATAACTCAAAAGGGGTCTTACCAGAATTACCATTAACATTTACCTGATTCAAGGTATACACAGCAGTGCTTACCGCTTCACTCCAGTACATCTGGGACACATTTCCTTCCACCATCATTATTCTTGTAGCATCCAAAATTGTTTTATTCTTTCTCTCTGCAACTCCATTCAGCTGAGGGGTTCAGGGAGCAGATAACTATCTTTTAATTCCATACTCTTCACAAAAAGAGTTGAACTCCCTGGAGGTGAACTCACCACCTCTGTCATATCTTAGGCACTTGATTTTCAGACCTTTCTCATTTTCTACCATAGCCTTAAAGCTTTTGAATTTTTCCAATGCTTCACATTTTTCTCTTAAGAAAGAAACCCATATCATTCTAGAGTAATCATCAATAATCAACATAAATTACCTTTCTCCATGAATACTTCTGACTCTGTAGGGACCACAAAGGTTAGTATGTAGTAGCTCTAGTAAATTATTTGAATGAAACTATTTGCTATAGAAAGAGACTCTAGTTGGTTTACCCATCTAACATTCTTTGCAGATTGTGTTAGCAGGCTTCACTAACTTAGGTAGATCTCTTACTGCTTGAGTGGAACTTATTTTGATAATGTTGTCAAAATTTACATGACACAACCTCATATGCCACAACCAGATTTCATCTATTTGAGCAATTAAACAACTCCCACTAGTAGTAGTTAGGTGAAAGATATTACCTTTTGTGTGTTTACCTGTAGCAATCATATTCTCAAAACTTTCGTGTATCTTGCATCTTCCATTTTTGAACTGAAGGTCATAGCCCTTGTCCACCATTTGTCCAAGACTCAATAAGTTATGCTTCAATCCTTCAACATAAATAACATCATCAGTGTTATCCTTACCACCAAGACAAATAGATCCTCTACCACGAATCACACCAGCATTGTTATCTCCAAATATTACAACCCCACCGTCATACTTCTCTATACTTACAAATTTTCTTTTATCACCAGTCATATGATGTGAGCATCCACTATCAATGACCCACTCATCTTTTTCTTCAACTCAGGCTACAAGATCCTTTTCATCTTTAGCAAATTCAATAGCCACAGGGTTTTCTTCATTGGTAGCAATGAAAACCCATTCATCTTCATTTCCATTATCTTTATCAAACTCATCATCAGTCACTGCTTCTTCAGCAAAGTAACATCTCTTTTTTGGAATCTATACTTTTTAGGCTTAGATCTAGGAACTCTTTTAGGACACCTTGATGCAAAATGACCTATTTTACTGCAAAAGAAACATTTAATAGGAAATACATCTTCATACTCACCTTTTCCTTTGCCTTCTTGTTTTGGAATCAGTGCTTCCAATTCTTCTACTTCTATTTCCTTATCTTCAAGTTGTTTCAGTTTTTCATCATACTTGGATATCTTTCTAGAACACTCTCCCAAACTATATCTTTTCCTGTTACTTCCAGATACAGTAGCCTTGAATGCAGATTCAGTCTTCGGTGCTGATTCACCAAATTCACTTATTTCAAAAGTAGCAAGCTTGCCAACCAACATGTCTCTTGTTATCTTTGTTACTCATCTAATCTCTTCAATAGCATGATCTTTCACTTTGTAGGAGGGAGGCAAGGATTTGAGTATCTTAGCCAAAATTTTATCCTCATGCACAGAACCACCAACACATCTAATACCCATCACTATCTCATCTACTCTTTGCATAAAAGAAGTCATATTTTCATCTTCACCCATCTTCAAATTCTCATACTTGCCTTTCAAGCTTTATAGCTTAGCCATCTTCACCTAAGCATCTCCTTCATACAAAGCTTTCAACTTCGTCCAAATCTCATGATCTATCTGCAATCCTATCACATTAGCCATCTCTGAATCTGTCAGAGCACTCACCAAGGCTTCAATAGCCCTAATATTATTTTCAGTATCTTTGATCTCATCAATAGTGGAGGGACCATTATGAGGAATAACATATGGATCTTTTGTAATCTTCTAGAAAGCTTCACCAATACATCTTAGATGACATTGCATCCTAACTTTCCACAGTGAGTAGTTAGTTCCATCAAATCTTGAACTGTCCTTCTTGAATGTTGCCATCTCGGATCACCTCAAGATTTTAGACTTCTTTAGAGGAACCTACTCTGATACCAATTGTTGGAAAAACAAGGACAAACAACTAAGAGGGGGGGTGAATCAATTGTCTCAGAAACTTAAAATTTTCTAACTTAACTTAATCTCCGATCTGATGAACAAGCAATCAACCATAAATAATTAACACATCAGAGAGAGAGAATACCAATTTTTTTACGTGGAAACCCTATTAGGGGAAAAACCACGGTGGATGTTAGTCCACAAGATTATACCCTGTTAAAAGTATAATGAGAAATAATATGGGGAATGCACATGCATTCAGGCACACTGCCTAGAGCTCACTACTCAAATACAAAAGGGGCTCACTTCCCAATAATACATAATAGGATTAAAATTCGGAGGGTATGAACTGAGAAAATAGCTTCTGCACAAGCCTGATTACAGTTCCAATTAAGCTCAGAAAACCTTCTTCACACTTCACTCAATCTTCTTCACACTCTACTCTGCTATTGAATGATATTTGCACATACACACATAGGAGCACTCTCAACATATGAAGCACACACTTCACTGAAGAAACAATCACACTTATATATCCGCTACATGATATTTCGTCATAGCTGGTCAACCAGGAAAATAAAACATATTTGCAATGTCGGCCCAATTTTACAAATAAATTTTTAATGTGAAGCCACCAAGGTTGGCCACAACATAGTGGAGACCCAAATTAACATCTCCAACACAAATATACTTTAATTAATTTCACCACGAAGATCTACAACATGCTACCACCAACATGTCGGAACATGAAAAACTAAACATGCGCAAGAAAATATCTTCAACCACGAGCTCTCTGATTAATGTGGACGTACCACAAAGATAGAGAATGATCTAGAGACATCTGAGAACACCAGGAAACAATAGAGAGGCATCCGTAACAACTGACAAAGACCACAAAAACACTATCAAACCATAATACAATCAAAACTTCACGCAGACCTCTGAAAATTCTGGTAGATGATCTAGATACACTCAAAAATAAACCCTTTAATCCACACTAGCTAATCTTCAACATAAAGAACAAGACACCTTCCTGACCTGCATAGTTCCACTGGGAACCTAGAATACTTTCTTTTATAATTTCCTCAATATCCTCGACATATACAACAACTGATACAACAAATGCTAATAGTGTTGACATCAATGACAACCACATATCAACAACACAACCATAGTATCCAACACTCTATTTTATACATTTTCAAAATTCAAAGCATACAATCAAATCCAATAAAAATGTATGGAATTTAACCTATAACCTAATCCATATGCCACCACTAGGGTGGTCATGACAAACATAAATAAAAGCATTCAAAATAAATGGATAAAGTAAATATCGATTTTCTTTCCAATTTCTCCAAATTGAGAGGCAAATGCAAAACACAATCAAACAAACCTTCAATCATTTATGTCCAATCTTGTTCCAATTTCAAACAATCCATACCTAAGAAATTCCACACCATTTTGTATTTTTTGAGAGAGGGTTTTAAGAGCCTTTCCTTCAACAATGCAAGAATGAAAATAAAATTGTACTTTTTCCTCTTTATGCATTTTTCTATTTTCATTTCTTTTTCTTTTCTTTATAACTTTATTTTTATTTTCTTATTCTTTTTTTTTCCTCCTTTTCATATATTTATATTTGTTTATTTTTCTTCCACAATATACATTTCACAATTTAAATAAAATATTTAAATTATTTTCCCATTTTCAAAGGCAAATGAAATAATTTTAATTGATTCTTTTCTAAGTCATTTAAATATTTCAATTAAACTTTTCAAAACAAATGAAATATTTTTAAAATGACAATTAAACTAATAACAATAAATTAAATATATTTTTAAATACATTTCAAATTTAACATTTTCTTTTCTTTCCTAAATTTCTTGATTTCTAATGCATTAGGCATCATTACCACACAAGACTTGGCCTATAAATTATAATTGCATACAAGATGGAAATAAACAACCACAAAAGCTATTACATATTCATAGATTTTCTACAACACACAAAGTGTGAAATCACCTCCAACTCAAATCCAAAACCATAAGGGAAACCAATCTCATTTCACATTCAAAATAAGTGTGAAAGGGGTTAAAAAGAACACTAGCCCAAAGTGACATCTCTGAAATAATCAACTTTGGAAAAATAACTTAGACTTGCATAATTAGGTGGAGAAATAACCTTGTTCCTATACTTGAGCATTCAATTCACATGTCAACTGTACCTACTCCACACACACACATATGCCAAAGTAAAATAAAATCATCCAACATGGTTCAATTTCACATATATCATATAAGCATGAAAGTATGAAAATAAATTAAATGCAAGATACTAAGATCATACAATCACCACATATATGATTCTATCACAAAAAGAATAACACACACATCTTGAAAGATACATGTAATAAAATACATCAAGTCCTCCCAAGGAACTTGGCACACTTCCAACTACACATATCAATGCAAACAAACAATATTCACGACAAGACTATCAATGAAAATAATGAAGTTGAAATATTGATAAGCAGTCAAAGAAAAATGCACAACCACAACTTATGCATCCCCTAATACATAATTAAAAACACAATGCCAAACCAATCACCTAAATGCAACAAATGTGTGGACATTATATAAAACATCTCTAACATTTAGTAAATATATTACATGATTTATTTATTTATTTATTTTTATTGAAAAAAGAACTTTATTAATTTAAAAAATCAATCATACAATCAGCAAACCAGTAGATAGAACTGGCAACAAAACAAAACAAGAATCATATTAAGTTGCATCCAAACCATGGCTGGAACAAACCAGCATGAGGTTTGAGTTTCTTTCAACCTTTTGAGTTTCATTCAGCCAACATTGAAGCAAAGATCTTTTAAGACCTAGGAAGAAAAATTTGCACACTTTACTCCATGTATTCTAGCTAGCTAGTATGAACTTATGAAGCCATCAAACTCTCCATTGTATCCCCTCCTATGTTGTCTACACCAACTCTTTTACTAGACCCTATTCTCATACACTTCAAGCATCAAGACCAAAAAAAAAATGAATCAACCATGGGATCTAATTCAACTAGATCCTAGAAATAACCCTCGAACACCCATTTCTCCTATAAAATTAGGCTACAAGTTTGAAGCAACATCTTGCAAAGAAAACAATTGCTTATGTACAAACAACAAGTCCTATGGACACTAGCATGTCATAGAAAATAAGACTACACACCTCAAGACACTATCAACTATGGTTATTGAAAGAAGCTTCCAAAATCTGTTTTCAAAAGTCCAAAATAAATTAATTTGCAACTAGTTTCAATTGTTGCAATTGTGATCAAACAATCCTTCATCAATCCTAGCTCATTTTTTTTCCTAATTCTAATGAAACCTCAACTTCTGCATTTCATTTGCTTGAATAAAATTGCAACTTGATTCATACCATTTTACTTTATTAAAATTATATTATTAGGTGAATGAATATTAACTCTAGTAAATTAAATCTAAACAATTTCATCTTAGATGTATGCTCTCATTTTCAACTACACGCATTACATCATAGAAGTTGATGTAGTCAAGACCGGAGATCCTTATCAGGCCATCACAATCTCGCAGCCAACACAAATTATAACACACATGGATAGACCAAAACATAGGTCAACAACTTTTTTTTGTTCATTTATTTAAAACTATAAGAGAGGGGGACCAACCACGTCAAGGACCTAGGTCACGGAGAACCAAGAGCGGAAGGATTCCCTAACTTACCTCACTATAAAGGGGTTTTTGATGTGAGGGATAGGAATGATGAGGACTATAAAGTCCTTCAATCACTCTGCAAACCCAAACTTTAGTTTGGGCTAGGTGAGCTGTCTTTTTGGAGTTGGTTTTGTGGCTCTAATAGCTCTCTTCCTGAGGATAGCAGCACAGTTCTTGGACATTAGCGTGACACATTGGTGTCTCTCAGGCGCGCTAGCGTCCGTACAGCCAGAAAAAAATGATCACAAAGAAACTTCCAAAAAGACCTACTAACAGCCTAGCTAGTACAATCTAGATGGTAAAAATAGAATGAGAAAGTATGCAAAGTGGATACTGAAATGATAAAGTAAATAGAATAGAACTAAGGTGATGAAGACAATCTCACAAAAGTGTATGTTCGCCAGCTAGCTCCAAATGCACGTCCACCTACACATAAGAAAGAGGGGAAATTTGTTGGGGCTATATAGGGGTCTTCCTTAATCAGACCCTCATTTTGGTGTTTCCACCTCCACGAACAACCAAATAGCAACAATAGAGAAATGTATGATAAAGAAGTAAAGAAAGAAAGCACACGAATAACACTACAAAACAGTATATAGCTATAGAACCAAATCGTAAAGGAGAGGAGTGAAAATGTTACCACCTCCACCAAGAGCTCACTAGCCAATGATGGAGAAAGAGAGATTGAACAATCACCGCAGCCTCAACTGTGATGAAGGGAGGTGTTGCAAAACCCCAAGCCCCTACTGCAATGGCTTGCTTCACACTTTCTTGACAGAGTTGATAGAGTGTTGTTGCTGCAATAGAGTGTTTTGAATGTTGGAAATGTCGAGAATGAGACTAAAATTATTAGATCTTGTGAAGAGATTGCTAGAGGATGAAATGGAATGAGAATGAATGAATTTGAAGGATGAAGAAGGGATAATATGCCATTTTCGGGGTTGGTTGGTCGAAGAGGGATGTTACAAACCGTTCCCAATAGGAAGTGTAATGCCTCTACCAACTTTAGATGCAAGAATCTGTCAGTAAGTGTGCCACACAGATGTCTACGCATTGTGCAGGCGTCTCTGACAAATATTCTTCTACCGACATTGTAGACATCTAAATTTGGACACTTAATTCATCCAAATTTATCCCTTTTCATCTAAACATCCCCTTATCCACATTAATTAAGTAATATCACTATTATTTAATTAATACCTCTAAAGTTCATCTAATCCCTAAGGTATCTAGTTAAATAATTAAATACCTTCCCCCTATTGGAACTATCAAAATTTGATGTTTTTCATACCTTCTGCTCCTTCCTTATGCATGGTTTTTCTCATCTCGTGGTATTTTTACTTGCATTTTGCCCTTTTTTCCCCATGGAATTCTTCCATGTCTGCATTTTCTGCATTTTGGTCCTTGTCGGCGTAGGTCTCCCATTGTCTCCTAGACCTATTGTGCATTTTTCTGCTAACATGAGTCTGTGTTGCCTTTCGGCAAGACTCATTTGTTGTCTTAGCGATCATAATTTTCTTGTAGGCACCATTCGGCAGGAGTTCTTCACAGTCTCAGTGACTGGCATTTGTTTGTGGTTGGCTATTGGCATAACATCCATAATGTTTTGGCGACAATGGAGACATCTATCAACATATGTTGTGGCTATCAAGGAAGAGTCTCACCGAGCTCAGTTTGTCTCCCTGACTTGTGCATGTGGAAGTTTATCGGCGAAGGCTGTGGATATCGGCATCATGTCCTGGCGAGTCTCTATTGTCTTCCCGACTAGCGTTTTATGTTTCATTTTGGCAAGAGTTGGTTTGTGGCAAGAGGTCATAGCGAAAGGGTCAGGTCTTGCCGACAATGTTCAAAATGGGTTTCTCTCGGTGTGAGAATGGCTTTTTCTTGGCGAACACGAATGATCTCGGGGTGAATTTTAGTAAAACAAGGAACTCTGTACATGAGGTCTCCCCAATTGTTGGATGTTATAGCGACATATACATGGACGCTCTATCAGCAAGAAAATCTAAGGGTCTTGGCGAAGATGAATATAACGAGGGATGCTTCGGTATAACATGAGGTGGTCGACATAGGGTCTCCACAATATCTATGTGCTACAGCGACAGTATCAAATGAAAAATTCTTTTCGGCAGAAGACTTCTTGTGGTCCTGGAAAAGTTGAATACTACAAAGGGTATTGCTCGGTGAAACTTAGAATGATTTATGTAACTTCTCCTTGAACATGTGTTGTCTTGGCGAGGGTGTCTAAGGATTATATCTCGGTGAGAGTGTTGGTGACTTGGGAATAATGAATTTCTTTCGGCTTCACATAATGATCTCGGTATATGGTTTCCCCAATACCATGGTGTTACAACGAAGGAACATAGGAAAATTCCGCAACTTCGGTGTAACAAACAGGATGTCACAGCAACTCGAAATGAATGAGGATCTTCGGTGAAACAAGGTATAATCTATGAGAGGTCTCTCCGAGGTTGTGTGGTCACAGTGATTGTGATTAAAACAAAAGTGCTTTTCGATGAGAATCTTCCTATGTCTTGGCGACTGGGAAAACAATATGGGCTTCCGATGAAACGTAATTTGGTCTACGGGATGATAGCGAGTGAATTGCCTTCAGCATGACTATTTGTTGTGTCTCGCCGACTGTTCACTGGTGAATAACAGAATACATATCATTGAGGCTGACATGAGTTTGCTTGCATGACCATTGCAAGCCGACATATTTTGAGCCCGAATTTTGTGTTGGGCCGACATAAGTTCTAAATTTGATATTTTCTTCAAATGCTTGTGTATAAATGGGCATTTTGCAATTGTAAAAAGGGACCAGTTATGAGTTATTTGATATAGTTGGAAAATTGTATGGATATAGAACAGTAAATTTATCAAATCAGAGGCTATGATACATGTTCTAAAATGGAGGTATTTATGAATGTCAATTGATGTTGTTGTACATGTCTAGTATCAGTTATCTGTTGAATTTAATAAGAGAATTGCTAAGTTGTCTCCAAGATGGATTCTTTCTGATTATTTGAATTGATATAACAAGTTTGTATTCAATTTATCAGTGCACACTTGTTGTACTTGTCTGATCGATTGATTGGTTCTTTCAAGTAAAGACTAAATCCTTTTAGTTAATCACAATAATCAAAGAAATTCAATCGGATTATTCAAGTAGAGCTTAGTAATCATACTTTTGCATGTTTATACCAATTGTAAGCATAATGTATGCCAGATAACTTGAATTTTCTAAGAGAAGTGTTGCTCATCTTGATCTCATTTGACTCTGCATACCCAACAAGGCACTAGTCTATGCACTTCATTATTTGAACTTATTCAGTTTTCTTTACATCTATTAGTCAAGCATTCACTCTAGGATTTAGATTAGAGTATTGTCATTGTCTTCAAGTTGGATTTCATCTGTTCACCTCCCATTGCCATTGTGAAAAAATTGTTTCAAGAAGATAATCTCAAGTCAATTCTGCATTATTCAGAAAGGTACACCTGCCCAGGTTTGTAGCACCTAAAGAGTAGAAGGTTGAGTTCACTTGACCTTGTTTGTTACCCTAAAGTGTATCAAGAGATTGGCAATCCCTTGAGGCATTCAGCCTGTGTTTTTGAGAGCTAACACCCCCTTTCATCAAATGAATTAAATAAATATGACATTTATTTAATTCCTTACATGTCACATCCCTTTCTTTATCCTAATTATTCTCCTAATTCCATCATTAGGGATGTGCACATGCCTAATCCTTGATTACGATGTGTCACATCCTCCAACTTTTGTAAGTTGGTCTCTAATCTCTCTTAGCCATCTAACCCTCTTTCTTAATCATAATTAATTTATGATTAAGATGTGCACACCCCTAATCATCATTAGGGTCACATCCTCCATAATTTTCCACTTGCCTCTAATCTATCATTAATTTGTCTAATCAAGTACTTGAACAACTTTAATCACTTAATTAGGTCAACCTAATCTCCATGTCATTTATGGAATGTGTCCTAAGTCAACCTTATTAAATGATTTCTCCTTTTGAAGAAGGCACTCCATTCCCCATGTGAATTTTTAATTCACATTTAATCCCCCAATGCATTTCAAGGAATTTTAAATTCTTTCTCTCATCCCCATGAGGATATTTGAGAAATTTTTAATTCCTCACATGTCCTCTCACCCACATGGGGACAAGGACCTCCTTTATGAGATCTTGTCCCAATCCCAAGGTACTATGTACTACCTCCATGTCATGTACTCTCCTTCCAACTCATGTACACATCATCCTTTTCAAGCCACTTCACATGCCACATGTCAAGATGTGAGGGCTTGTGAGTTTTCAACTCACCTTAGCCCTACATCTTGATCTTGGTGGCTCAATATCAACCATCCATTTCCCTAGAGAGTCCAAAATTCTCTATAAATACCCCATCTTCTGTCTCTTTTTGGAAAAGATCATTTATGCTAGCCCAACTCTTGTAAAATTTTCTCTTGAGCCATACTTAGCCAAATTCTCATACTTGCATCCATTTTCACTCATTTTCCATTCTCATCTCATCTCATAGCTTGCATCTCTTGCCACCAAAGGAGTATACAACATCAAAGATCGAAGGGCCAACCAAAGGATCGATTCAAGACAAGGTGAATCCACTATATTTGTTGTTTTATTTTGTTTTGAATCCAACTAGGCTAATCTTGAGGTGTAGGGTGTTTATAGTTGTTATTTGTACTCTTTTGTTTGCTGCTCATTTTCTAACAAGTATTTTCACCCTATCACATTTCTGGCACGCCCAATGGGACCCACAAAAGGGTCTGTATCTTTCACGTTTGTTGTTTTTTTCAATTTGTACAAGTGCAGGTTGCAGAGGGGTGGACCCGACTATCCAGGGGCAAACCCGACCATCCAGGGGTAGACCTGACCATCTAGGGGGGGACCCGACCTCGAGGGGTAGACCTGACCTGACAAGCAAGTGGACTTGACCTCCCGGGGCGGACCCAACCTTGCCCAAGGGCGGACCTGCCCTCCACAGACTCTAGAAAGTTGTTTTTTGCAAAGTTTTCATAGAGGGGCGGACCTACCCTCTAGAAAGGCGGAACTGACCTGACAGATAGGTGGACCTACCCTCAAGGTAGGTAGACCTGACCTCCAGAAAGGCGGACCTGCCCTCTAGACAAGTAGGCCTAACCTGGACATTTTTTTCCAAAAGGTAAAATTTTAGTTGTTAGCACTCCTTTTGGTTGTTTTAAGTGTTTCTAACCCCTAACGTATCTTGTTTGTGTCTATACAAACATCTAATCAACACTTGGAAAGCAACAAAGATAAAAATAACTAACAAACTTTCCTTGCAAGGTTATCTATTTATCGATTGCTACTTGTTATTTTGCATAAATAGGCACATAGTCTAACTAGGGGTGTCAAATAATATTTTTTTTCATGCTTGTTGGTAAGCTATTTGACATATCCAATCCCCTTGCACCATTTGGTGATCCTGGGTGATGAGAAATCATAGGTTACCAAGTCCTTTTGAGTCACCCTCTTTTTCTTTTTCTTAGCGGGACCTGCTTGGGGATTTCATCACCCCAAGGGACAATTCCAACCACGCGTACCGGCGAGGTATATAAAGGAGGGAGAGAAAAATTTGTACCTCAATCCAACCATGTTGTAATTTGTGAAGTGTCAGGATGACATGAAGAGTTGGTCTGAGCCTCTAGTATCTTGCTAAGGTTCCTGACTCACGCTTGTAACGGGTTGGTGTTCACAGTTTGGGCCTCATGTATCAGGTGTATATCGAGGACTCCTTAGAAAAAATGTTCATCCTAGAGTAGAATACTTTGTCAGCCATACCCCTTTCTATTAATCTTAGGATTGTGTTGTCTGAATTGTCTTCTTTGTGCAAAACTAGTAATTTTCTCTTCAGCCATATCCTTTTGATTGATGTTTGCTATGTTTTGGGTCCTTTTCCTTAGTCATCTTTTGAAAAGTCAAGTTTAAACCTGTCTAGGGGTGGACCTAACCTCTAGGGGTGGACCTGACCCATCCAGGGGCGGACTTGACCCTTGAACCAGCCTTTTTAAGCCTATTTTGGTCATTTTTTACCAATTTTTGTCTAACAAGCGGACTTTCCCTCCCGACAGGTAGACCTGACCCCCAAGGGTGGACCTGACCCTTCACCAGTTGGTTTTATCATCCATTTCGTCATTCAGGACACCCGTTTCACTATTTCGCGCACCCATTTCGCCGTTCTGAGTAGTCGTTCATCCATTCTGGTCAATTGTTTACTTGTTTTGGGTATTCGTTCATCCATTTTTATCATTTGTTCCTCCAATAAAATCATCATATTCCATATCCAAATCCTTTGAACTTTTTTTTAAGTTATTATCCAAATTGACCTAAGTGTCTAATCTGATCGTCATCATCAAAATCCGCTTAGGATTGTCATCCGTCCTAAGTTAATCATTATCATCGGCCCAATCAATCCATTTTCAATCTCAAAGTGCATTTGGTGCCACAATCATCCATTCATTGTTTAATCCGATCAATCAGTATCCTACGTCACCTAGGGTAATCTCTGAATGAGGTTTACAGTCCCTTTCATCATCTTATCTTATCCATCAGTTGATCTTATCAATCATCGATCGATATTATTCAATCCAATCCAATCACATCCCTATCCAATTACCTTCGACCCAATCAATCTACTTCCATCTCGAAGCAGATTCGGTGTCATAATCATCCTTTGATAATCAAATCTGATCGTTAGAATCAATTTCATTGCATCATCCAATCATCCTAATCTTAGCTTTAATCCAATCCTGATCTGAGCTTGACCTAAATCCTGATTTGAGCTTTAGTCCATTCCCATCCCAAATCTTCGATCCATCCTCTTTATCCTTTCATCATCATGAATCCTTATCCTCCATCAATATTAGTCAAGGGAAACCCTAATTATGTCAACAATGATAATGAAAGTCTTGTTGATCAAGAGGAATATGACATAGATTCCCTTGACACTGTCATTGCTAGCAAGCTTTCTCCACTCACTTTCCAAAATCCAATCACCCCTTTGAGTTATCCTATTATGTCTTCATCCATGCCTAATCATGCTCCTTATGCTACCTTTGACAAGGGATATCCATCACATCCATCATATCCTTCATCTACATCATCCTCTTATCCAACACTTGCATCCTCTTATCCTAGTCTGCCATCACAATACCCCTATCCTAATCCCCCGTCCACATCCTCCTATTTCAATCCTTCATCTGCATATACCCACTACCCTAATATTCCATGCCAATTTGCTCACCCTAATCCTACATTCACACCTTCCTATCCTAATCCAACATCCGCACCAACCTATCTCAATCTGCCACCTCAATCTTCCCATCCTAACCCACCATCCCAATATCCTTACTACAATCCACCACCTGCATCCTCATGTCCTAATTCACCATTCCAATACCCCTATCTTAACCCTTCATCTAATATTAATCCCCCATCTACTCATAGTCTTCCATCCAATCCCATTCCTCAATCTAATCATAATCCACCAATCCATAGCCCTAATCCCCTACCAATCCCTAATCCTTCAGCCACTCCTACCTCGCCATCCAAACCTAGAGTATGCAAGTTCCTCACTCCAGAAATTCTCCAAGGACTTATAACAAAGAAGAAATCTCCCACTCCACACCTTGAAGTCATGGAACCATGCCATCCCAACCCATCATCCACAGTCATTAGTGACAAGACCCTTCTCCACCCAACACCTATCATTGATGATACCACCCCTAGCACCACTCAAACCGTCAAAATCATCACATCCTTTGAATCCACTAAGCCCCCATCTCCTACCATCACATCTACCAAATCCATTGAACACCCACCTCTTACTCCAAGAGCCGTCAAACCCATCGACAACACCCTAATCCAATCCACTTCTTCCACTCCTAGTGTCACTAAAATCCATTCCCATGAATGTTTTGAATCCTCCATCCCTCCATCTTCCCCACTTGAAGAGTCCCACCAAGACTCCATTATCATGCCTCCAGCACACGATGAGTCATGCCAAGAGCCTAATCCAAAGCATGCCAACATATCCCCTTCTCCAGATCAAGATCCTACCATCCCATCTAGTCCACCTCAAGATCACAGTCCCCCATCCATTCCATCCCATGATCCCCTTGTCATTCAAGATTCCACTGCGCAGTCCATCTCCATCGCATGAGCCCTCTACCACAAATCTAGATCCTATCATATCCCCTATCCCTCTCTTGATACCACCCATCCAAATGCTTCTATCCCATCATCTCCCTCTCATAATCCCCCATCATCACCTAAAACTGCTTATCCCCACACCAGCTTACATATCCCCTTTGGTACTCTCACATTCTTCCATGGTGGCCTCCTCAAGAAGAAAAATAGTGTATATACCACCCATCATCCTCCACCTAATAATTTGGACTCACATCATGTTTTTAGAATAACACAAATCCTATCATGGATCGCATGCTCAAGAAAATGAACTATCAAGGAAAAGGTCTAGGCCTTCATGAGGAAGGTATTTTAGATCCCATCCAAGTCAAAGAACAAGTTTGCATGAAAGGTCTTGGACCTATTTCCCAAGACTCACAATCTAAAGATGTTGGTACAACCTCTAGACGTCCTCAACGAGCCTTTTCCAAAAGAAATGTCGGCTCTTCCCATCGCTCCACCAGATCATATACTGCCATCCCTCCTCCTCTATCGTATCACCTCAAAACAACTGTCCATATTCCTCCTTCATCTGGTCCATCTATTTTGGGTTCTTACATCTCTCCATCCACCATCTCCCATCCTTCATCTACTCCATCCATCTTGGGTTCTTATGTCCCTCCACCCACTCTGTCTGCTTTGGGTCCGTATATCCCAAAATCACCTCCTCCATCTCATCCTTTCATCCATCCAACACCTATACATGTCATCCATCATAAACATCCCTCTCGCATATCCCCTAATTAGGATCAACAAAGGCACATACCTACACATTTTCCATCTACACGTAATCCTCATAATCCTACCTCCACCATTCCACATCATCCATCTCCTCGCACCCATCCCATCGCTATCAAAAGCACTTTGGATGCTAAAGAAAAAATGCATGAATCTAAACATCCGCATAAATCTAAAACTCCCCATGTCCCCTCTAAAAGACATGGTGAAGAAAAGAAAAATCAAATCCAAAATCCAAATCAACTCCATAGGCCACAAAGGCCCACCAAAGCAAAAATCAAAACCATGTGGATCCCAAAGAAAAAAGAAGCAATACCTTCAAAAGAAAAATCTGTAACATCCAAAGTTGCTAATCCAAAAGCTAGTCATACCCCCTTTTCATCTCCTAATTTTGTTTTGGGTCCTTATGTCCCAAAATCCACTATCCCATCTCCTCCATTATTCCCGCATTCTCCATCCATTCATCCTCTTATCTTTTCACATCCACCACCACATGTGCCAATGTTGGTCTTGAACACATCGCCCCACCACACATCCACCTCATCATTCCATCCATACACTTTCCAACATCCCATCCATTATCCTTCATATCTTCCCCATCAACTCCCTCTAATTCATCCTCTTGCATAATTTGTTTATCCTAATAAGGTTGTACCTACATCCAACAGTCGTTTCACACATGGGCTCTTAATCCTTCGTATGGAATTTGATGATTGAGTCCATCCATATCCTTATCACGTATCTTCTAAATCCCCTTATCCACATCCCTATCCTTATCCATTTTCATCCCCACTAATATCCAAAAATCGAAAAAATCCAAGAGTCAAAAAAATCCAAAGAAAATCAAAAATAAAAAAAAAAATAGTAAAGAGAAATAATCTGTCCAATGGTGAAAACTTGGCAAACAAGTGCCTTGGATAAATACCATGATGAAAACCTAAAAAACAGGCATCATGGGTAAATCCTCATCTGTCCTTTTTCACACTTGGGGGCAGCTTCCTCATATGCATCTCCTCCATCCACTATTCTTCCTGCTATGCTTCCTGCTACACACACATCTTCCTGCTATACATCCCCTGCATCTGTTTCCTCCATCCCACCTATCTTACGTAGCCTACCATCATATCCCGTTTATCTCTCGACCCTCCATCCTTCTTGTGATCTTGATCAAAAATAGGGGCACCTATCTATGCATGCTTTTGGACACCTCTTGGTATACATTCCCTTCATACATGCTCTATTGTATCTCTTAGTCGCCCATCCTATCCTCCTCTAGTTATCTCCTTCATTTTCCCATCTTCCATCCCTCATGCCTCATTATATATGACATATCTAGAGTGGGGGCATCTTGTTCCTTTGTGATATAGTCCCTAGAGATATCATTCATCCCTCAATCCACTAATCATTTTCCATCTTCCCATTCCTATCTTCCTATCTTTCCATCATAGCATCCCTTTTCATCTATCCATCTCGTCACATTTTCCTCATCCAATCCTTATCTTCCTATCCATCAATCCAACCAATCCTTTTCATCTCCCAATCCTCATCTCCTTCTCCTCATCTCATCTAATAATCCCTTTTCATTGGTCTCTAGCTATAGGCTACTCTCCACGCAATCCAATGACTTCTATCTTATCATCATCACTTCGGCTTCTTTTACACATCTTGTCAATCTCCTATCCCTTCTCATCATTCATCTTTCCCCCTTTTGTCAGTCCTCCCAAACCCCCGACCCAGCCCCTGGCTTCACCCGAGACCTCGCACAACCCCAACCTGGCCTAGGCGGACCCACCCTGGTCCCTGGGCGGACCTGCCTTAGTCCCTGGGCGGACCCGCCCTAGTCCATGGGTGGACTCGCCCGGGTCCCCGGGCGGATCCGCCCGAGCTCCTGGGCAGACCCGCCCAGCCATAGGCGGACCTGCCCGAGCTCTCGGGCAGACCCACCCAGCCACGGGCAAACTCGCCCGGGTCCATAGGCGGACCCACCTGAGCTCTCGAGCGGACCCACCCCCGCTCGTGGGCAGACCTACCCGGGCGCGGACAAATCCACTCTTCCATGGGACCCGAGCAAAGGTCCCCTGATCCTCTAGTTCTTTTTCCACCCGCTATTTAGCCCTCTTTTGGGGGTGTACCCAACTAATTTATTCATCTTGTTGTCCTCCCACTTCATCTTTGCTGATTGATTTTTATGCTAAAACTTCTGGGGGCCATAACTTTTGACTCGGGTGTCCGTTTGAGCTAAAATTTTACGAGTGGTTGCGTTATGAGGTGGCATGTGGATTCCCAACTGACCTTGAGTAGTTGGACCCAATTTTGCCAATTTTTGGGGCCTCAAACTTTCATCTTGACCCTCAAAATCGCAATTTAGTGTTTTTTTCAGTTTTTGAAAAATCATTTTTGTCAATAACTCGGAATGCATGTCTCAAATTTGGGATGTTAGTTGGAAATTCATCCTATCTTAGTTTTGGGTTTTTTTGGGAAAAATTTGAACTCTCAAATGTATGACCGTGAAGTTTCTTAAAATGGCAAAATTTGACAATTTTTGAAAATTGCCAAATCTGGAAAAATCTAATTGTCAACACCTTACGTCCCTTAAACTCCAGAACTTGGTGTAGAATCAATCCCATCACATCCTCCAATCATTCTAATCTAGGCTTGAAGACAACCCTAATCTAGGCTTTAATCTAATCCTAATATGAGCTTAACCAAAACCCTAATCTGAGCTTTAGTCCATCTGCAGTCAAGATCTTTGGATATCGAAACAAATCTTAAGGTCCCTCCCTCCATCTTCTTCAATTTTTTCCTATTCATCCATTCTAATCATCTGTTCACTCGTTTTGAGTAAACATTCATCTATTTTGAACCTTCATCTATCATCTCAAACATCTGTTTACTCATTCCAAGTAAACATTCATCCATTTCAAACCTCCTATCATTTCAAATTCTCATTCAACAATCCTGATCAATCATTTACTCATTCTGAGTAATCTTTCATCTATTCCAAACCTTCATCTTCTCATTCCAAGAATCATTCATCCATTGTGAGCGGTCGTTTACTCATTTTGAGTAGTTGTTTTAATCCCTCTCGATCAGTTGTTTACTCGTTCCGAGTAATCTTTCATCTATTATGAACCTCCTCTCGTTTTGAGCTTTGTGTAGTCACCATCCTCCGATCCAATCCAACGGGTCTATCTTGGCTCATCATCTCGGTCCCATCATCTTATCCCCTTATCTAGGGTTATCTCATCATCTTTTATCCATCATTTGTCTTTGGCCTTTCGTCGAACTATGTTGCCCCTGCACTTTCATGTAGGCAAGGTCGATCATTTGATCCACCCCCGGGGTTCCATCATCGATCTATACTGTCCACTTTTCTCCTTTATCGTCTATCATTGGTCTTTCTTTTTGTCCATCTTGTCATCCATCGAGGTCTCCATCGTCCTCGTTCCAATTTTATCCATGGTCCGTCGTCAGCCTCTTATCGAACTATAAGGGCTCTGCGCTTTCACATTTGAGGATAATCTTTGATCGGCCCCCGAGCTCCTAGGTCTTTAGGGTGTGTCAATCTTGTGTCATGTCTCTTGTGTCGTGTCATCGAGCTATTCCCTTATCTAGCTAGTTCTTAACAAACAAGATCCACTGGTATCATCAAGATCCAATCGGTTTTGAATATCCTACATCATATCAATCTTTCAGCTTAGTATCCATCATCGGTCTCAATAGGATGCATCCTTCCTAACAGACCTCATCAATCCCATCTATCCCCTTGATCCTATGGCAAAGGACGTTTCAAATTGATTGTGATCTTTTGATGCTTTTGGCTTTTTTTATCATTTGAGCTCCCTATCATCACTTGTCATGGTCGCCTTGATCCATCATATCATGGTGTGCTTTGACTAGTCAACATAGGGGTGTATCTTGATCTTTTCTTTGTTTTTGTCTTCTCGATTGTCCCACGTAGTACCCACCAAGATCCCTGAGGTCTTGTGTTACGCTGGGGCATCCTCGTGTGGTTGTGGTTATCCCAATACCTGGCCCGACCAAGGTCATCGATACTTTGGGGTGTTAGGATAGCCTTCTTATTTGATGTGTTTGTTTCATGCATTAGACACTTATCTTTCTTGGTCCTCTATAACTTGGCGTGTCGTGTCTTCTGCTATAGCAAAAATCAGTGCTCCCAATGATGGCAAATTGCATTTGGATTGCATTTTATCTTCATCCTCTCATCTATCAAAATTCCCCCCCATCCATTCATCCTTCATCACTTTCCCCTCCCAATCTCCTACCACCTTTTCGCCCTCTCTTATCCATCACTTTACATCCTCTTCCTCATCTCCCCTTTCATCATTTCATCCATTTCGAGAGAACACCCGTGTTCTTTTGAACCCACATGTCCTCTCGAGGGAGCATCTTTCATCCCTAATTTTCATCATTTTTCCCTTCCTAGTCATTCCTTTGAATGACTGGGGCATCTTTCCCAATCTAACCATCTTCTTCTAGGTTCTATGTTTTAATATTATTTGAAATGATGCTACTTTGTAACACCATCTCAAAGAGGGGAAAATGTAGACATCTAAATTTGGACACTTAATTCATCTAAATTTATCCTTTTTCATCTAAACATCCCCTTATCCACATTAATTAAGTAATATCACTATTATTTAATTAATACCTCTAAAGTTCATCTAATCCCTAAGGTATCTAGTTAAATATTTAAATACCTTTCCCTTTTCATCAAATGAGTTAAATAAATATGACATTTATTTAATCCCTCACATGTCACATCCCTTTCTTAATCTTAATTATTCTCCTAATTCCATCATTAGGGATGTGCACATGCCTAATCCTTGATTAGGATGTGTCACATCCTCCAACTTTTTCAAGTTGGTCTCTAATCTCTCTTAGCCATCTAACCCTCTTTCTTAATCATAATTAATTTATGATTAAGATGTGCACACCCCTAATCATCATTAGGGTCACATCCTCCATAATTTCCCACTTGCCTCTAATCTGTCATTAGTTTGTCTAATCAAATACTTGCACAACCTTAATCATTTAATTAGGTCAACCTAATCCCCATGTCATTTATGGAATGTGTCCTAAGTCAACCTTATTAAAGGCTTTCTCCTTTTGAAGAAGGCACTCCATTTCTCATGTGAATTTTTAATTCACATTTAATCCCCCAATGAATTTCAAGGAATTTTAAATTCCTTCTCTCATCCCCATGAGGATATTTGAGAAATTTTTAATTCCTCACATGTCCTCTCACCCACATGGGGACAAGGACCTCCTTTATGAGGAGATCTTGTCCCAATCCCAAGGTACTATGTACTACCTCCATGTCATGTACTCTCCTACCAACTCATGTACACATCATCCTTTTCAAGCCACTTCACATGCCACATGTCAAGATGTGAGGGCTTGTGAGCTCTCAACTCGCCTTAGCCCTACATCTTGATCTTGGTGGCTCAATCTCAACCATCCATTTCCCTAGAGAGCCCAAAATTCTCTATAAATACCCCATTTTTTCTCTTATTTTGGAAGAGATCATTTATGCTAGCCAAACTCTTGCAAGATTTTCTCTTGAGCCATACTTAGCCAAATTCTCATACTTGCATCCATTTTCACTCATTTTCCATTCTCATCTCATCTCATAGCTTGCATCTATTGCCACCAAAGGAGCATACAACATCAAAGGTCGAAGGGCCAACCAAAGGATCAATTTGGGACAAGGTGAATCCACTCTATTTGTTGTTTTTATTTTGTTTTGAATCCAACTAGTCTAATCTTGAGGTGTAGGGTGTTTATAGTTGTTATTTGCACTCTTTTGTTTGCTGCTCATTTTCTAACAAGTATTTTCACCTTATCACAGACACAACAGACAGATGCCAAGTGGAAGGAAATTAACCTGCTGATGTGGAATTTCACCTTTAGATTTAGTTTTCTAAGGTGAGGATGTGTAAAAGGGGAATTTGCGTAACGGGTGCAAATTCGCTCCTATACATTTTTCCCCCACTTTAGCAAGCACAAATATTGATGAGTGCTTTGGTAAAGTAGATCAAAGATTGAATAGGGTTAGAAATTTATACATGAACCATCCAAGAAGCAGACTGCAATTTGGCGAGCTTGAAAGCACAAGGTAGGAAAAGGACTCCATAGCCCTGCAGAACTATGAAGTTGTATATTGAAAGCGTCTTACAGGCCTGCAAACTTGCAAGTAGATGACCCCCAAGATCTCTCACATGAAGGAAGCCCAAGGAAGTAAGCGCCTCATAGGCCCACAGACCTACAAGGAAGGTGTCCTCCAAGATCTCTCGCATGAAGGAACCCTTAGAAAAGGCGCCCTACAAGCCCGCAGACTTGCAGGGAAGTTGTCCTCCAAGATCTCTCACATGAAGGAAACCCCAAAAAAATTGCCCAACGAGCCTGTAGATCTACACGGAAGGTGTCCTCCAACATCTCTCACATGAAGGAAACCCCAAGAAAGTTCCCTACATGCCCACAAACCTACAAGGAAGGTGTCCTCTAAGATCTCTCACATGAAGGAAACCCAGAAAAAGTGCCCTATAGAGTCGCAAATCTGTAGGGGAGCGACTCCCAAGATATCTCACATGGAGAAAGCTCAGAAGAAGCGCCCTACAGGCTTGCAGACCTTCAGGGAGGTATCCCCCAAGATCTCTCACATGGAGGAAACCCGAGGAATGGAGACTCCACAGAGTTAGAAAGGGGCTTTACAGACGCAACTGCAAAGCGACATGTTAACTCGCAGATAGAACATGTCTGAAAGTGGCCATGTAGGAAAGTAAGCGAATAGTCACACAAACTATCAATGGATTGGAAAGCTTTCAAAGGGGTCCCTTAGGAACCTGGTGTGAAGAAAGGGGTCTACTCAAGGGATGCGCTGTTTGAAAATGCGGAAGAGATGTTTCTTTCTCGAATCAATTCATCATCAAGGAATCCTTTCGAAAGATGTTCACTTCATGAAGGAATTCGAAAGGAAGAAAATTCCCCCTCATGAGGGGAAGGTCGAAGCTACCCACACCTTGAAAAAAATGTCTCAAGTTCTTTCTTTGCGAACCCATGATGAAGGAAACATGTTTCGTTAGGGTTTCAAGTCAAGAATGTGATTCTTTGAAAAGAGTTTGTGAAGATTCTTGAGAAAAGATTCATTGGAAATGAATACATTTTCTGAGAATCAGAGTTTCATAGAAGTGTCATTGTCACACATGAAAGGGACAACTCAAGAAAAAAAGAGAGAAAGATAAGAAAAGAGCAAAGGAGAAATAAACAGAAACAAAGGACATAGGAGTGATTTGATATTTCAAGGTTAGAACTGCTCATAAATATATATATAGTATAATAATAGTATATAAAATTAACTATCACCAACCCCCTACTATATCAGACCATATGAAGAATGCATGAGAAGACAAATTAAAAATTAAAAATTGGGTCAACATGGAAGGGAAGCCTAAATGCTCCCAACACTTTGCATTGTCCCCAATTTTTTCAAAAGTCAATCACAAACTTGGAAGAATGATGATACAAATAGAAGAAGGTTTACGACAAAAAAACCACGCCTGTATCCAAGCACCAAAAAGGGTGGCAAGGGTCATCCAGGAACACATAGCATGATCACGGGGGAACACATCACAACACACACACATCTAATCTAAAGATAAAGAAGGGGCCTCCCCCTAACATTGATTGACCAATAGGTCATCTGCTTCCCACTCCAAATCATCATAGAGCGAAGGAGGACAAGCCTGCAGTGGTGGAATGTTAAGAGGAGGAGCTTTTGAACCTCCCGCAACAAGGGCTAAGGAAGAAGGCCCCTCAAGGTCTCCTCCACTCGACTCTCGTGGAGTTATGGCCAACGATTTCGTGAAAAAGCTAACAAGGCCGAAACTTCATCCAGACAGTTAAACATGCACTTCACTAGACTGCCATGTCATACCTCAACGGATGGGGAAAGTTGTACCTAAGGTTCACCACTAGGCTCACTGAGTGACTCGAGAGCGATGACGAACTCAAGGGAAGTCGAGACTGGTTTCGTTACCAAAACAGAACCAAGTCAACACAAGACCACCTTTCGAAGAAGGTTGGCTCCTCTTATGTCCTCCATTGTTGGAAGGACCACTCTCCACCTTCTACTCCATCGGGGGGCATGAACTCCCCACAGATGAGGCAAGAGGTGTAGAGGAAGAGGAGGAGGAGAAAATCACAACGGATACCACTAAAGTGTTCGGCATATCCACAGGTTTTGGGAAAGGCGGGACATCTGGAAGGGACATCAACAAAAGTGCCTCCACTAAAGGAGTGATGAACACCTACACCTTTTTAAGGTCAGGCAGATTCATACTCATAGCAGAAGTCGAAAGCGATGCGAAGCTTGGTTGAATAGAAGTAGAGGGGAGGAGAGAGGAGGACGCGGTAGGAGGCCATGATATAAGGGTGGTTGTCTCCTCTTCCTTCCTCTGTAAGGTGGCCTGCTCAATTGCGAGAGCCTTTTGCCAGTGCTTGCACTCACATGCAAGGTGGTTTCTACAACTCTTTGAGCTAGATACCGGAGGTTGCGAAGGAACATAAGGCTCCTACTCAGTCATGGGAGTGCCCTTCATAGCTATTTCTAGCAAAGGGACAGACTCCTGAGTGGGAGCAAGAGGAGGGGTTGAGAAGCGGTGGGGGGAGTTGACCCTAACACCTCAACAATGGGCCTCTTCCAGTTTACCGCCTTGGGAGTAGAAACAATAGGAGGCTGCCGAGGCCAAGAAGATTCCACAAGCCAAGAAGATTCCCCAAAGGGGCCTTTCTTCCTACTATACCAAATGGGCCTAGGCTCTGTGGGCAGAACAAGAAGCTCAAACGCGGGACACTTGGACTTCTACCAAGCAGGCACCATGGAATTTGATGGTGCCACAGCAGGGCGAGAAGGAGTGCCAGACTCAATAGCAGAAGAAGAAGGAGGATCTTAGGACCGCTTCTCTTCTTCTCGTCTACATGCCTTGGCAGCATCATTGTCAACTTTTAAACAAGCCCTATGTGAAATACCATAAGGTGATGGAGAGTATCTCACTCTTGGCACTAAGCACCCTCTCTTGTAATTCTGATAAGTTTGATACAAAAGGTCCTTCCTAAGTAGAAGAAGACCAATGGGTGTAGGCCAAGAGTAATCCAAGGAGTAACTACCATGGGCAACCAGTGATTTATAACCAATGTCATGAATTATATGCATGGAACCCTCGTGGATAAATTTTAAAAATTTAAGCACAATCGAGGGTGTTGCATTCATAGCTACTAACCAGGGGATGCCCAACTTCACTCTAAAGAGTTCAGATCTAGGGATTATGTTGAACAAAAGCTTCATGGATTTAGGTCCAACCAAAACTGACAAGACAATACTACCCAAAGGAGGTACAGAAGGTTTTTCATGCATGTGGATGGTGCTCACAAGTGCATTGTACCCATCTTTATGAAAAAATTTAATTAGCATGATCTCAGTTATGATATTTACTTGAGATATCAAATCAACAAGAACACCTGCTACAATGTTTCAGTTGATTCACATAAGGATGTAGAGAGGAGATGGTTCCCTATTAAAACCCATCAGCAGATCCTACAAGGTGAAGGTTATGGCAGTACCACCACTCACAGGTTGCACATAGGGGATAGGTTGATGCAGGAAAGAGTCCATCACATGCAATAAACGACACTCTCATAGGGCCCCCCAAAGGTTTCAAGATAAGACAATGACCCAATTAAGGTTTTGTTGCACAACACTTTCAGAACCTTCCAACTACACCTACTAGGGGTCATAGGTTGGGTTGCAAGGTGAAGGCCTCACAACACTCACACCTACAACACTCCTAGAATATGAGGAAATGAACTTTCAGTATCGCCAAACGGAAGCAAAATGGTTCACGTCAGGTTCACCAAAAATGTAAGAGAGGGGGACCAACCACATCAAGGCCCCAAGTCACAGAGAGCCAAGAGCGGAAGGCTGCCCTAACTTACCTCACTCTAAAGGGGTGTTTGATGTGAGGGACGAGAATGATGAGGACTATAAATTCCTTCGATCACTCTGCAGACCCAAACTTTAGTTTGGGCTAGGCGAGCTGGCTTTTTGGAGTCGGTTTTGTGCCTCAGACTGCTCTTTGTCTGAGGATGGCAGTGCAGTTCTAGGATGTCAGCGCAGCGCGTTGATGTCTCTCAAGTGCACTGGCGTTCATACGGCCAAAAACAAAAAACACAGAGAAACTGCCAAAAAGACCTACTAACATCCTAGCTAGTACAATCTAGATGGTAAAAACATAATGAGAAAGTATGCAAAGCAAATACTGAAATGATAAAGTAAATAGACTAGAACTAAGGTGATGAAGACAATCTCACAAAAGTGTTTGTTCGCCAACTAGCTCCAAATGCACATCTACCTACACACAAGAAAGAGAGGCAATTTGTTGGGGTTGTATAGGGTTCTACCTCATTCAAACCCCCATTTTGGTGTTTCCACCTCCATGAACAGCCAAATAGCAACGATAGAGAAATGTATGATAAAGAAGTAAAGAAAGAAAGCATACAAATAACACTACAAAACAGTATATAGTTACTCAACCAAATCATAAATGAGAGGAGTGAAAATGTTACCACCTCCACCAAGAACACACTAGCTAATGATGGAGAAAGAGAGCTTGAATAATATCCACTACCTCGACTACGATGAAGGGAGGTGTTGGAAAACCTCAAGCCCCTATTGCAATGGCTTGCTTCACACTTGCTTGACGAAGATGATAGAGTGTTGTTGCTATAATGGAGTGTTTTGAATGCTAGAAATGTTGAGAATGAGACTGAAATTGTTAGAGCTTGTGAAGAGATTGCTAAAGGATGAAATGGAATGAAAATGAATGAATTTAAAGGATGAAGAAGGGAGAATCTGCCATTTTTAGGGTCGTTTGTTCAAAGAGGGACATTACAAACTGTTCCCAATAGGAAGAGTAATGCCTCTGCCAACCTCAGATGTAGGAATCCGTCAGGGACATAAGCGCGTCGCATGGACTTTTGCGCGTTGTGCGGGCATCCCTTACAAATATTCTTCTACTGACACAAAAGATAGACACCAAGTGGAAGGAAATAAACCAATTGATGTGGAATTTTTCCTTCAGATTTGGTTTTCTAAGGTGAGGATGTGTAAAAGGGAAATTTGTGTAAGGGGTGCAAATTTGCTCCTATACAGAAACATATTTTTGAATACATGCAGAGATACTCAATTATAGAGCAATATTTTGTTCTACATCACACTACACTCTATACTCTCTCTTCCTTTCTCATTCTAGTTGGCTCTCCCTTCTTACCAACCCTCTCCTACTACAAGCTACTATGCCACCTCCACACACTACTTTTCCCTCTCATGACGGGTATATATATTTTCTCTTGTCATCACCAGCAAGCCTTCCCCTTCACGTCAGCCTTTTCATTCTTCACTCCTGTGTCATAGCATCACCATGTAGTTACCTCGCTATCAGTAGCTTCCAATCATTGACCAACCAACATGTATTCCACAACAATGATGTGGAATGGCATTGAATCTCGCCTTGCCAAGTGTTGTGGCCACATTCATCATCTACCATCATTGACCATTCATCTCAACCGTTCATCTCAATCTATCCCATATCCTTCATCTTATCGTCCTATCAGAGAGACCTATAATCATCTTTCGCCAATACACCTGCTTCTCGCTGATGTTTACCTTACACTCTATCCACTATTCCATCGGAGCATCGCTGAGACATCCTAGAAGGTTTCATCGATGAAAAGCACTCCCACCGATCCTTCGGCTTGTCCACGTCATCACTCATACTCTGATCACCCTATCTCCAATCGTCAGTTGTCATACACGTCATTGAATTCCACCCTGTTGATCACCTCCCAGTCGATTCCACTAGGTTCATCTTCCTTGTTGTCACCATATCGCTGGGACCTTAATACATCTCATACCAAAACATCCAAGTCTCACCAATGAGACCAACACCCAATACATACATCACTTCAATGTGGGGTCAACCATTCCAGTTCATAGCCACGTAATTCACAACAAGGATGTGAATCGCACGATCATCTAATCGATAATCACCATCTTCTTATACACGTCACCATCAACCCATCAAGTTCCACCATATGCCTTCCATCGCACATCGCTAAATTGTCTGAAACGCCAACACCAAAACCTCTATTCCTGTGTTGCTAAAATCAGAACCTTTGAACCTCTAGTCAGAGGTTGTGGAGTTATGAAAACTCGTGACTTGTTGACATCATAACTGTTAGGCTATTGGTGAGACTCCAGGATGAGTCCCGCCAAAACCATTCACTCTCGCCGAAATGTCTTCACTTCACACCGATTGCCCTATCGCTAGGACAAAGGTTGATGTCCCACCAATACTACACACTCACGCCAATGAACTTGTCATGCTTTGTCACCATTTGGTCATCGCTGGGACATGGAACATGGTCCTGCCAATAACACCCCATCACATCAATGACCTTCAATCCGCCAACACCATCTCAATGTCAACAAGATCATGTCACATCGATGAAGCTCACACACACCGTCGGGCCCACACTTCACTTTTCTATGTTGAGCGGTAAGTTAGACATGTTATAGAAAACACCGCCCACCTTAAAGCAGAATCTTCATAAGTTCATCAAACTGGGCAAAACATTGCCAACGATATAGGGCGGGGAGTTAGCAGAACATAGAAAAACACCGCTCGAGTTAGATCTAGAGCCAAAAATACCGCCAAAAGCACAAATGTCTCGCTAATGAGACATGTTTGCCCTTTTTCAATCAAACAACACAGAAAAATGATACAAGATTATTCCTGGCCCTAGATGCTCCTGTATCAAACTCCCTAGGTGATTAAAATCACGTGCTCCTGCACATGGAGTCTATCATGCCATCCTTCAGTTTTGATTTATTTTTCCTCAATTTCTAGTTGTTCAGTCTCCTCAACTCTACTCTGTCATACTTGCACTATTTCCTTTGAAGTTTCACTATCTACATTTGTCAGTTTCTCTCTTTCTATACGTACCTCCTCCTTTGGATTTCTTTGCAAACTTTAGATATCCACCATTCTTACTCACAGTCTTCCACCTTTATCAACATGTCCTCCCAAGAACAATTTATTTTTTCTCTTTCCACTTCTTCAACCATATCTGCAACTCTTTCCTCAACACATTCTGCATTCATCAATATGTCTATCGCTACAAATTTTGTTTTGTTCTCCCTTCCCATGCCTTCAACAAGACATTTCTTAGCTACAACTTGCAACCTCTTTTCCTTTATTCCTTCAAAAAGACATAAATCTAGTGCAAGCTTCTCTCTTGCTTTTCCTTCCATATCCTCTTGTATGAATATTTCTTCTCTAATGCCACAAACTTGACATCCTGCTGCAACCTCTATGTTTCCTACAAACACAATAAATACATGTTCATGGGTCTGATCTTCTCCCACCTGTATATCCTCCATTCCCTTATCACATTCATCAATTACCTTCCCTTCCAAGAATATATTTATCTTCCTTATCTCCTCTTTGAGTAGGGGATCTTCTTCATCTTCACTGAATTCTTTATCAAATATAGGATTTTCAGCTGCTGCTTCAGAAGCATTATGCATTACCATCTGCTCTTTCAACTTTTCATTCTCAGTTGTCAACAATTCATTGATTCTCCTCATTTATTCTATCAACAAAGTGACATCCTCCTCTTCACCAATCCCATCATCAAACTTGGGACCATTTGTGTTCACTATTTCAACTTGCAAACACCCTCTTCCCATTTCACACAACTCTCACCACTGACATGCCATCGATACACCCTGTGGTGTAGCATCTTCCCCACTTGTGTGGGATACCCCCATGTTTTCTTCCTCCCACGCCCCTTCCATCAAAGGGTTGGGCCAATAATTTCAATCCTTGCAACCTCAGTTGCAATTTCTTCTCTTTCTTCATTCTTCATTCCCAAGCTTTCCTCTAGGTTATCTAATTTCACTTCGATCCCTTTCAGCTCTGCAATCAACTTCTTTCCTCTTGCCTTTTCCCAATACTCTTCCCAAAATGGGATTATCACTAATCTCCTCATGACCATCTTCTCCTCTTATTTGAAGACATCTTTCAAGAACTCATAAGTCCTTCTGCAGTTACAAGTCCTCCTTGCAACAATCTCTTCCTCTCTATTAGGGTATCAACCCTCTGGAGTCACAGGTCCTTCCTGCTACAAATCTCTTTAGGATTCAAGCCCTCTACAATTGCAAGTCTCTTCTCACCTGCAACAATCTCTTCTAGAACTCAATCCTCTACAATTACATGTACTCCCTATCACAATACCTCACTCTCACAACTATCCTCTACCCAACAAAGATTTTGGAAGATGCTTTTTCTACCGACCTCTCAGTGGAGGAACTCTACACCTTCTACCCAGCTTTATCTTTGCTGGAGGATAGCAATTACAGACCCTCTTTCATGTTTGCAACAAATATTCCTTTCCACAACTCTTTCTCTTGATCATAAACTGCAGGTCTTTTGACTTCAACCCACACTCACAAGTCCTACTACAACTGCCTCACATTTGGCGCTATGACACAGACTTAGGACAACTAGCTCTAATACCACTTGACACAGTCAAAATCATAGGATCTTATCAGGCCATCACAATCTCACAGCCAACACAGATTATAACACACACAGATAGACCAAAACATAGGTCAACAACTCTCTTTTATTCATTTATTTGAAACATATTCTAAATTCATGCAGAGATACTCAATTACAGAGCAACACTTTGTTCTACATCACACTACACTCTATACTCTCTCTTCCTTTCTTGTTATGGTCGGCTCTCCCTTCTTACCAACCCTCTCCTACTACGGGCTACTATGCCACCTCCACACACTACTTCCCCCTCTCATGATGTGTATATATATCTTTTCTCTATCATCACCAGCAAGCCTTCCCCTTCACGTTGACCTTGTCGTTCTTCACTCATGTGTCATAGCATCACCATGCAGTTACCTCGCTATTAGGGTGATCCCACAAAGTTGGTTTACAATTTCTGGGAGATTCTGATTTTTGCTAAAATCACATATTTTTAGAAAATATAATGATTTAATCCTTAAAAATTCCATTTAAAGCATTCCAATTGAAGAGGGTTTGATCAAACTAGCTTGATCAAACCCCCTTGATAGAACCTCGCTAGTTTTAAACCATACCTATAACGAAGTCTCCCTTTACACCTACAAAATGCTAATATAAAACCACTTTTGATTTACCTTTTGGGGGATCAAAATAAATTCATTTAAATTTTTTTTTTTTTTTAAAGCATGTGGAACCTTTATTATAAGCTTCCTAAAAAGTGTTAATTTTAAACAAACTAACGTCTATTATTATTTATTTTTTATTTCCTCTTAAATGCAGTTTTCACCTTAAAAACGCTTCCTATGTTCCCTGCATATAGCATTATAAAAACACATCAGATGAAGCTCACACACATGTCACCATTGTAGTCACATTACTACTCCATCGCCCACACTTCACTTTTCTATGTTGAGCGGTAAGTTAGACATGTTCCAGAAAACACCGCCCACCTTAAAGCGCAATCTTCATAAGTTCATAAAACTGGGCAAAACACAGCCAACGCTATAGGGCGGGGAGTTAGCAAAACATAGCAAAACACCGCCCGAGTTAGACCTCGAGCCAGAAACATCGCCAAAAGCACAAATGTCTCACCAATGAGACATGTTTTCCCTTATTCAATCAAACAACACATAAAAACGATGCAAGATTGTTCCTGGCCCTGGATGCTCCTACATCATAAGCATTCTACAATACAAAGTCTATTTTAAAAGACTACCCTCAAAGATAAGGATTGCATAAGCATAGAATCATATAGGAAACAATTTATGAATTATTTATAGGGTGGTTCTACACAACTACTTATCTAGATTTGTTGTTTAAATTTAACACAAATGGGCCATGTAAATTTTGAATTAAGTATTTAAGAATAATTTGAAATCTTCTTCTATAATGAGGAGTTGCTACAATTTAAATACTAAAATATGATGTGAAAATAAGAGGGGGTTTTGAAAAATATCACATGTTACACACATTTTCTTCTTCTTTTTATATTTTCCTCCAAATTTTACTTGCAAAATTTCCTTATTGACATAAATAAGTACACATCTAAATAATTTTATTTTTTTGTTTATATGGTTAAAAAATATATTTTAAAACAACTACTTAAAATAAGTAGAAAAATAAAGAGTTAAGGGACCATTAGCTTCACAAAAGGCTCCTAAAAATTTTGAGCTACCAAATAAAGTAAACTAAGGTAGTGGTCTCATGGAGGGGGGCTTCCTAAATATCTTTGTAAGTGTTTCTAAGATTTTTTAGGACTTTTCATAAGCAAAGAGTTATGGATTTCATAATAATAGTAAAATCTAAGAATTTTTAGGAGCTTTCATAAACAAGATATTCTATGGATTTTGTAATAATGAGTAAACTTAAAACTTTAAGGGTGTGGTCCCATGGAGGGGGCTTCCTAAAAATTTTGAGTGGGTGTTCCTGAGATTTTTTAGGATTATTTTGAAGTGGGTGGTCCCATGAATTTTGATCAAAGTTTATGCTCATATTTATAGAAGCTGGTGGTCTCATGAATTTTATTATTTTGCATATTCAATTCAACAGCTTAAATAAATAAAAAATAATTAAAAAATAAATTGATGAGAATTTTAAAACTTCATATGATTGACAAGTGGTAAGAAAAAGCCTAAGCTGGTGGGGCAATTTCTAGCCCCACCCCTTTTGCACCTACTTAAGTTTTTGAGCTAAACAGTAGGGGCTGCTATTGTTGAGGAAAAGATTCTAATTAATCCTGTAGCAATTTCGTTTTTTGCTTCATGGGACCCCTTGCTCCTTTGAAATAGATCTTATAGCCCCCCGATGGGACCTCACCCTAAGATCTAAAATCTTGGTCTCATGATTAATTTTTAGTAACAACCAATACTACATCTATAGTTAAATCTAAGACATTATTGACAAGAATTTAAAAAATTATAGATTGAATGACATATGGCAACAAAATTTTAGGAAGCTAGTAGGAAACTTCCAACCCCACCGAAAAAACACCCTATAAAATATAAAATATAAAAAGTAGTTGCTTTTATTTTCTTGTAGAAGATTCTAATTCATCTTGAAGAATATCTTTTTATTCATGCAACAACCCCTTGCTCCACAAAAATACCCCTTAAAACCTACAAAATTAATTCCTATAATGAACTCGTAGGACCACTTTCTAAACAAATATATAGGACCTTACTCTTATCTTAAAAATTAGTCATGCAAATGAGACTTTGAAAGAAGAAATATAGAACAACTATTAAAAATGGTTTCATATGATTGCTTAGTTAAATTTGCTCCATAAATTTTAACAACACAAATAATCCCATACCGAAAAATTAACTATAACAAGTAATTTAAAATGTTTTTTTATAATAATGAATCTACTACACTTTAAAATTTAAAATTTTAACTACCAAGAAATATTAACTGATATTACGCACTCGCTATTTGATAAAAAAATGTGTTACACTTCTTCCCTTTCTAAAATTTTCCTTAATTTAACTACCAAAATTTTACCTTTTTTTAACTATTTTCAACGACGTCAAATTTAAAACATACTATTTACATAATACTGTGCTTCACATCAGAAAACCACTAAAAACAAAATAAAAATTTCATAAATACATATAAAAAAGATTCGGAGGAAATTTGACCGGCCACATGGGACCACTCTAATTGTAAACAGCTCATGAATGGCCTGGCTTAAAAAACAGTCGTAGTGCTAAAAATGACAGGAGGATAAACGTGAAAGTTCGTAGCACAGAAGTCCCATGATAAGAATTTAAATCTGATCATCCTTCTGGGACTCATGACTGCTGCTAGCGTATACCTTTAATGGCGAAACACGGATCCGCCATTATCGTGCTTTGGGGGTCTTATGATAAGCAATTTGCTAGGGGACTGTAATTTCTACTGCACAAGCCTGACATTTTAAATTAGGACCAAAAAGTAGTGAACTTGTACTTATTGTTATTTGTTGAAGATGACGAATACTATCTCTGCATGTATCTAAGCAATCAGAGGTGTGGAGATCGAAAAGGAACAAACACATTCATAGATTCCGGGGCACTCATACAGCAATAAATAGTAACTCTGAAAATAATGAACAAAATCATCAAATTTTCATAGATCTTGAGAAAGAAACAGGTTACAATGCACTCAACGTTCGGGCAGATAATATACAACAGAAAGCAGAAATCTGAGAAAATATAGAGCAAAATCATGAAATCTTCATAGATCTTGAGAAAGAAACAGGTTACAATGCACTCAACGTTCGGGCAGATAATATACAATAGAAAGCAGAAATCTGAGAATCAAAGGCATAATAATATATACAGTTTCTTGGTGAGAAACCCTGGACTGGCTTGGAATCCCCTGGATTCATTTACCTTGAGTCTTCATGCCAGGTCCAGACGATGTCCTTAAGACCAGGCCTGAGCTGCTGGTTACAGAACTTGTTATACTCCAGTGTATCTCCCCCTGCCTTCTGAAGCTCCACAACGAACAAAGACGGCGTCACTTCGAAAACCTCGGCAGCAATAGCCAAATGGCCTTTCCGCCCCTGTTCCGAACCCTCCAATTTAACCTTACAGTCCCTCTTCTTAATACTGAAGCTCTCCAGCTTCGCAATCTCCTCCAGCTTGGAAATTATGTTGGACGCCGGCTGCGTAGAAGTGAATCTGGACTCGTGCTTCACCTTCTGCTTTTCTTCGAAGAGACCAGAGAGATTAAACCCCGGGGACAGCGATATTATGTCGAAGGCGTTCAAAGTCGCCGGCTTTGCTGCCGCGGGGGTTTGATCCCGCAGCGTAGGGGTAGTTCCGCCGCTGAAGGCGGTTTCGACGTCGGCGGGGCTGATGCTGCTGCTTATGTCGTCTTCCTCGGCAGGCGGTTTTTCGCGCTTGAAACCGCGCTTGAACCAGGCGGTTTCCATGAGCTGAGGTATGGTGATCCGCGCCTTAGGGTTTGGCTCCAGGAGCTTTAAAATCAGGCGCCGCGCCTCCGAAGAAAACCAGGGAGGGCATCGGAAGTCCCCCTTGTAGATCTTCTTGTACATGGCCATCAAATTGGCGTCATGAAACGGCAAATACCCCGCCATGAGCACAAACAGAATGACTCCGCATGACCAGATGTCCGCCTTGGCGCCGTCGTAGCCTTTCTTGAGGATGACCTCGGGGGCTACATAAGCCGGAGTCCCGCAGGTCGTATGGAGCAGGCCATCCTGCCGAAACTGCTCAGGCACCGCGCTGAGGCCAAAGTCGGAGACCTTGAGATTGCCGTTGTCGTCAAGTAACAGATTCTCAGGCTTGAGATCTCGGTGATAGACGCCGCGGCTGTGACAGAAATCTACCGCGCTAATCAGCTGCTGGAAATATTTTCTCGCCTCATCTTCCTTCAGCTTTCCCTTGGCAACCTTGGCGAAGAGCTCCCCGCCCTTGACGTACTCCATGGCGAAGTAAATCTTGGTCTTGGAGGCCATCACTTCGTAGAGCTGGACTACGTTAGGGTGCCGCACCAGCTTCATCACAGAAATCTCTCGCTTTATTTGCTCGATCATGCCGACCTTCAAAATCTTTTCTTTCTCCATAGCCTTGATGGCAACGCTTTCGCCGGTCTTCAGATTTCTTGCCTGATAGACCTTGGCGAAGGTTCCTTGGCCTAACAGACGCCCCAATTCGTAGCGTCCCATAAGAATATTAGACTTGATTTCCATTTTCTGTCAAATGGGGCGAATGCCTAACAATCCCAAACAGTTATCAAACAAAATTCCTTTCAAGAAAATCTGAACAGGTAGAGCTAGCAGAGCGCTATCTCTCCCACAGAAAAATAATCAGCAAAGGAATACAATATACAAAACAGATTTCTTCTTTATTTCTTGTTCTTACAAAGTCTCAACCATCAATCACCATACAAGGTCTCGAACCCGAGACCTTGCTCACCAATGTGCACGCCATTCCAGGCACAGCGGCAAATGTTCCTCTTCCTGCTCCGCCCCGCATCACTCGTTCGTTCCAGCTCCTGGAGCGCTAGAGCTGGGGGTTGAACCCGAGCATTCCCCACCATCTCTTATAGCATTGCATACACACAGTGAGTATACCCACTCACTACTCCCAACCTTAGAGATGCTACCCAACCGAATCAGCAGTCGTATATACAGAAAGAGCGTCCTAACAGCTTCGAGAGGTTTCTCCCGACCACTCAAAGTATCTATTAAAAGAAGAATCCCCGCAGCCTCAGAGGTAGTTCTTTCCTCTTTCCTTGATAAGGGCTAAGTAGAGGCCATTTTATAGGCCAAAATTTGGACACCTCAACAGATCAAAATAATTGAAAATGGGAATATATTGGGATCGATGTTGCAAATGTGGCCATGTGATGGGTTACTTATATAGTAACTTTCCAAACCTTTTTCTTCCGAACTTCCCTCCTTGTTTTTTAATCGTCGAAGGAACTGGTTTTTTGGGTGGGTAAATTAGTCGCTGGCACATCGATACCGGCGGGCAGATTCAACGTTCCAATGGGCGTCTGCCGTCGCGGCATGTCTGAATGGACCTATAGGGTGTATGCGCTTGGCTTGTAGGGCCCTTAATGCCAGCTTATATATGAAAAAGCGTTATCTTCATTTTTTCCCTTATTTGTCTTTTGTTATTTTTCTTAATATTTAACATTTAATTTATTTGTTCGATAAGTTTTTTTTTAAATTAGAGATCTATTATTAATAAGAGATAGGTACAATTAGAGGTAAAATATTAATCTCGTACTTACTATCATTTTACAAATTATAATTAATAAAAAAATCAAAATTCATTAAATATCACAATTAAAATTATTTATTTGCTCAATTTTGATAATAACTAAATAAATTAATCTAAGGTCAAATTTAGCAATGATTTATTTAGTAGATTGATTGGATAGAGTTTTTCCCTACAAACTTGCCCTTAGTTTTAAATATAGTGATTTTTTATAATAGATGTGATTTAGGAGTGTTGAAATAGGATACACGGGTAAATTCATTCCTAATGATTTGGTCAATGTCTATAGTTCAATATATAGAATCTTTTAACTAGATGCAGTGGTATTTAGGCAATTCAAATTTACCGACCATGTACTAGATAGTAATTTTATCCAAGGCGTGTGTACGTACACTCCACTAGATATATTGGGTGTACCTTAAGATTTGAACTTAGTACTTAAATGTCATATATAGGAGCCCTTTTTAGTTAATTAATCCAATTTTTACTAGAATTGTTTTTTAGCTTTAGGAATAGGCTTAGTGGTATTAATATTTTAACGTAATGATTAATATTTTATTTAAATTAATATTCTTTGAAATAAATATTTTATGTTGCTTGTATAAAAAGAACATAGAATAATAATGTAGTAAAAAACCCTAACGATGTGCGAGGGCTCTCCCGATGCTGCTCGCAATGGCGGCTCCTCTGCACATGCTGTGTTTGGGGATGGTTCTCCTCTTCACGGTAAGTCCAAGAAATGCCAGTCTGTTATTATTTCACGTCCCCCTGGCTCAAAGCGTGGTGGGCGGTCAGCTGGGGTGGGAGTGGGCCGAAAGCGGTACAACCTCCGCTTCGGGGATTCCCTGGTTCCTGAGCCTTATGCTCCCTCTCAGTCTGTCAAGTTCCGGGCCGCCAACGAGTTGGAGGATGCCTTTGGTGCAGCGACTACGGTCTCCTTCGAAGGGTGCCAGAACAGGGTGAACCCCTATCACGTTTGCTCTGAGTTTTGTCGGGATTTTTTGCAGGAAAACCCTTCTCTACCCAGATCTCCGGTTCTCTCTACTCCACCTCCTTTGCCTAAGGAGGATAATGTTCCTCATGATGGTGCTGGTTGTTTCTCTTTAGGCGACTCGCTTGTCTCCTTTGCTGGGGAGCCAACGGATTTTAGTATTTCTGATGCTATTATTGGTGTTGTTTCGGAGGATGTTGGCGCTCGCTCGGTTGTTTTAAGATTCTGCACAAGCGACCCTCGATGTCCTCTTTTCTCGAATGGATCAAGGAAACCTGGAGAAATTTGTCTCTTCCCTCTGTTGAAGCTTTGGACTTTGGTTTTTTTCTGGTTACCTTTTGTTCTGTGGAGGATTGCAATTTTGTTTTGCAGGAAGGACCTTGGTTCCTAGGGCATTCTGATCTCTTTATTTCGCCCTGATCGCCTTTTTTTTATCCTGCCACCGCTAAGATTTCTCTTATCCCTATTTGGATCAGGCTCTACAATCTGCCTCTGGTTCTTCGTAATGTAGATATGCTTAGCAATATGCTCAATCAGGTTGGTTCTTTTATCAAGATTGATTCGGATGGGGCTGCTTCAGATCATATATTTTACAGGGTTTGCGCTTGGGTGGATATCTCTAAGCCCCTTTCTCATTCTATTCGGATCCATTCTTCGCATGGTGTCTAGACTCAGTTCCTAAATTACGAAGGCTTACCCTTTCGCTGCTTCCGATGCAATATGCTAGGTCACAGGATTGAAGCTTGTTCCCTCAAGCGCCCTGCTGGGGTGAGGAATGTTAGCTTGAAAAAGTGGATCAAAAAGGGCAGTTCTCCTGACTCTGAGTTCATTTGGAGAAATCATGGTAAGTTCTTTGATACTTCCATGGTGTCGGAGCCAGTTATGGAGCAGCCGGAAGCACCCACATCTCCGATTGTGGATCAACAAGCTGGACCTTCTTCTCCTCCTCTTGTCCCTGCTCATGAGAGCCCCTCTGTCTCTCCTTCTGGATCAGAGGAAGATGGCTCTGACTCTGATGGCACTTTCCCTTTTATGGAGGACTTGGATGGGAAATATCGGGACTTTTATGATGATTTCTCTGTAGACCCTCCCAAGAAATTAGGGATCTCTCAGTTTTTAAGTGGCAAATCTAAACCTGACTGTAGTTTAAAGAGGAAGGCAGGAAGGAAGTCTGCCGCTGAGAAGCTTCGCACTGAAGGGTTAGAAGCGGTGGAAGCTGGTTCGCAACGGACTCTAGAGGGGATTCTCTTCTGAAAATAGTTTTTGGCCCTTCTTTTTCTGAGTCTTTGTGCTTTGGTTTTTCTCTTTCTGGGTTCCTCTATAGCTATGCCGAATTCTGTTTCAGTCTTTCTTCTTCATATGTCTCCTTAGGTTTTCTTTTTCTTTCTTTCTTCTTCTGAAGTATTATGTAAGTTGTTGTTCCTTCTCTATTTCCTGGCAGCCTTTTGTAATTTGTTTATCTTTCAATAAAGGGAGTGGGCCCCTATCCCCACATCTTACGTATCAAAAAAAAAAAATAAAAATATGTATTTAAAATATAATTTTTTTATAGAACGATTAACTCTAAAAACCTAAAAAATTTAAACAACCTCACAATACCTTTCTATTATTAACTAAATTTACTTGTTACTTTTTTCATAATTTAAACTTAACTTTACCTTTATTTTTATTATATTTAATGCTTCCATACTTTCATTAATTTAACTTCACCATTGAACTTACATTTAAAAAAATGTAATGCTTGTTTGTTTTGTTTAATCACAAATAAAGGAAATTTTAAGATATTGTTTTATATTTATACTTTAACTATTTGAATTTATAATTTAAATTTGCATAAGAAATATATTCACTTTTATTTGTGTGGTGGTAGTATTTCCTCTTATTTACTAAGAGACAAGTTAATCTATGATAAAATTATACAATTATGAAAGATTGAAATTGTTAGAGTAATCATGCATTAGCTAATAATTAACTAGCACTTGCACTTAAGGAAGTTCAAGGATTATGTTGATAGAAAATTACATATATGCTTAAAACAAGACAAATAATTATATATTAAATTAATTTTAATAAATTTTAATTATTAATTGCAATTTCATTTAAAATAAATTAAAAGAGAATGAACTAAATGCAAAATCAAAATATATCAAAATCTAAACATTAATAAAAACAATAAATTTAATAAGTTAAAAAATAATTAAATAGAAAAATAAAACTATTTTTTAAATTTATTAGAATTGAAATATTAATAGAATATGTATCTAAAAAATAATTAACAAATAAAATTATTATAAAAATAAGTTAATAAATAATTAAACAGAAAATAAAACTATTTTTTTAATTCTATTAATTGAAATATTAGTTGTGAATATTACTCTAAAAATAATCAAATAAAATTAAAATTATTATAAAATAAGCTAATAAATAATTAAAATAGAAAATAAAACTATATGTGAATAATAATAATTATTAAGAAAGATGGAAACAACAAATTTATATGTCTATATGTGTGGTAAATTGCCCTCTGTAATAGAATGCTTTAGCTAATTGAGTTAGGACCTTTACCTTCAACTACACATTTATCTTAAAATATGTTGGGAAATTGGCTCACTTATTGGTTTATATGCCATGACAACAAGAGCTCTGCAAGCTAAGTTCCTACCAACAGTAATAGAATTGCTATGTTTTAATTAGTTGTGTTTGATAAATTTTAGCAATGTCACAAATGATAAGTACCTGCTTCCAGGTGGAAGGCGCATCTACTTGGTGACAAAGCCTATGATAGAATTAGACCTAACTGCAGAGCAGAGAGCACTTTACAATCTTGATTTTAGGATTTGAATAACTAATGGACATAGAACATAAGTACAAACCAAACAACAATATAGCCCCATGCTCAGCACAGAAATAAGGACCCTCAACTCTAGTTCCAGCTTAACACACAAGCTAATTGGAAAACAATTTTGAGTTGTGTCTAGTCAAAGCTCACCAAGATTCACAATGTTGCTATTGTACTGGATTGTATGCTAAATTATATCGTGATCTAATTTATGGACTAAAAAATCAAATAACCAAAGCCCACTAGGGTAAAGCAATTACAATGATTTTATCACATCGCATTAAATACATGTCCCCTAAAAGACACGAAAGATATAAAAGTTACTACTTGTACAACATCTATAAGTTCTTAGGCCAATTACCTTGAGTTGGAGTTGTAAGGCTTATCATGTCCATTAGATCTCAGTATCTTTATTATTTAATTTGTACTAGGTAGATTTTTTGGGTTGAGGCATTCCATTCTTAGTAATATTAGGACTAAGCGTATTGTACATTTTGCAAGTCTTAGTTATAATGTTGGAATATTATTGTAATGTTGGCACACTAGTTAAGCATGGTAACATTCTAATGTTGTTTGTAGATGGTCCCCTTCAGGACTCAAAAATTATTGAATTTAAGAGTATTGAAAAGGATGAGTCCATCTTGGAGAAGCTAGAGTGAATGTTGAGCTTCTCCTACAAAGTTTGACATTTGGATTTGCAAGATGAGTAAAATTCATGTGTAACTCTTGTTTGCATGTTGGAGTTAAGCAACAAATGTGTAATGCCCTCGCCACGCAACCTCCTAGGAGGAAGTTGCAATTCACCACTTGGAAACGTGCATCAATTTTTTTAAATACAAATAACATGAAGATGATTACATATTGCCAACAACCTCTAAGGCCACGAGACAAAGATTACTTAAAAACCCAACATCAATTAACATTAACATAAAATAAACACATTAAACACTTAAGGAAATGAGACAACATACATTCCATTCAAGATAGCTTGCAACGAAGGATAGGAAAAACCAAAAGATTCCAATTACATGAATTACAATAAGATTACAATACTCATTCCCCGAATGAGGTAAATCCAAAAGTTATGATTACACTTTACAAATTCCACCTCGATAACAAATGAGGGGTAAAAGATACAATAAGAACTGAGAGAACAAGGCATGAGAAGAAACTGATTCCCACAAGCTCTCCAACTGGAAACACGAACACACGAACATGAAGAAGAACCAACGGAATAAGATGCACGCCACCCGACCACGTGGAATCCAAAAGGTTCCACTCCCTCCGTGCTAGGAGATAGTAACCAGGAATTCCTACCAAGATCATCTACCACTAGACATGGGTCACACAAAGCTGAAACAAAATAAATACAAGACCTCATCACAAGATGGCACGGTCAAACGTACAACTCAAGGTATGACTCACACAAAACTGCCACAGGTTACATTGCTTCCAGACATAGACTAGATCAAGAGTATCACTTAGAACATATATAAACTGTTGACTTAGGATGAGTGTCATCGCATAGTTCGTCAAGGGATATCCTCTGGGAATCTTCCTAGGCCCCGGCCCCCACTACACGGGTATCTTGGTAGCCTCTACCGCATTCCCGGCACCCATGCTTACTCATGCGGAACCAAATACCTCTCGTAAAGATGAGATAGATGATCTTGCCATTCCAGGCCTTCCCGTCTCATCCCAAGTCTACAACAAGCCCTTGGGTCCATGAGCGAGGCATACTTAATCTTATTTAATGTTTGATGCATCCTAAACTTCTAAAAGTTTATTTAGTTATCACTGAATTAACCAACTTGCAAAGGGTTATCCTGGTGCCACTTTGTGCACCGGCGCCCGTTTGCAAGCCACTCTCCTAAGACAACACACATGATCATAATCACAATAGGTGACCAGATGACATGACCTCTCCAATTCAAGGAGATAACAAAACAAGAAAGCTCACTCCAACCACTGGAGGAAAACAAGGTTTAAACCTTCTCCACACACTAGAGGAAAGCAAGGGACAAACCCACTCCAAACATAGGAGGAAACCAATTACAGAAACCCACTCCTTTCAAGGGAGGTACAAAATACATTACCCTCTCCTATTCCAAAGGAGGCACAAATTACAAAACCCGAACGTGAAAACCGGGTGAAACGACTTGGTGACACATGCACAAATCCCAAGGCACAACAAAATTGACTCACATACCACAATCCCAAACAAATACATAAACTCCAAACTGGAAGACTTCAACAATGACTCTATTCTCCCAACATTGAGGATGAACATCATAACACTACACGCAATCCACACAGTGAAGTAAACTAATGTTTGGATTTCCTAAATCCAGTCAAACACAGTTACATGACTTGCATTTATCCAAACAATCAAACCCATTTCTTTTCACAACAAGAAATATGCAAAGCACATATCACATACTCGAAATTTCATATACTAAAACCAAGACATTTAATAGATAGCATCATTGAAATGGAGTAGACCAATCAATCACTCTATGACTCACAATCATGTACTATAAATAAAACTACTTGATTAACAAAACATTTCGATTAAATAATAAGTCATTCCTTTCTCTAAGTTTTGCCATTATATTCTATAATTAAAACATCTTGATAATAACTTTTAGATCAATCAAATCATTCTTCAGTTTCAACTCAACATTAAATAAATCAACTAAAACTCATTTCTACTTGAACACAATATATTCCAGTCAATTATATTAAATAGTAATACATATGCCCTCTTACCGACATTAAAGAGTTTAATCCAATAATACAACTTTACTTGATCAATTTATAATTTATCAACATCAAAATTATCAATAAACCAACATTTGACAAACAAAGTTCTTTGATTGCAATGAATCATTCGTTAATCCTAAGCTCTTCAATTTTGGTTCCAAGCTAAAGATCATAACCATCTGTGTGAACTAAGACGTTTGTTATCCTAAGTTTCTCAAATGTTCTCTATACTTAGAACGTTGTGCTATAAGACATCTAGATGAAATAAATTAATCTTGAATTCAAATTGGCATTAATGACTTAACAATCTGTTAAACATAATATCTACTCTATATTACCACATGGATTACACACCAATGTGATAATCATTTTAGAGAAAGTTCTATTTTCGGTAGTCAATTAACATCTAAATGCGTACCCCTAAAAGATCGTTCCGGGTTCCAAGGTTTTCTATGAAAACATCATTTAAAATCCCATTGAATAGAACACATCTAATAATTTCATAAATTCTGATTAATCACATTTTTATTCCTTATTATTTTGCATAAACAACATAGGTCTTTAATGTGCATGAAAATAATAACTTAAAGTCTCTTCTTTTGAAATTTACAACCGTTTATAAAAATGTCCATTTTCTTTAATTATAATGAACCCAGGAATCATTGTAAAATTTTCAACAAACATTTAACATCTTTTATTACACCGAATACAATCACAAATTAAATAAACTATTATTTTATTCCATAAGAATAAATTATGTAAAGTTTAAATTTAAACCCTTTCTTCTTCTTTTTTTCTCATAAAATCATAATTTATTTAATTAAAAATTATATTTATATATATTCTAATACATATAAATATGTTATATATAAATAATATTATAATTTTATAATATTATAATATATATTATATTTATATATATTATTAAATATATCAATATAACTTAACACCATAAAAAAAAATTACAAAACCCAATTTTTGAATTTTATAACCCTTATATTATTTTCATTTTAAAAAAAAAAGAAAACAGGGAAAAGGGCTCTAAGTCTACTCCTCAGTACTTCCTCGGCCTCCCCGAGGGCGGGCGGCCGCGGTAAGCCCCAGACACTTCCAATCGGCCTCTTCACGGCGGCAGAAGCCGGCAGTAAGCATACAAATGCGGGCTGCCGCTGGGGAGCGCAAGGAGTCAGGTGCCGAAAGCACACAAAGCAACGCTGGCGGGCGGCTGGGATGACTGTGGTGGGGGATTGATCCCACTTAACTCTAAAAATAAAATTATATTTATATTTTGCTTTCAATAAAAAATAAAATTTTCATCTCCCCTCTTCTGGTATAAACCAGAAAAATATAAAAAAACCAGGGGAGGAAAAAAAAACATAAATCTATTTTTATTTTAAAAGGGGAAATTTCAAATTAGCATTCCCAGCTCAAGTTGAGAAAATGAGCCATACTTTTTGCCAATCTCAACAAAATTTATCCAACAACAAGAGGGTTTAACAATTCAATTTGAAGAGGAATTTTTCTGTTGGGTTTTCATTCCAAATCCCAACCATTTTGCAAATTTTCAAAGAATAAATCATGGGTTTTATAAGATTCAACAACCTTTCATAGATTTCTCACACATCCAACCAGATTTTCAACAAACAATTACAAAGATTAACTATTTAAGAATGAACAAACCAAACACAAATAAAAAACCTGGTTTCTTCCTCCAAGATTGAAGCCTTCAAACATGGAGTTTGTTCCAAGTCCTCCATTGAATCCCCTCCAAGCAAGAGTCTCCACCTCCTTCTCAAACCCAAGTCCAAGCACCACAAAACAAAACCTCAAACATGAAATATAATATCTCCCCAAATCAAATTCAACTCAATTTCAGATTTTTCTCAAATTCAATTTCAAGTTCAAATTAAATTCAAATTTAATTTGCAAACTCCAATTTCAATTCCAAGTTCAAACTCACAAATATCTCATACCAAAATAGTCAACTATTCCCCAAAACAAATATCTTTTCTACAAAGTCCTTATATTTTGAAACCTTTGAACTTTAAATAACTTAAAACAAAATTCTATTTTTTCAAATAAAATGTAATACCTTTTAATTTAATTTAATTTAATTTACTTTATTTCTTCTTTTCAACTTTTATTTCTAAAAGTAAAATGTAAAGCATAATTCCAATTTTGATTTAACCCAAAATCTAAAGATGCCTACCCAACCAAATTGATTTAATTTAACCCTATTAATTTAATTAGTCAATAAAATACATCTAATTCAAAATTAGATTATTTTATTAATTAAATTAAATTAATTAATCACTCACTAATTTTCTCACATTTCAATAAGATCAAACCATCATCATTTATAAATTTCAAAAGTCATTTAATCACTTTAACATGCAATTTAAACACATTTAGTCATAAATTAAACTACACAAGTCATTTAATATACTTTACACTTGAAATTAAATAAACACTCAAGGGAAACTAACCAAGTTAAAACAACTGACCCAGACGACAACCCAACAACACGCTATGACTAGGGTGATGACTTGGTTCGGAAAACCTAGCTACTATCTCCCAATTAATTTCCGTTGGTCAATGGACACGCTCAGACCTGGAAACCAGGTGGAGTCGATGTCATGTACCTGCCAACCTGCAACAAAGAACATGTCGAACGTGCAACATATATATGCATATTATGATCAAACACGCCGTGAAGAGGAAATCTCAGAATTGTAGGGCACTCGCAAGCGAGTGATACAATCCGTCCCCTTCACCAATACACAATTACTAATGATTCTAACATCAATGATATGATCACAAGCATAAAACATCATTTAATCAGCTATATTCTAAATTATTCTAAAACATGTCATTAAGATACATCAGAATCAGATAACATCATATCAACATATGGCTTCCACGTTATTTAATCAATCACGATCACAAGTAATCAAGCTCCAAAGTCAAAGTATGTTCAAACACAATCGTTACATCATGATATAACATGCGCATCACCAAACGGTTCATGATCAAACAAATCACTAAGTTCACAGTCACATCAAGCATAATCCAACATTACCAAGAGAGCAGTGCCAATCCAAATGTCCAAAATGGAGGGGTGTTACAACATGTGTCAATTGGACCCATCAATGGTTTTGAATACCACTTGGTAGTTTTCCTAGAGCCAAAATTCTATGAATAAAATGCTAGGGTGAATAATCTTATATATAAAGGCTTGGAGAGTGTTTAGGTGTTGATTACTTTCTCCAAGGGTAAAGAGTTTGCTACAACATCATATTGTTGAGTCTTTTCCTTGCATTTGATATCTATTTTGTACAACATATGGATATGTATGGAATGTTTGCTATTTTTTTCTTCTTAAAGTACATTTTGGGACTATGGGTGTAAATGTTTTGAATAGTTTAAAAATTGTTACAATATTCAACATAGTAAAGAATATTCTATTACTTCTAAAGTAAATTAAATATTTATCTTTTGCAATGTTAAAGTACATTTTTTCTAAAAAAAAGTATTTATATCTTAGATAAATCTATGTTAAAGTATGGAAGCAATAAATATAGTAAAAAAATAGATCATACATTTTATTTGTATTTTATTATTTTAAATAAAAATAGATTATTTATTTACTTTAAATTTTATATAGATATCTTACATATCTTAAATATCTATCTAAAAAGACAAATAGATTATACTACTTATTTATTTTTAAATGAAGATAAATTGTTTATTTATTTTATATTTAGTATATATCTATCTAAAATACATCAATATATCGATTAGGAGGTACTTGTATTAATTAGGTCATTATTTCTACTTTTATAAATGAAATAAATATTAAATATTAACATCTATGTATAGACAAGTCAACAAATGAGAAAATAACATATAGTTATTTATTCACCTAATAGTAAACTATTTTTTTACTTTATAAAAATATGGATATAAAATTTTCTTTTAATAACATAAGATAGGTAGTGTATTTAATGAAAATTAGTTATTAATATTTATAGACTAGTATACCTATAAATTTTATTTCTACAACCATATTACCTACCAACTTATAAATTTTATTTTTACTTTCATAAATGAAATAAATTATGTATCAAATTTATATTTATTATAGATTTATAGATTTATTAGATGCAAAGATATCATTTTAAAGGCGACATAAGTTAGATAGATGTATTTAAATATTAAATATTAATATCTATGTATAGAAAAGTGAATAAATGGGAGAACAACATATAGTTCTTATTAGAAAAATAATGTAAAAAGATGTCTAAGACACCAATTTTATTTAAAAATACTTTACTAAACAAGTAAATAATTTTTTTTTATTATGGTCATTATGGCAAAAATTCGTGAAATGGAAGTAATGGAAGTAAAGTGCATTAATGGCTTATATCGGTGAATTGTCTACCAATAAATTGAAAAGAATTCATGATAATAGATAAAAGAAAATCAAATAGAAAAAATGCTTGAGCTCTCATTGTTTAAAAAGAGAATTATTAATAACTAGTTAAGATATATACATTTATAAAAATTCAAAATGGAAACAAAAAAATTATATGCTATAGTGGATAATGTTAAAAGTAGGAAAATTAATGATATTTAGGATAGACAATTTGTTTTAATATTTTAAATATGTACATTTATAAAATTAATAATAAAATTGAAAATAAATAAAAAGTAAAAATGGAAACAAAATTTTTATATGCATAGTCCATAATGTTAAAAGTAGAAAAATTAATTATATTTTGCCTAGACAATTTGTTTTAATATTTTAAATATTTACACTTATAATATTAATAATAAAATTGAAAATAAATATTAAAAAAAAGAAAATAACTTTGGAGTGTGGATTTTTGACAATATGCAGTTGCTCCTTATTTGTAGCCCTCTTTTTTTTACGACTTACCCTTGGTTCTCATGCAACTGCTTAAGTCTATTTTATGCTTAAAATTAAGCACTCAAAATGTCTCCATGAAATTTTTTATTTATGGGAATAGGATAATTTGGGATCTTTTTCTATTTTCGCAACAACTCCTTAAAATTGAAAATAGACTTGGAAAAATGAGGGAGCTCAAAATAAGCAGCTGCATGAAAAAAAATGCCATGTGACTCCACAAATCTCTTTTACCTCCTTTTAACATTTCCCATTAATTTTTCCCATTAATTTTTCCCTCTACTTTTTACTGACACAAAATATTATTAGTACTGCTCATATATTATATAATTGAGAAAATTAAATTTAAATTAACTACAGAAAAAATAAATAGTCATAAGCCACCAGTTTCACAAAATGCTTCTTAATGTTTGATCCAAAATAAACTAACCACGGGGACCTGTTATTATTTTTCAATTTCTAAATAGTACGGACAAAGAAGGTTTCACATTCAACAATTGCACTATTTTGCAACCCAGTATACTACGGTGACTCGAACCCAGTACTCAATCTACATTAGGAAAAAAGAAGACAGAAAAATGGCGAGCTTGGAGTTAGCACTAATCCAAATGATGAATGACTATTCAAAGTCCAATACACAGCGCCGAGATCAAATAGGTACAAATTAATTTTTCATCCTTTTCATAACATTGAATTTATTATTTTTTCTTTTTCTTTTTTCCTTATCGTTTACGCAATGATCTGTCATTTCCGGAATGATAGTTAAAAATTAAAAAAAATCTCTGTACGCAAGAATCCGAATTATAAAATATTGTTTAATCATGCTTGCAATTTTCATCTCCGCCCCTGAAAATGTTTTCTTCAATTAAACTCTAACCCTAGCTCTTAGATTTGACCCAATCCTGGCCTTGTTTTTACTGTAACACTATGTTGAAACCAACCCTGGTTATTAGCTTTAATTTTAACCTAATTTTTATACGTAACTCTCATGCATATAGTCCTTACCCTAGCTCTTAGATTTAACACAAGTCCTATCTCTTAGATTTAATCCTAGGCATAGCTCTTATTGTCATCCTTAACCCTAGCCAGTGTAGCAGCTTTTTGTATGAAACCTTCAGTATGGTGGATCTCAAATATGGAAAAAGAATGGGAGATTGCACGAGTACATTTTTAAAATATACAATAATTTACCATAATTACGCTAGTGTATTACAAAAAATAAAAGCGATTGGAGTTTCTACATCTGCATGCAGTTATAAATAAAATATCTGCATAAAAAGTATTCATTGGTCTTTTACATGTTTAGAACAAAATTGGAAGGTTTGGCTTTATAAATGCCATAATGCAGTTATTTGTTATCTTGATCAACTACAGAGAAGGAGAAAGAGGTGCAACCAAAGGTAGTTCAACAGGTTGAAACCATTTATCCTCAAAGCTCACAACACAAAACACAAGTGGAAGAAGTAGAAATAAATAAGGTGGAACGCCCCCAGGTTGATCGAACATTTGAAAAACAAACAAATAAGGATCAAAGTGTCCAAATAGCTCCGCCTCCATAGTCAGAATTAGTACAAGAGACTCAGCAAGCAGCTCCTATTCAGCAAACATATGAACCATAGACTGAGCAAGACCTTGCTGAAGGAGATGTACTCCTAGATAAGATGGAGCAGGAATTAGAACAGCTACAACCAGGGTAATACGATGCTCCTTTAGAACAACAGCAACAAAAAACATATAAAAAACAGCTACAACCAGGGTAATAGGATGCTCCTTTATATGTTTGTACAAAAAACATATAAAAATCATACATATATCAATATTTGCAGCCTAAAAACAAGAATTAAATTTAGAATACCACGTATCATGCATATGCTAAACAAACTACCTTAAATATTACAAATTTGAAATACAATATACTAATTTGATATCAATTTGTCAAAACTTGAATGTTATGATAGATATTTTGAATTAATTGTTCATTGTTTCAATACTAAAATAATACAATTAGTAATCAGCATCATATGGGTAATCATGAAGATCAACATCAACATCATCATTGACATTAGATGATGCAGGTAGATTAGAAGAACCACTTGCAACCCCACTGCCACTTGCACTAAGAGCATGTTAGGCATCCAACTCCACAAAAAGTAATGATTGTGTGGCAGCTGAAAAATTCAAATCAATTTGCTTTGGATCTACATCCCACAACTTTGTGCCCCCTTCCTTGTACTCATTATGCCTATGAGTAAGAAGGTGCAAGTTGGAATGCACTTAGACTAGCTTTTCTGCTTACTTGTTATCTATCGATTACGTTTCACTAAGTGCATAAAGGAGTATGTACTTCAATTTCACTCAGATGAAGAGGAACTAGCAACCTATTGAAACAAAGTGAGAAATTACAATTATAAAGTTGTAAATAAAAAATTAATAATTTGATTATTTTTTAAATGATAAACAATTCAAATTTAGAGAGTGTAATAAAAATGAAGAAATTTACTTGCAATAAAAGTTTGATTGCAAGAGTTTGGAGGTGTGGTGATGTATGGCCATTGAGGTACCACCAAGTGTGAGCATCCTTCCTATACTTGTCATGGAGAGCGGAAACACTTTGACCAATGGAGGCTACAAACTCAACAAACTTATTTGTAACAAAATCCTCCATTTTAGGATTGGGGAAGAGTTTAGTAAGTGCTTTCCTATACGCTTCACTGACTTTTATATCTTTGTATAGTGGCACCCTTGATGGCATAGCAAGAATTTCATCATTGTAAAATTCGAGAGTCAATGCAAATGCAATAAGATGTAGTGGGGTGGTCATTTGGTTCCACTGCTCAACACGAATTGTGCGCACCTCTTCGAAGAAAGTTTCTTTAGGATCTTGCTCTTTTTCATTGATGATGGATTTCTTCTCAATCATTGAGTCAATGCCATCATATACCTCTCCCAAACATGGCCTATCCATATCAGTAAAATGGATCATACTCATGGTGGGCTCAGTAAAACTAAGAAGATATTCTATGTGTTCCCACCGAGTGTAGTCTAGGATCATTTGCATTACATTTGTTGCCCTCTCAGTATTGGATTGCCTCCATGGGGACCAATTTTGACTAATATGTAATATCCCTAAATAAGGATAATGGAAAAAAACAAAATATCTCAGAAAATATGCAATAGAAAATTCTGAATTTTGTTTGCAAATAGATAACCCTTCAACAAGCTCAGATCTATGCTTAGAATAATTTTTTGTTCTTTTTTTTGCTAATTAATAGAAATTTCTGAATTATCAAAAAGTTACAAAAAGCACACTAAAAACTGCCCAGAACTTTCAGAAATATCTTACTTTATTTTTCCTTTTTTTTCTGAGATAAATATGACCAACAAGTACATAGGTTAATGCTCAAATACCTCAAACATTCCTTCAAAACCCTAGCCATCCCTGCCAAAGCCCTCAAAAAATCAATGCTGGGTCTCACCCAAATGTCACCCTTGTCCTTGTTAATGCTAGCCTCAAGGTGCTCCAAAAAATGCAGGAATTTTACTGTAGGTTATCCAAATCTGATTCTGATATCTCTGAACCACACCTCCAAAATGATCTCCAAAACCTGATAAGAATAGGCAGCTCTAAAAATGATGTGCTAGGGCATCACAAACCAAAGCCCTTCCACTGAAACACACCCTTTTGACTAGGGGGAGCCCACATGTCTCTTTGAAACCAAGGATACTCAAGGGTTTTCAAACCTTAAGCCAAAGATTGCAGCAACAATAGAGAAAAGACTGATAACATAATTAGCTCCAAAAGAACCCTAAAATTGTATATAATGACTCCCAAAAAAGGATTTAATCTCGGCCATTGATCCATTACCAACTCAATCCAATGCTCCAAATAAAGTCCCTAAAAACGAGCCAATAGGCTCTTTGAAATCCCATGCCCCTCCTTGACCTTTTTGGCACATGTTTAGTAAAATCACTTAATGTACATGTCCCTTAAGTCATTAAACTTAAAAAGGGGAAAAACTTAAGTCCCTAGGTTAGGAATCTCTTAAGTTGCATAAAAAGACATGCCTACAACTTAAGAATAGAATAGGATACTTAGGCTGGGAATCATTTAAGTTGTATAAAAAGACGTGCCCACAACTTAAGAATAGAATACGATACAAGCCAAAGACTCCACACTTACCCAATAATGCTCTACATTCTCTTCCTGTTGGGTAATCCAAGGAAAGGACAGCCCATGCATCGTTAAGCCATATGGCTTGAGTTGGGGACATCACCGTCCTCCCCTCCCAAAGAATGCTTGTCCTCAAGCATTTGTAGATTAGGATGCTTAAAAATCTCCTCTCCTTCCCATGTAGCATCCTCCAAAGGCAAGTTTTTTTACTTGATGAGATACTCATAAATTATATTACTCCTTAGCTTCTTCTTCCTTGCAAATTTGTTTCGGAATGAGTATCAACTTACCTTCTTCATCCATAGGAGGCAATTCTGTAAAAGGAATCACTTACTGCCCAAGAGCCTTTTTGAGGCATGACACATGGAACACATTGTGGGTTTTGCTTGTAGATGGCAGTTCCAACTCATATGCTACTTCACCAATTCTTTTAATCACCATGAAAGGCCCATAAAACTTTGGTTAAGCTTTTCTGCTCCACTCACTTTCAATGAGGATTGTCTATAAGGTTGAAGGCGGACAAATATCTTGTCTCCCACCTCAAAAGACCTCTTAACTCAATGGCGATCAGCATATTTCTTTGGCTGTTCTTGTGCAATCTGAATATTATCCTTAAGTGCCTTAAGGATATCTTGATAATCTTTAGCCCACTCAAGAGCTTTTGGAGCTCTAGAATTAGAAAAAACCAAGTCCACAAATGTAGAAGCTTCATAACCATACATGGCTTTGAAAGGGGTCACACCTATGCTCATATGTAGTGTTGTAACAAAATTCAGCCAAGTGTAATCACCTTGCCCGTGCCTTTTTCTTCCCCGAAACATAATTTCTCAAGTAGCCTTCTAGCCATTTGTTTACAATCTCTACTTGCCCATTTGTTTGAGGATGATAACCAGTGCTATGATTGAGTTATGTTCCAACTAGCTTCATCAACTCTTGCCAAAAAGTGCTGATGAATATGTGATCTCTATTGCTTACAATTCTTTTTGGCATACCATGAAGTCTAAACACTTGTTCAAAAAACAGACCAGCAACGTGTGGCGCTTTAAACTCAAAAGGTATTGACATAAAGTGAGCATATTTAGTGAGTTTATCGACCACAACAAAAATACAATCCTTTTTATTGGTCTTGGGCAGCCCGGTAATGATATCCATTGATATTTGTTCCCATTTTTGATTGGGAATAGAAAGTGGATGTAGCAGTCCTGCTGGAAAAGGAGCTTCAACTTTATTCCTTTGGCACTCTATGCGTTCTCTTACATGCTTGAGGACATCATCTTTCATAACTTTCCATGAAAATCTTTCATGGATGTACCTATATGTCTTCAAATAACCTGGATGATCAGCAAGCTGATTGTTATGGACAACAATCAAAATCATATTGTTAAGCTTACTTTCTGGTACGAAATAGATTCTATCCTTATAATAGATGATGCCATTCAACACTTTGTACCTTTCATCACTGATTTTACCATCTAGAATCTCACAAGCATGCTGTTTTTTGAATACTCTACTAGTAGATGATCCTTCCAAGAGGCTGAAATTTTTGAGAGTGAGCAAAATGAAGGGTTTTTGGATAATGCATCAGCAACAACATTATTTTTCCCTTTGACAAACTCAATATCAAAGTCATATCCTTGAAGCTTACTCACCCAACATTGTTGTCTCCCATTTAATCCCTTTTGCTCCATGAAATACTTGAGGCTATTATGATTAATCCTCACTATAAACTTGCTGCCCACAAGATATTGATAGAACTTTTCAAGTGCATGCATGATTGCCAACATTTCCTTGTCATATGTAGAGAATCTCTTTTCAACCTCATCCAATTTTTGGCTCTCATAAGCACTTGGATGCTTGTCTTGCATCAAAACAGCCCCAATACCAATATCAGATGCATCACACTTGAGCACAAAAGGTTTAGAGAAATTTGGTAATGCCAAAACATGACAAGTACTCATTACCTTCTTAAGATGGTCCATGATCTTTTGAGTCTCATCCGCCCAAACAAAGGCATCCTTCTTGGTCAAATCTGTCAAAGGAGCGGTTAAAGAAGAAAATCCCTTCATAGATCGTCTATAATATGTGCATAGACCAATGAAGCCCCTCGAATGGGGCACATTCTTTGGTAGTGGCCAATCAAGTATAGCTTGAATCTTCTCCCTATGTGCCTTCACTCCACCTTCACCAATGATATATCCCAAATATAATAGCTCAGTCATGCTCAACTCACACTTAGAGGCTTTTGCAAAAAGGGAGTTAGCTGCTAAGATGCTTAACACCTCATCTAGGTGCCGTATATGCTCCTCCCATGTCTTGCTGTACACCAAAATGTCATAAAAAAACGACTAGCACAAACTTTTGCAACTGCTTGTTGAACACATAGTTCATGCAAGACTGGAAAGTAGTTGGAGCATTTGATAACCCAAAGGGCATCACCGAATACTCAAAATGTCCATAGTGGCACTTGAAAGCTGTTTTATGCACATCTTGCTCCCAAACCTGAATCTGATGGTATCCAAAATGAAGATATATTTTGAAGAAATAGATTGCTCCATGTAACTCATCCATCGGTTTATCAATATGTGAAATAGGATATATTCTTGATGGTCTTCTTATTTAGTGCATGATAATCAATGCACATCCTCATGGTACCATCCTTCTTCACCAAGACAACAGAAGAAGCAAAGTGGCTAGAACTAGGTCGTATATGTCCTGCATCTAGCAACTCTCGAATAGTCTTCTCAACTCATCCTTGAATCGTCTAGGATGACGGTAGGGATCTATAACAATTGACTTGCTATCCACAAGCTCAATAACATGCTCAAAACCACGATTTGGAGGTAGACCATGCGGAAGATCTGAAAATACCACAGTATGCTTGTCCAACAAGCCATGTATGTCAACATGATAGTCACGCTGTCCTGCATCAATAGACTTATCTAAAATGAAACACTGCACTGCCCACTCAACCTTTGAATGCTGAAAAAGTCTCTCCATCCTCCTAGTTGAAATGACTCTAGGAGCATTTGAAGATAAGCTTCACAATACCACCTTTCGACCACTTGCTGTGAAACTCAACTGCATAGTCTTAAAGTTCGTGACATAAGGACTTATAGAATGCAACTATTGAACACCCAACACAACATTGGTCTCATCAATGTTGACCACGTAAAAGTCATTAGTAAGGGTGTAATTACTCAAAGTCATACTCAACTATGAAACACGATTAACACAACGCAACATTGTGCCACTCGTTGTCCGCACTTGGAAACCATCATGCTCCTCAACTTGTAAACCCCTTTTCTTCACATAGGATGAATCAATGAAGTTGTGGGTAGCCCCACTATCAATCAACACAACTCACTGTCCCTACATAACGCCCCTTACTCTGAAGGCATTATAATGAGGAGTGGTAGTGAAAGTTGCAATCACACCATCCATCTATGTCAAATCATCTTAATGCTCATTTGTGCCCATCTCCCCATCGATCTGCTCATGCTGCTCATCAAGGACCTGTGTTTCCTCCAACTCATCATCACTAGGTTCCTCAAAGACCTCAATCCTGTAGGCCTTGCCCCCACTCCTGCACTTATGTTCAAGTGTCCAAGGTTTGCGAAATTCAAAGAAAAGCCTCTTTCATCTCAACTCATCCCTCGAATCATGAGGTGCCCCACCAACTGGCCTAGAAATCTCCCCAGCTGGTCTAAAAAACCTTGGTTTCTTGTGCCTCCTCTATGGAAAATTCTGCATTAAGGGTCTTTGTGGAAACTTGCTAGGAAATCTAGCTTGTGGTGTGGATAGCTTCATGTTCCTTCCATGCTTAATAGTGTCTTGCAAGGATGGTGGATCAAAAGCTTTAACCCAACCTCTAAGAGGTTTTGACAAACCCTTTATGAACCAAGAAGTCAACCTCCCCTTAGTTACATCAGAAACCATTATTGACAACTGCCGAAATTCTGAAATGTATGCTTCAAATGTCCCAACTTGTCTTAACTGAGCCAACTCTTTGCAATGTGCCTCTGAATCTTTTTGGTCAAACCACTCTATCAATGTAGTACAAAATTGATCACAAGAAACTATCGCACCATGACTCTGTGTCACTAAACCATGATACCACCACTCATGTGCCACTCCTTCAAGGTGCAGGGTAGCAAATTTGATGGCCTTAGTCTCCTTCATTTGATTTAGGGCAAGTTAAGTATCCAATTTCTGAATCCAAGCTCTACCTGTGCCCTTGGATGATCGATCAAAACTTGGCAAGGATAGCCAACCCAACCTTTTCTGCAGCCCATGATTCTGCTTCCCTTGATTCCATTGATTTTGCTTTTACTTTGTGCATTTGGTGACCTCCAAATAATCTCTAAAAGAGATAGCTGACTGAGAATCTGTCCCCAAAGCTTGATACTTAGCCAAAATTTCAGCATCCTTATTGTTCTCCACGAGTTCCTCTTGTATAGGCTCATCCTCTTTTAGAAATGTAGGCGTGAAAGGCCTAGTTTGTGATGAACCTGAAGGTTTGCTAGTAGAGTGTTCATTGTTTTTTGCAACTTTGCTACTTTCTCTCCACATGCACCATGTTTCTTCCATTTGCTGTGTTATGAGCCATCTGACTCAAATACAAATTGGTGTTTTGTAACTGTCTTAGCATTTCTGCAAACATTTGTTTTGCATCCTCTTCATTTGATGTTGGTGGCTGATCACTGCTATCCATTATTCCCTTCTGTTTTTTTAGGTTATGATCACCCTTCCCATGCATACAACCAACCCAAATAGGCTGCCAAGACTTGCAGCTCTGATACCACTGTAATATCCCTAAATAGGGTTAATGGAGAAAACACAATATCTCCAAAAATATGCAATAGAAAATTGTGAAATTTTGTTTGCAAATAGAACCCTTCAACAAACTCAGATCTATGCTTGAATATTTCTCTTCTTTTTTTGCTAATTAATAGAAATTTCTGAATATCAAAAAGTTATAGAAAACACACTAAATACTGCCCAAAACTTTCAAAAATAGCTTACATTATTTTTTCCATATTTTTTCTGAGATGAATATGACCAGCAAGTACACAGGCTAATGCTCAATTATCTCAAACATGCCTTCAAAACCCTAGCCGTCCCTGCCAAAACCCTAAAAAAATCAGTGCTGAGTCTCACCCAAACGTCACCCGTGTCCTTGCTAATGCCAGCCTCAAGGATGCTCTAGAAAATGCATGAATTTTGCTGTAGGTTATCCAAATCTGATTCTGATATTTCTGAATCACACCTCCAAAATGGTCTTCAAAACCTGATAAGAATAGGCAGCTTTGAAAATGATGTGCTAGGGCATCATAGAGCCCTTCCATCGAAACACACCCTTTTGACTAGGGGGAGCTTGTATGTCTCTCTGAAACTGGGGATACTCAAGGGTTTTCAAACCTTAAGCCAAAGATTGTAGTAACAATAGAGAAAAGATTGATAACATAATGAGCTGCTCCAAAAGAACCTTAAAATGCTATATAATGACTCCGAAAAGAAGGATTTAACCTCAGTCATTGATCCATTGCCATCTCAATCCAATGCTCTGAATAAAATCCCTAAAAATTGAGCCAATAAGCTCCTTGAAATCCCATGCCCCTCCTCGACCATTTTTGCCACATATTTAATAAAATCACATAATGTACATGTCCCTTAAGTCATTAAACTTAAAAAGGGGAAAAGCTTAAGTCCTTAGGCAAGGAATCACTTAAGTTGCATAAAAAGACGTGCCCTCAACTTAAGAATAGAATAGGATACTTAGGCTAGGAATCACTTAAGTTGCATAAAAAGACATGCCCACAACTTAAGAAAAGATTAGGATACAAGCCAAAGACTCCACACTTACCCAATAATGCTCTACATCCTCTTCCTTTTGGGTAGTCCAAGGAAAGGACAACCCATGCATCGTTAAGCCACATGGCTTGAGTTGAGGACATCACATAATAACCATGCTAGAAAGCGGCTCCAACATCTTCACAAGTTTCCTCAAGACAATTGTGTTGGATGCAAATTGGGTCTCAACAACCTGTTAAAAAATTAAAAATAAAAATAAAAAAGAAAGAAGAAAACATACTTGAATTTTAAAATAAATTAGTAATTTAACAATTACTAAAGTGAAATGTAAAATTTCAAAATTGAATTGTTTCAATTACCTTCAACAACTCCAACTGTGAAAATGATCTAAAAATGGCTTGCGACATGTGGTGGTTTATGATGAACATTTGAATCTCTTCAACCTTAGCATAGATTTGTTTGATCCAATTTATTTTACTACCCAACTTTTGTAGTGTGAGGTTGAGAGAGTGGACAACACAAGGTGTCCAAAATATTATATATATGCGAAAATTGCGTCTCAACCAACATACTCGTAGCTCTACAATTCTTTGCGTTGTCTGTTACTACTTGGACAACATTTTGAGGACCCACATTCTGAATGCATTCTATAAGGATGTCAGCAATAAATTTTGCATCCTTCACTTGACCCTCACGATCCATGGCTTTCAAAAACATTGCCCTTTTAGGGCACATTACAATCGCATTGATTAATGGTCGATTTTTGGCGTCCTTCCATCCATTAGAATTAATAGACACCCTTGTTTGTTTCCATGAATTTCTAATGGGAGCCAATGCATTGTTTATAGTTTTTACCTCCTTTGCTAGTAAGGTGCTACAAACCTTCTCATAACCTGGCCCTATGTACCCTTGTGGAGCCTCATTTACTTTTCTCAACATATCTTGCCAATATAGTGATTGAACAACATTGAAGGACAAATTGTTTGCATATAGACGTCTTGCAACGGTTTGATCTGCAATCTCTTTAGCATCATGGTGAAATGCTCTCTAGAATGGCCCCGTGCTTCACTTCACATCAACAAGTTCTTTTCTAGTTGTAGCCAAAATTGGGTGGCTCTCTACTACAACATCAGGAAAGGCACTATGAGATGGAGAAGTAGGAGGCCTCCTTGATCCCCTTCCTCTCCTTAAAGGATGGTTTGTGTTACGAGCAACTCTTGCATGTGCTTCCTTTTGCTCTCTAATATATTTTGCTATTTGAAGAGTTGATAACCCTTTACCATCCTTTCCTGGACATGCTTTGGTTCCTTGATTGGGAGTGACACAAAAATGGGCTTTCACTCGGTTGTATGAGCTAGTATATTTCACATTGCAAATACTACATATTTAATCAAATGTTCCACCATCTCAATTTTGTTCTATCATTTGTACATGTCTCCATAAAGGTGAATTTGGGTTGGTTTTGAAGGTGGGTTGACCAATAGAACTAGTACTGGCTGCCATTATACTCTCTACAACAAGTTCAAAAAAAAATATTTAACAATAAATGTTAAATATTTATTTTATTATTAAAAATTAAATTAGTATAATTATAATTTCTATTTTATAATATTAATTATTAATTATTGAGCTAGTAGTAAGTTAGTAACATATATAAATTTATTATTATAATAATATATACAATATTAAAAATAAATTATTATTATATAATTAATAATTAATTAACTATTTGGTCATTGACAATATATTTAATTATATTAATGTAATATTTATTATTAAACATTTACATTTATAATTTTATTATATATAATAATATTATAAATTAATTTTAATATTTAATTAAAATACAAAATATTCAAATAATAAATATAAATTAAATTATTATATTGTATATTTATTATTTATTAATAATAATGAAATGATTATATTTATTTAATGTTAATTAATATGTTATATAATTAAAATTGTATGTATAATAAATTATAAATTTAAAGTACAAGGCAAAAAAATTAGGGTTCATGAATTTGTTTTTCAACTTTTTTTACATTTTAAACTTTTCATTTTGGAAAGAAAATTGCAAAAAAATAAAATTTAATTAATTGCAAGTGTAACTAACCTATTCGGCGGATTTGCTCCAATGATAGTGCTACATGCTTCTATGACAACGTCTTTTTTTTGCAACTCGTGTTTTTCCTAGCACTTGCAAGTTTGCAACATTTCCTACAACTTGCATCCTTTTTTATAGCAACTCGTGTCTTCTTTGCTTGCAAACCGTGTCAAAATCATAGAGAAACAACATTTTTACTAGTCAGCAATGACGTCAAATGCAAGGAAAAATAAAAACGAAATAAAATGATGTGTAAATGAGTTAGGATTTTTGACTTTTACCATTTGAAAAAATGAAAATAAAATTTCAAAACTTGCACCAAAATCGCGTTGGATTCGAAACTTCAATGGCAAATACATTGGGATTCGACAAAAACAATTTGGAAATGTTCCAGGTTTTAAAAAATCAAACCCTATTTGATTGCACAGGGTTTCTAGGATGTACCATACTTGGAATCAATGGGTAATCTAGGTGATTCGACGACTTAGTAAATATCCAAAGCAGACAACCTATTGTCAAACTAGCTTGTAAGAATTTATCGAGTGTCATGGCAATGATAGAAGGTCCAAGGGCTAAAAAGAAGACAAAAAATTTATTAGCTATCACATCTTCAGGATCTAGGAGAGCTGAAATAGCTACTCCTCCAGTGACAAGCATGATAGAGAACTGAGAGCTGATGATTTCCAAATAACTATTGTCAACTTGGGCCAGCCCACCAAAAGTTCAAACAATTGTGTCCATTGTGATCCCTAGAATGAATAAAGACCAAAATACCAAGAGAGAATTGAAGGAGCAAATTCCAGAGTTGAATGCTTACATCAAGCAACTAGCTGCTCCGTTGCAAGCAATAGATGGATCCATTACTCGGATACTCCTTGTCATAATTTCACAAAGGGAAGCCTTAACCTTGGAAAAGATGAAATGCATAGCTAAAGCCATGGAGGATTGGATAAGTGATCTTTATGATCATAGATGCAAAGTAATAGAAGAAGCAATCACCTCATGGTTTTAATTCCAAGGGTTGAAGAAGAAAGGACAAAATCTTATGAATGAGTGCCGAGAAGAGATGGTCACTAATGGATATAACTTACCAAGGGTAAAGATAATGTGTTCCATGGATCCCAAATTGCTAATAAAGGGGAAAATATTGGACGATAAATTAGTAGATCAACCCTTCCTCTAGTTGGAACTTATTCAATTTAGAGATGATGTTGTAGAGAAGACCAATGCGTTGAATGATGTGAAGGACTTTCTTGATGTAGAATGTGATATTCAAGAAATGCTAGAATTGTTGTAGGGACATAGTTTCTACTTGGAAGATGAAGGGATTGCCGAGGAAATGAAAGACAATTTGAAGAAAGTCTTGACAATTGGATTGGAAGCTCCTCCATATAACTTCTATATAGACTCAATGGACCATACAATGAAAAGAATGCTAGGAAAAGAAAAGAAAAATAAAGTTCATCATTGAAGGTATATGAGACAAAGCACTTCAAGTATTTCATCCTGGATGAACCTAATTAGGATCTACTTAATCCAACTTTGACAATGCTAATGGAGTATAGAAAAAAGGGAAGCTGAGAAGGACAAGGTGATAGTAGAAGATGTATCTAACGATGACAAGGATGATTGAAGTTGCAGTTCATTTTGAATTTTCATGTTTTAAATTCAAATTTGACTTTTCAAATTCAAGCGTTGATATCTTGGGACTTGTGATAAATTTTAACTGTATCTTCTAAATGAGGAACCACTAAAAGTAGACTTGCCTTGAAGCTTGTATTTTATTTCTAGTATAGGATCTCGAGGTTGTTATGGATCAAAGGATGAAATTATCCTACCCAAAACATTTAATACGTGTAAAATACTAGATTGGAAAATGATATAGTCCGATCAATTTTGTATTAGGTTTTGACAACTTCCTCTATAAAAGGCAGTACATTCTCATTGTAAAGGGATTGGAAATTATTGATACCAATTAAACTTCGGAATAAAGGATTTATGTAGAGTTTACTTAATGGTTTCCAAGCATTTAGATGAATGTTCTATTGTGTATGCATGGATGAATGAGTATTTGATCAGTTTTGTGTTCATACCATTGGTGATTTGCTAATTGTAAGTTGCTTTGTGTGGTTAGTTTGAGTGTGCTTCCCTTGTTCATATTGTGGAAAAAAGTAACAATTGATCTGCGCTAGTAATTGGGTGGTTGATCAAGATTACTTTCATGATTTGAAAACTTTCTCTAAAGATTGCACTATCTTTGTGATACTGTGGGTTATCTAGTTAAATAGGAATTAATAAATGTAAGATCTGTCTACTCATAATACATGGCATTTGTAATAGAAGTTTAAAATTAAAATTTTCTAAAACCCTATCGCTTTCCTGTCCTATCTTTTGTAATTTTTTTTATATCAATGGTTAGCGTACATTTATATTAGGACAAGCATTGAAAGACATTGAATATTAGATGATAAGATATTGTTTCTAGCTATAAGTATTTTTATATTCCATATCAGGAAACACTAATTTCAAGGTTATAAGTTGTCTAAATTTCAATATGTTTTGGATCTAACCCATATTATAAGATCCTAGGAAAAGCATACTTGTTGGACCCTTGTTGAAACATTGAAACACAACGAACTATTGAGGTATCCAACAAGTCAAGACTTGACTATTGAGGCCTTGGGGTAGTCATTTTCCATTTTGGGATTTGATTCCATTTAGGAGAGGTGGGGAGACGTGTGTCAAAACACCCATCAACACTTCTCTATTGGTTGTATTTGCGTTCTCTCTTTCTATGTGTATTTGCTCACCTGCATGTTTTATCATGTTATTGTGAGCTTTCTTTGATGCATTCTTTCTTATTAGAGTCATTCTTGTTTCATGAGTATTTTGCACGTTCTCTCATTCTTGAAGCACACTCTTTTTTGCTATTTTGATCGTTAGATCATTTGTCAAATTGAGTCTATTTAGTTATTCTTGCACATGATTTGAAGGTGTCTTTTCATAAATCGTCTCCAATAAATAAATAGCCATTGGCTATGTTTAATTTATTGCTTATAAATCGTTGGAAGTATGAAGCCCACAGCTACAACATCAACACTCCCTCTTAGCTAGGGAGGAATACTTCCAGATATCCATGTCATGGAGTCTCTCAACATGACATCCACAATGGCTACACCCATTTGTGGAGAAGAGCTCATCACGGAGTCACTCAACGTGATATTGTCATGGAGTCACTCAACATGACGTCCACCATGGCTACACCCATGTATGGAAAGAAACATGTGCACAAGTGCCCATCACGGAGTCACTCAACGTAATGTCGTCATGGAGTCTCTCAACATGACGTCCACCATGGCTATTCCCAGAGGGTGGATAAACACAAATACAAGGGAATCATCACGGAGTCTCTCAACGCGATGTTGTCATGGAGTCTCTCAACATGACATCCACCATGGCTACTCCCAGAGGGTGGAATAAGGGCTTTCACCTTAAATTTCTCCGTCTCAGAGAAAAATGCATTAACAAGGGCTTTCACCTCAAATTTCTTTGTCACAGAGAAAGATGCATTAAAGCAAATCACAAGAGATCACTGATGCTGAGTCTCCCTCTTAGCAAGGGCTTCATTCTCCACAACTCCAAGCTTGTCTCGAAAATGCACAAACTTCACTCTGGAGAGAGGCTTGGTGAGAATATCATCCGTTTGCTCATTAGTGCAAATATATCTCAACTGAATAGCTTTCCTCAGTACCATATCTCTGATGTAATGGTATTTGATCTCAACATGTTTTGTTCTGTCATGAAACACAGGATTGACAGATAGCTTCACACAACTTTGATTGTCACAATGAATAACAGTCGGCTCCAATGATTGTCCAAACAATCCTGCAAGGAGCTTTGGAAGCCACACTGCTTCTCGAGCTGCTACACATGCTGCAATATACTTAGCCTCTACAGTGCTTAGTGCCACTAAAGACTGCTTCCTGCTACACCAAGAAATCATCGCAGACCCCAAACTAAAGCAACATCTAGAGGTGCTCTTCCGATCAGCTACACTCCCAGCCTAATCAGAATCAGAATATCCTTGCAGATTTAGATCTACACTGAAAGTATATCTCAAGCCATATCCAACTGTGCCACGCAAGTATCTTAAGATATGCTTAGCTGCAACTAGATGAATTTGCCTTGGTTCACACATGAATTGATTGAGTGCACTCACTGCATAGAAAATATCTGGTCTAGTATTGACTAGATACATTAACGACCCAATCAACTGCTTGTACATAGTAGGATCTACCAGATTTGAACTAGCTGCAAACTCACTTAACTTCTTCAAATTAGTTTCCATCGGTGTAGACATAGATTTGCAATCCATCATCCCAAATCTCTTGAAGATGTCTATGGTATATTTCCCTTGACTTAAAATAATCTCATTGGGTCTCTGCCATACTTCCAACCCTAGAAAGTAATGCATATATCCTAGATCCTTCATCTCAAATTCAGAAGCTAACTCCTTCTTGCATTTGATAATGAGATAGTCTGCTCCAGTAAGAAATAGATCATCAACATTAAGAACCAAGATTAAAGCCTCACCATCAACTATCTTGAAGTAGAGATTTGAATCAACATCATTCTTGGAGAAGCCCAAGCTCATCAAGTATCGATCAATCCTCTCATACCAAGCACAAGGAGCCTGTTTAAGGCCATACAAAGCCTTCTTCAATTTACAAACATGAGACTCCTTCCCATGAATCACAAAGTCATTAGGTTGCTCAATGTATACTTCTTCAATTACACCATTAAGGAATGCTGTCTTCACGTCCATCTGATGTAACTTCCATCCCTTAGTTGCTGCAATAGCAATGATAGTCCTGATGGATGTATAACGAGCAACTAGAGCAAAAGTTTCTTCATAATCTATTCCCTCTTTCTGAGAGAATCCCCTAGCCACAAATCTAGCTTTGTACTTCTCAATGCTTCCATCAACTGCATGCTTGATCTTGAAAAGCCATTTAGAAGATACAACTGATTTTCCTTCAGGTCTCGGTACAATATCCCAAACATCATTCTTGATGATAGATTGATATTCTTTAGCCATAGCATCTCTCCATACTTGCTGACTTGATGCTTCCTCAACACTGGAAGGTTCAGACTCAATGATATGACTCATTAATGCTACATAGCCTGGAAACTTGTGTGGTCTTTTGCTTTCTCTAAATGTGCCTCTAGGAGTTGCAAACTTATCTGCCTGCTGCATTGTTTGCCTAGCCCATAGGGGTCTCTTTCGACCTATGACAGTATCTCTTGGCCCATCAGTTAGTTCCAAAGGCTCAACTGGATCAATATCTTCTTCTGGTTCAATAGACTCCCTCTGAATCTTAGGAGTATGATCAACGTCCATGTCCTGAGGAGTCTCCTGATCTTCATTATCTATCTCCATGTATGAACCTTTAGATCTTTTGAATGCAACATCTTCAAAAGAGACATCCCTTTTGATCTCTATCTGTTTCTGTCCTGGAATGTAAATTCTGTAGGCTTTTGAGGATTCATTGTAACCCACAAATATTCCTTTCTTGCTAGATGGTTCTAACTTAGTTCTCTTATCTTTAGGCACATGAATATAAACAGGACAACCAAATATTCTCAAGTGACTCACCTCAGGCTTCTTCAGGAGTCATATTCTCCAAAATACGATGAGGGCTTCGATTCTAAACATACACTGCAGTTCTAGATGCTTCTGCCCAAAGGAAGGTTTGCAAGTCTTGATCATGGATCATAGCTTTAGCTGCCTCAACTATGGATCTATTCTTCTTTCTGCAACTCCATTTTGCGATTGTAAGGAACACAAAATTCCCTCTTAATCCCTGCCTTGATACAAAAGTTACGAAAGCCCCCAGAGGTGTATTCTCCTCCGTTATCTGATCTCAAAACTTTGATCCTCTTTTCGGACAAATTCTGTACTTGAGCCTTAAATTCTTTGAATTTCTCAAGTACTTCTTCAGATTCCTTAGACTTCAAAAAATAAATCCAAGTCTTTCTAGAGTAGTCATCAATGAAAATTACATAATACTAAGAACCACTTAAGGATGCAACAGACATTGGACCACATAAATCAGAATGAACAAGATCTAGAATACATTTTGATCTACTTTCACTACTATGAAAAAGACCCTTAGTATTCTTACCCAATGTGCATCCTCTACACATACCATCATGTTCTTGACTGAGTTTTGGAAGGTTAGACACCATCTTCTTCATGGATGGAAGAGCTTTGAAATGGAGGTGAGCAAGTCTTCTATGCCAAAGCTCGCTTGAACTGGTGGAATCATGCAACAATGCTTGCATTGGACGAATGGAAAGTCTATAAAGACTTTCTTGCCGAACACCAATCACACGGGTTGTTTTGATGCTAGAGTTCTTTGGCCAAGCAAGAACTTTTCCCTCATAAAATGCAACTTGATATCCTTTGTCCTCCAAAGCTGAAATTGATACAAGGTTCCTCTTGATACTTGGTACGAACAAGACATCACTCAAATGAAGAGAGATGCCGAAATCTAGGTGAAGAGAGGAGGCTCCAACACCCTTCACTGAATAGCGAGCATCATCTCCGATTATTACTTGAATGTTGGTTTCTCTCTCCACCAAATCTGAAAGGTGCTCTCTATATCCTATAATGCATCGAGAAGTGCCACTATCAATCAACCATGTGCCGCTATCGGTTGGAACATTGCTTGATAGGGCCGAGGTAAATAGAAATCCACTTGAGTTATCTCTTGATTCCTTTTGAGGAGAGACAACATCCACATCCGCATTAGAAGCATGCTGCTTTGGTCTTGTTGCACAATCTCTAGTATAGTGACCAAACTTGTCACATCTGAAGCACTGTATATGAGAGAGATCCTTCTTCTTCTCTGATTTAGGAGCAACATCCGATTTCCTATCTCTATTCCTCTTGAAGTTACCTTTTCTCCCTTGTCTTCCTTTCTTCTTTGAAGTTGGAGCAGCAAGAACATGATTGTCTTCATTGTGAGAACTTTGTCCATTACCCCTTGCTGCCAACCCTGATTCCTCTTGAATGCAATCTGCCCTAAGACGATCAAACTTAGGTAGCTTAGATCTTCCACTTATACTTTGGATAAAAGGCTCCCAAGATTGAGGAAGACCATTAAGCGCCAACATGACTAAGTCTCGATCATCAATTATGTCTCCAATGGCATAGAGTTGATCCTTCAACTCAGTGATCTTCATAAAGAAGGAGATGATTGAATCTCCTTTTGCCATCTTGATGTGATGTAGTTGTTGCCTCAATGCAAGAGCTCTGCTGGTGTTATTGATCTCATACAATCCCTCCAAGGTCTTGAACATCTCTCTAGCTGTCTTCAATTTGGAGATGATAGGCACATGGTGATCCTTCACAGAATCAATCAATATCTTCTTGGCCTTTGTGCCATTCTTCCTCCATTGTGTCTTCTCATTCTCATCCGAAGGCTCGGGTACTTTGCTCTCCACAAACTCGAGAATCTCATTTTCTTCCAAGGCAATAAGAACTCTAAACTTCCAAGAGGTGAAGTTAGAGGCACCTTCGAGTCTATCTTCAACCTTGAGTCCGTTCACCATTTTCGAAGTTAAGATAGACACACTAAGATGAGAAGAAGAGAATGAGATTACGCTGTTTATACAAATCTGATCACAATCTTGCTTAAACCCCGCTTTGATACCATGTTAGTTTTAGGATCAGAAATTAAATAAGCAGATATAGAACAATTTCAAACAATTTAACATGGCATATACCCTGGGAAAACCCTCCAACTTGAGGGAGAAAAACCCAGCAACAATATATCACTTATATATTTAATAATGAACAACAATTCGCTTTACAATGAGGCCCAATCACAAGGCCGAACTAGCAGCACCACACTTGATGCAATATCACAAGAAGAAGATCGAACTCCTTGAATAATGTCGATCTCCTTGAAGAATAATTTTGATCTGCTCTATCGAACTCTTGCTGTAGGTAATTCACACTTTTCTTGAATGAATGGAATGGATGATCATGAAGTGAACAGCGCCTCCTTAATATACAATTCGATGAGGTGATCTCCAACAAACGTGTCCCTTCATAGATGAAAGGTCGGCCTTAAGTGAATGGGTGTGACTTACAAAATAGGTGGCAAACTTTTAGATGAAGTCGGCTTTATTAATAATATAAATTACAAATGTAAGTGAAGGTGTCTCTTCATAAATCGTCTCCAATAAATAAATAGCCATTGGCTATATTTAATTTATTGCTTATAAATCGTTGGTAGTATGAAGCCCACGGCTACAACATCAACAGTTTTATTTGGGATAGGTCACTTAGTTTCCAGCTTTAGAGATCTAAGATTTTTTGATTTTGGGTGTGAGTATTTTTTTGGCATATAGTGCAGCTTTTTGTGCTACACCATTATGCATGAAAGGATTTAGAAAGTTGGTCTAGGCTTTCATTTTGCTTGAATTGAATTTTGAGAAGCTAATATTCATTTGGGTTTTTGTTTATGTTTGTTTGATTGAATTAAGTAGGTGACATGATTTTTGAGGCATCCTAGCTTGAATCTGATTGGAGTCTTGGACCATTGAGTTTGATGACATAGAAAAACTTAAGTGTGACTATAAACTTGGGCATTTTGGAGCACTTTGTTTAGGGGACACTTGAGTTTTTTTGCCCTGCACATTGTTCAAGATTAGCTCCTTGTTACATCAGTTTGGTCAACCCACACAATCTAGCGTAGAGCTGGTGTGGCCCAATTGGACTATCCAATTTGGCTTAGCCAATTAACCTCAGCTAGTTCAATTGTTTTCTAATTGGTCCCAACTTTGATCTTTGTGTAGTTTGCTTAGACCTAGTTCAACTTGGCACGACATGTCTAGTTTGTCCTTGGCCTTGTCCAGATCACTCTTTCTCTCTCCAACCCATTATGGTTTCTTTGTGTCATATTTGACCTCTAAAATTAACACCTCAATTTTCTAGTATTTCGATTTTATTAGATATTTTTTTGTTTATTTTTCTTTCTGAAATTTAAAATGCTCATAACTGTCACAAATAAGCTCCTTATTGAAAGTTAATGTTTGTTTGAGCTCTACACTTCTGTGTAGTTTTTTGTTCCGATTTTGCAAGCATTTTGTACTTTGAGAATATTTCCCATTTTTGGACATTGTAAAACAAACTATATCAGTTCTTTGCATTGTAAATTTACTAAAATAAAGTGCCAAATGTTGTATTTGTTTGGGGGGGTCATTGCACCAATTAGTATTAGGGGTTGCACCAATTTTAGATTTCCATTAGTGACTAGGTTAAAGATACATAAGAGATTATATCTATATAAACATTATACTCCAACATGATGCATACCAATGACTTATTATATTCAATGGCTGCTGCCTTTCTGAATGCAGATGTTTATTTATTTTCTGATCTCCTTGCTGTGTATGTTCTCCTTTTTGCATATTCTACCTTTCAAATCTGCTCAATAATATATTCATGTCTGCTGTAATAAGCCTGCTCTAATTTTGTATGATTTTCTATTCTACTTTTGAAATTGGCATGGTGAGTATGTTAACTCATTTTAAGTAGTATTATACTTTAGAGGAGATTGATTTGTAGTGTACAAGTCCTTATAGTTCTTAGTAGAATGGTGTGATAGAATGTAAGAACAAATCTTTGAAGGAAATGGCTAGCTGTATGACTTACTGTAGATCTATTATACCATAGCACTCGGTGGAGGCCATTAACTATGAGTTATCATCTAGAATCACGTTCCTCATAAAGCCTTGAAGGGAGGCACTCCTTTTGAAGCTTGGAGTGATTAGAAACCCATAGTTAAGCATTTTAAGGTTTTTGGTTCTCCAACATTGGCCCACATTCCAATGGAGAAATGTATGGCTATGGATCTGCAAAGGAGGCCTTGCATCTTTATGGGCTACCCTAATGGTGTTAAGGGATATTGGCTTTTGCATCCTATTACGCATGAGCTATTTATTGAGAGGAGTGTTCGCTTTGAGGAGGGCTCTTTTGAGTTCTATTTTTGACACTTCTCCACCATCTACATTCACATTGAAATCACTTGGCATTTATGACCACATTTTTTAAGAATTTAGATCCACCTAGGCACATTCTTGATGATGATGGATTCTTTTTCGTCCACTTCGGTTGACGAGAGTGATGATGAGGATTCACCTCCTCTCCTGATCATTATTTTTGAGGTTGAGAGATCTCTTGGTTCTTCAGCTTCAAGTCCACTTTGAACTAGAGAGCCTCTACAATTTGTAAGAGATTGGGTTGGGGATCTTTCTAATACTAGGTGGACGGGATCATAGTTCTAGGGACATCTGTATGTTTTTATTGCCTCTACTTTTGATCCATCGTCTTTGGGGAGGCATTTGGCATTCTTGAGTGGGATTCAATTGTGTAGGAGGAGAATAGTTTTTGAGTTAGGAACCATAGTTGGGACTTGGTCCTCCTTCCTAAAGGAAGGAAGCTTGTTCGATATAAGTGGATATAGCCATAGGT
>VDFB02026320.1:60629268-60775873 GCA_007258455.2 Sequoia sempervirens | reverse complement strand
AAATATTCTCCTCATCATCATAATGTATTCTTTGAAGTGGAAAATTCTCAAAATTATATGTTCTCAATTTTTCTTCACACAAGTCAAACACTATGATTGCATTGCACTTATAATTTCCTATCACAATAGGGAATTTGAAAGAGGCCTTCTTGCAAGCATGACTATAAAGATCCTGAGATGATTTCAACTATCTCACAAATTCTAATAAAACAATTTTGTCTGTTGGATACCTAGGAAGCATGAAAGGATTCCAATCAAACCCTTCCATCCTAATGTAGGAGTAAGTGGGGAATTGAATATACCAGTTTCCCATTGGTCTGATAACACTTTGTACCTCCAAGGATAATCTTCTGGTTTTATCACTTTCCATCATTTTGACCAGCTTCATAGAGAACAAATCATTAACTCTCCTGTAACTCTCTTTGTAGCTTCAAATTGTTTCCAACTTCCCTCCCCAGAGTACCAATCTTTTTCAACCCTTCTTTGCTTGCCCTCATGGCACATGAGTAAATCACATATGAAGAAATATAGAAACATCTAGTCTTAGGAAGTGTCATTATCTATTCATGTAATTTTTCACTAATAAACTTTCCCCAATACATTTGCATGGAATTTTCAATCATTCTGGATATTATTACAAACATCCAGGGTTCAAATTTAGTAGCATCTCGTAAACCAGCTGTCCTCCTAAGCAGAGTTATAATATCCTGAATCTCTTGGTTGAACATAGACCTCTGAATCACTTTTGTCTATGGTGTAATCAACTCTTAGCACCATTGGGTACTCATAATTTCTCTATTGTGGGCTTCAACACTCTGATATGTTTTGGCCTTTTCCTTCATGTCAACATTATACATCTAGGTAAAGCAAGGAAGCCCAAATGTATATGTAGTTCCCTTCTATGAGAGGTTTGTGCATAGATTCTCCCCTCTTTTTCAACAACTCTTTTATCTGGGTTATAATAATTCATGCATTGAATAACCAATTCAAGGGCCTCCATTGCTGGTGGAAACCCTCCTACTGAAAAATAATTCATTTGCAATAACATTTCTAGTACATTGAGAAGCATTTTCCTATAGTACCCAGGTGTGAATTTTGACATCAGCAGTCCATCACATATAAGTGTTTGTAACTACCGCATTGATTAGTATGGCTTGTGAATTGCAATATTTAAATTCATCTCCTGCCCAAAAGTACTCATTTTCGCTGATGTGCTCTACATTTTCAAATATGTGTCTTGTGTGTGAGTTAGGGTTAAATTTAAACCAAATTTCTTACGATTTATACAACTTTCAATTCACCTTTTGGCTAAATTCAAATCAAATAATGAATCAACATTTCAATTTTTAAAAGAACATACCATCTTTTCGAGATTTTCATGTATGAAAATAATTAATAGAAAATCAGTTATTTGAAACATACCTAGTTCTACTTGATAAGGATAATATTCATAGAATGGAACTCCAAAACCCTATGTAGCTATGTTCTCAGTTTCTCAAAATTTACCTCTCCTTGCATGCCAGTATTATCTCGTTATTTCAATGTCCTTTGCAATTTTGTGACATGATGTGAAGTAGAGTGTTACAAAAGCAATTGCATGCTTAAGGTGGTTTCCAGTACATGGGAGTAGTTTTCCACCTTCATTAATTACCTGTTAAAATGTACTAATTCCTCAAATAAAGGTGCAATAATTACAATTTAGGGTTCAAATTATGAATTCCTAGATTTATGTGTGGGATCGCTACTAGAGGAGAAAGATGGTGCGATGATCATACGTGGAACTTAGGTGTCACTCCGATCATTTGTAAGATATAAGCCATTGAAGATATATGATCAATTCACGATCATCGGGGTTAGAACCTATGGTATCAAATTTTAGGAGAAATACTAGGATCTAGGACACTTACCTTTGAGCCTTAGAGAAAACTAGAACAAAAGAAAAGACTGGGAATCAAGTTCAAGAGAGATTACAACATTTCAAAATAGAACCTCTGGTTTCTAAGTTTCAAATAAAAGAAAATACTAGACTCTAATAGAAGGAAAGAAAGAAGGAACCATCACGATTAACACTTCTGTTGGATGACTTACCAGGTGGAGCTAGGACCAATTGAAGATGCAATTCACTTTGACGTAACCACAAAACTCCAGAATTCTGGTTTCTGGTAATATATTAAACTTCATGACAAGATCGAAACACCGAACTTGGTAAATAAAAAGAGAATAAAACAAGGACCAAGAAAAATTGAAAATGAGACTAGCAACTGACCAAGTTGCAAAATCATGCCAAAGCAAATGAAAGCGAAAGGGAACATGAAAAAAAGAGGTTCCACATTTTTCCAAAGGGAAAAATGGGGTGTGTTGTGAGACCACACAACATAACACTGATATAATGGTATATATTTAAGTGATTGTATGGGACATTATGCATGACCGAGTGGACTTTAAGTGGACTTCAAGCAATTAAAGATAGAGCGCCAAAAGTCTAGGCACTAGAAATTTAGGCTTGCATAGTGAAACAAGTCCTTTTAATGCTTTCTGTTAAATTTCTATTTAAAAACTTTACAGCTCCACTCCAAGCCTTTAATATTTTTTATGCTATGGACCTCAGTAAGTTGGTTAGTTGAAATTTTGTTAAAATACTTTTTCAATGGTGATCTTCCACCATCTGAAATTTAGGATTTTGTTAATAGTATAATATATATATGTAACTACCAGAAACAATGCATATGTGATATTGTTCTGATGTTATAATATACTTTGAACACTGTTTAGCTATGCCTTTTGTGTTACACTTTTATGACTAAATAAATGTTGACAATCTTATTTTGAGTCAATAATTCTAAGTAATGGAAGTATCATGGATGGACTCATTTTGAACATGTGAAAGTACATGTGATTTTATTTAAGCGTAGAAATGCTCGAGAGTTGGCTACTCGAGGGATCTAGTAGAGTATATAAGTATCTTTATTTTTAGTACTGTTACTTTCATTTTGTACATGTCGAATTTGGTTGAATGATTATTTTTGTGTTGAGCTATGTCAATTGTTCTTGTAGGTCATAGTTTCAAGTTTTTAATCTTAAATTATGTTCATTTGAAAATTTTGGAGCATCCACTCCTGTTGTTAGTTAAAAATTGTCAAGTTTACTTTTTGTCAGCAGTTATTCATTAGCCATTAGTTGTTTTCATTTAAATTTTGCAATTTTACTACAATTGTTCCTTCGTAGGTAATTTATATGCTTTCTAGTCTAACAATCTCATGCTTTCTAGTTTAACAATCTCATGCTTTCTAGTTTAACAATATCATGCTTTCTAGTTTAAACAACTTCATTCTTTCTATTTTAATTGATTTCTAGTTAAATTTCTATTTACAACCATTTCAAGAATTCATAAAATCTAAGAGAGATATCCAAGATGTCCCCTATTGCATACAACCTTCGAACACTACCCGGTCGATATAATTGATACATTTTCAACTAAAGCGATAGGATCTCATGACAACCTATCACATCACTCCATCCACATTCTAAAGCCAAAGAAAAACTTAAACCATGTGAATCTCAAATAAAAAATAATCAAAGCATCCAAATGAAATATAAAAATGACACCCAAACCTACTAATCTAATAGCTAAGGATTTGCATCATTCACTTCATAAATCTATTTTGGATCACTTTGTCCTAAAATATCCTATCATATTCCCTACATCACCCCCCAATCCTACATCCACTTCTCATACAATCATTTAACACCCATCATGGTGTGTGCCAATATTGGTCCTAACAACATTCCCTAATATACACTTCCATCCCATCCTTCCATCGACATGCTTTCCAACCCCTCATCCCTCATCTCACATGTATCCCCTATAAAATCCATTTAATCCATGTCTTTGCATTATCCTTCCATCCTAACAAGGTTCTACCAACATCTAGTAGTCACTCCCACATGGGCTTCCATCACCTTGGTATAGATATAAATTATTGAGTCATCCATCTTCCCTCCTACTCTACCATCAATGTCCTCATCTATCTAATCATTCCTCTTTCCATTTAGCATGTGTAAACTTCTTCAAACATTTAATAAAATAAAAAAATCATGTAATTGTGAAAACCTAGTAAATGTGTCCTAGGGAAGTACCATGATGAAAACCTAAGAAATATGTGTCATGTACAAATTCCCCCATTCATTTTATCTCCACTTGGAGGAAATCTTATTCTAGCTACTCATACATCATCTCCTCTAGCTTGTATATATGCCCTACCTATCATACCTATCTATTCCAATTACTACACCCTTCTTTCAAACTTGATAAAGACAAGGGTTACAATCCATACATGCTTTGTACACCTCTTGGCATATATTCCCATGTTGCACCTTTCATTGCCTTATCCTGCTATCCTTTCATCCCTATATCTTCCCATCCTTACATGTATCCTCCCCTTAAATCAATCAATCCTACCACACACTTTTGTATCCCTTATCCTTCCATCATCCTATCATTATCATCCTAGTTCCTCATCATACATGACATATCTAGAGTGGGGAATCTTATTCCTCTATGACATATTCCTTGGAGATCACATCCTCACCCTCCATCCATCTAACAATTCCTCTCATCCCTTTATAACACAATCCTTGTATCCCCTAATCCTTATCTATGTGTATCCTCCATCCATCGATTCCTCCAACAACCTCATACTTTCATCCAAAAATATATTTTCTATAGTATCTACCTATAGGCTAGCATTTCTAATAGAATCCAATTCCACCTATCCCATTAGGTCATTACTCACATGTAATCCAAATTCTCCTCAAAATCTAAAATCCCAAGTGAATCTTAATCTATGAAATCAAGAAATGAAATCTAATCAAAATCATCCAATAACATCCTTCATCTTATTCCTATCCTTCTATAATGTACGAAATTTGACTTTGAAAAAAGAAAAATAGGTTCCTTTCAAAGTAAACTTTATTACATACACTTAATTTAATTAACTGACTAAAATTCTTAATAAAAGTAAATTGGTGAAAATATCTACTAATAAAAATATTATAAAACATAATAACTATAGAAATAGAAAGTACATATGGTAAAGTACCTACACTATAAATCTAAGAGTCTTGGCCAAGGACGTCAATGCATGGTGTGGAATTCCTTGTGTTGTGTTGTCATCCAACTTAGACACAATAAACAAGTCCCAAAATGTGTAGTTTGAACTCCAAAATCCACCAAACCTACAAAAATAGTAAGATGAGGGGTTGTTTGGGAGTTTTCCTCAATCAAACCCCTTCTTTGTTGTTTCCACCTCCACAAAAACAAATATGGGTAGATAAAATAAAGAAATAATGTGTGTTCTTATTCTAAGTTCTTATAGAGATAAGAATAGGGATTAAAATAAAATGATATTGATAAGGGATGTAATAAATCCCCAAGATGCTTAGAGATACAAGATAAAAAGAATAATGTTACCTAATAGGATTAATAAATCCAAAGAGAACAAGAGAGCTATAAATATTTTTGTGAGAGAACTATAGAGAGTTGTAAAAATTTGTAGAGTTATGTGTAATCTTGAGAGTACAAGAGATCCAAAAGAGAGAGAGAGAGAGAGCCAAGAGATTTTCCAAAATGAAATATTAGTTTCAACAATGAAAATAGGAAGGAAGAAGAAGACAAAAATGAGTTGTATGAATCATTATGAGTCATTTCCATTGACCTTAGAGGGTGAGAAGTGGAAAAATTCTCATAATGATCCTTTTAATGATAAATTACCACAAGATACTAGTGTTATGTATAAATGTATGTGCTAGGTTATAGTATCTAGAAAATTTATCTTCAAAAACAATAGGAGACAAGAATAACATGAGAGAAATGGAAAGGCAACACAAAGACATGGCCCTAAGAAATAAGGTTTGGGCACCCTAAGAGGGAAAAGGCTGATGCAAGGGTTAAAATGAGCCTAAAAAATCATTAAGGGAATGGAAACCAAAGTGGCCATACAATATCGTGTTAAATTACAAGGGTATGCAATTTACAAAACTATATTTTACCCCACCTTAGTGGTCTTGTGAACCTATGAGAATATGCATGTTGAAGTAAAAGGAAAAGATACTAACAATAAATAAAATCATAACACAAAAAATATACTATAGAGTATGATCAAAACTTTCCAATTTGATGAACTATGCCCCCAATCTAAAGAACCTGCAAAAGAAATAGATTAGAAAAAAAAAATCTACACAAGATAAAAAATTTAGAAAATGAAAACAACATATTGGTGTAATTAATTATTTAATTACACTTACATAATTTTACTTAGGATATAAGATTCTTTCTAGAAGTCTTAGTTGGCTTGTCTAGAACTTATCTTATCTAGCTAATGCATCATTTCCTAGGTGATTGGTTTGTTAGTTGTCTCATGTCATAGGATTATGACATTTTTCAACATCATGTTCATTGCTACATCTCAACCTTTCCTATAAAAGGAAGGTGATTATACTCATATGTAATGTACTTCATACCTCATCATTTGATAGGTCTTAATATCAAGCAAGCTCATTTTCTTGCATATCCTCTTATAGAAGGTTTTCATTATTTTTGCAAGTGGTCTTGGGTGTTGAGCTAATATATTCAACTCTTACATGGTATCAGAGCCACATCATACAAAACCCTTCTTAGATTTGAGGGTGGAGCTATTACTAGTGAGAGATCTAGGTTGTTTTAAGTAAAGTTGAGTATGCTCCTCTTGCATCAAATGATGACCTAGAGAATCAGAAAAATATTGAAAAAAGCACCAGATTTGAGGTTGTCTCTACATGTGGGCTTTCATGGCAAGTCACTTTTGGCTTGTGTTGGAGGAAATATGAGCTTATATTTGAGTTCAGGGTAGTTGAGAAAGTTAAGATTGACTTTTTTTTTTTCCTAATCCAACATTTCTACCTAAAGTTGTGAGGGTTTGAATATTTACAAAATCTAGGAGTAGTAGAGCTTCTAGTGCATTTGTAGGCAGATCTGACCTCACCATTGTCTTTAGGAGGCCCAAGAGATGAAAATTGACATCTAACTTGCCCTATTTTTCCTTCACCTATTTGTGAGGAAAATTTTATTTTACCCGGGGTGGTCGTATGACCCTGGGGTCTGGTATAATTTCTTCATTTGCAGCAAAAATAATTTAAAAAATTATCTTCTGCACTTTCTACTGTACTGGGTTCTTTTAAAAAAATTGATTTGGGCTCAATTTGTATTAGATGGGGCTTTATTTAAAATATTTTGAGCATTTTATTATATTTTGGTGGATATATTCTATTGGATCTAATTTTTTTAATTTTTTTTGCAGACTGGTTTTAATATTGCTAGGGTCCATATTATTCTTTGTTGTCCGCTACACAATTTTCTTCACTATCTAGCACTTTATTTTTCTATTGGTATAGGGAATTTATTGGCATGACCAAGCCTTGTACACAATCTTTGTAGATTTGGAAGGGATCATTCTTTTCAGACCATCAGCCTTTGGTCGGCCCCTTTGTCTATAGGGTCATAGATCCTCAATCACCAATGAACACTCATGTCATGTTGGTTCCTTCTTCAGGTTGATGACCGTTCTCTTTACTAGACATGGAATTCATTACCACCGCTGTAGCCAAGTACTTCATTCCACTGATATCGGGCTCCCTTAACTCTCCTGCCAACCAACACTCGGTCGAAGACTTCCACCAGTTTATTCATTTGGAAATCATCACCGAGCACCTTTGATGCTTGTGGTACCTTCATCTGCCATTGCACAATCAAGTTGGCACTAATATTATCTGATTAGGTAGTACATGTATTTATTATGCAGAATTCCATTGGTGTCATAGATCGTTCTTGGCATCTTCCTTGGGTAGGTTTATTCAAATTTTACAATCAACAATTTATATGTTTTGATTTGAAAATTCTTTGTGTCTAACGATATATTTTCAAATTATAATTGTAATATAAAAACTTTGTATTTGTGTCAACCATATTTTATTGGTAGATTTTTATTTTTCCAATGTACACCCCAAGGTCATATGGTAGGACCTGGAGCTAATATTTTGTGCTCACTTAACCTGTGAATTTTCCCCTACCTAGTATTCAGATTTGGCCCCCAAAGTGCCTCATATAGGCCTTTTCTTGCATAACTTTTCGCCAAGATCTCCAAATTCTACAAATAAGATATTGACGGAAAGCTCTCTTTGAGTACTTTGCAATGGTGTAGGTATTTTTGACAAATTTTGTTGTAGATACAATTTATTCACAACTGAAGTCAGATCACCCCTTTGGACCTCCAAGCTCATAACTTTCAACCAATTTCTCCAATTTTGGTGATTCAAGTGGCATTTGGAAGGAATTGAGGAGCTCTTTGATTTGGTTCATGTACTTTTTCCAGATTCAGTCCCAAGTATGAGATATTCATATTTTTGCATATTTTCTTTCTACTTCATAACTTGGACATCCTAACTCTTCAAGAAGTTTTGTTTGTGGGGTGAGTTTATTTTCAGTTATATTATCAAATTTAGGAGGTTTCATATCAGTTTGATTTAGATATTTTCTATAGTGCACTCTTTTTTCTTGTTGACCTCATGGTTGAACCAAGATTTGAAGTGTTGACTACTCGTAAGTATGTTGGAAGAATGAGTAGGTTATCTATATGTTTTCATTGATGTCACCATGTTGGTAGGTGTTGGTAGCTTGGTTCGGTACTTTATAACCAATGTGTATAACTAACTTATTTTCTATGGTGGTTGATTTGGTATTTTTTGGTGCCCCTCTGGTATACTAATCCGTATTTCTCCACAGCTGAAATTTTATGATTGTGGTTTTTGGAAATTAATTATGGATGTTAAAGGCATGCATGATCAGGTTATTTCATGTTCTGGTTCTCATACGTCGAAGTGACATTATTCTGGTTGCATTGAAGACTATTCCTAACCAACTTGTTAAGTTAATTTTGATATGATATAAAAACTTATGTGTGATATGTTTTCTCGTCCAAGCCGACATAATGCAATATGCTAATAGTTAAATTTCCATTTGGAAAATATTTTGTAATCTATTGGAGCTGACAATTGATATCCTTTAAAATTGAATTGCATCTAATTATGCCAACCTAATTGATGCTTGCAATGGAGATCAGATATAAATATATGGTGAACAATTTCTAAAGAGAAGAGAGAGTGTGTGTGAAAGATAGACAATCGAGAAGAGATAGAAGAAATAGTGAGCGAGTAATGAATGTAAAGGTGTGATAAAAAAAGGTAGCAGTTGATGTAAAATGAGTGAAGAATGAAGGGTGTAAAGTTTGAATACTAAGCATCTCTGGAACTGTATCAGTACATGATAGGTACATCTTTCCAGTTTATTTTTGGGCTATAAAGCCTATTTCTATTTTGTATAATCTTTTGTAGATAGTGAGCCTCCTTGTTGGACAGTGAGTCCCTTTTGTAGGCAGTGAACCTTTGTACTTGGACAGTGAGTCCTTCTTTTGGTAGTGATCCTCTTTTGAAAATAATATATAGTGCGAGTTAAACCTCACCGTGGTTTTTCCCTCATTGGGTTTTCCACGCAAAAAATCTAGTGTTCTTTATGTTGATTAACTTTTTGTTATTTGTATTCCATGCTCATATTTAATAACAGAATAGTGTGGTTGAAGAATTGATAAGTGATAAAGTTTAAGTTGTTATTTGTGTGACAACTGATTCACCCCCCCTCTCAATTGTCATGTTCCTATTTAAAGATTGGTATTAGAGCTTTTGGTTCCTTGGTGAAGATCTTAACTGCTTGAGGAAGATCTTGAAGGCTGGGTGAATGGATGATAAAGGAGAGCTCAGGACTGCTCTTGAAGATCTTGATAAGGTGGAAAGAGAAAATAGATATCTGAAAGAGAATCTTGATGAAGCAAATGAATGTGCTTGGAAACTGAAGGAACCGTTGAAGAAATTTAAGGAAAGACACAGAGAAGTAAGTGAATAGCTAAAACAAGAGATAATTAGACTGAAATTGACTATAGAAGAGAAGAAGAGGATTGAAGAATGTTTGAATACAATGGTGCAAAAAAAAATTGATGAATGTTCTAGACTCGAGCAGGAGATAGTAAACTTAAGAGTGGAACTAGAGAAGGCTAAACTTTGTGAAAATAATTTTAGATCTAGCTTTGGTAAACTTGAAGAACTACTTGCAGGATAGAAACCATGTAAAGACAAAGGTGGCTTGGGAATTGATACTAGTGAAAGTTCTAAAGATGTGAAGAATAATCAAGGCAAGATGAAGTAAAGAAGGAATTTTCTAAGAAAACCACTTGTGAGATAGCCTAATGCACAAAGGTACCCCTCTTTTATGGTGTTTGTTTTTCTTGTAATAAATATGGTCATAGAGCAACTGAATGGAGGAGCAAGATAAACCAATTTTTTGGTTCCCTTTCCAAAAAATGTTTTGAATGTGGGAAGATTGGACATAAGACTACAGAGTGCAAATATCAAGTGAGAATGATCAATCAGGTAAATAGAAACATGTTTAATGAAGGAAAAATGAATCAATTCTTTAATGGCTACTGCTATACCTATAATAAATTTGGACACATAGTAAATCAATGTAGATCGAGGAATAATGGAGGACAGTTTAATCAGAAAAGTGTGATCTATTATAACTACAACAAACTTGGACATGTATCTAAATTTCGTAAGAATAAGAATGAAAAGAAGTCTACTTTGGAAGAGAAGAGTGATTTGGTAAAGAAGATTAAAAAAGAAGAGATGAAGCAAGAGATGGATAAGGTATGGAAGAAGAAAGAATAAGAAGAAAAATCTAAGACTCCTAATGTGTCTATGCCCTCATCCGATACAAATGACTTATTCAGAATTTAGACCTAGCATGGTCTTAGGGGGAGCATTATCAAAATATTATAAAAACCCCCTAGAAGAATGGAATGTCAGAGGCTGACACATGGTTAGAACGTGAAGAACAATTATTTAGAGGTGTTGGAAAAGGAACCAGAGGAAAATATATTGGTATGAGGATTTGCAGACAAAATAAGGGATTTCTATGATAAGAAGAATTTTTTAACAGCTTTTTGGTGTCTACTACATTTAATGTGTTTTAGGGTAAGTTCGATGGTGTATAAGATGGAGTTTACAAGTATTTTTGGTTAAATCATGCTTTTGAAGAGCTTGAAAAAAAGCCTAGAATGATCTTGGAGTGAGCCTGAACCATTTCTGAAAGGAATTTGAAGAGATTATATTAGGTAATCTGGAAACCTTATCTCTGGTTGCAAAGGGAAAGAAGAAAATTGAAGAAGTTTCATTGAATTTTAAGAAAGCACAACAATGGATAGTATATCATGTGGAGTTACCCTCTGAAGACAAAAAGTGTCAAATTAGAAGAATATGATCATAGGAAAATGAAAGGAATTGAGCTAGGGTTGAGCGAAGTCGAACTATAGAACATAAAAACCCTAGGGATGGATTTATGGAGTAAATTTTCATGGATTACAAATAAAGAGGTTATCTTGTTCTTGTCGAATCATTTCAAGGACAAAACCATTGTTTTGGACAAACCCTAATTGATCTCGAAGGAAGCAATCAAAGTGATCACTGGATTATGAAGCGTTGGAGAGCTCCCTGGAAGGAAAACTGTGAAATATAAAGATGTGGAGGAGCTGACTGGCATCAGTAGAGATCTTAGAGCACTGTTGATTTAGTCGTTAGGAATGTTGTGTATGGTATTTCATACAAAATTTATTTTAGAAACCGTGAAAGTTCAACTTCAGCAATTATCGTACATATTGCCCACATGATGTTGAAGGAGAACAAATAGTTTGATTTATGTAGCTTGTTGCTTGAGAATTTTCTTGAAATTTTTTGAATGTCATTGGTTGAGAATTATCCTTTTCATTTTGGATCCTTGTTGGTGTGTCTGGTGTTTTACTTTTTGAATTCTCTACCGGGAAATGATAATGTGATGTGGGAATCTGGTATCCCTATTGGAAAGCAAATTTATAGATATCTAGATTCTTTGGAAGATAATGTAAACATGTGCAGATCATATTTCTCATCTTTGAAAGTAAACCCTTGCTCTAGTATATCTACATCAAGTTGATTTGAAGTGGGCTCTTCCTTTGGAAAAAGAGAATTGGAGGGTGTTATCAGTGATTCTCATCCGGAATCAAAAAGGAGAAAAGAGACAACTGAAGAAATCATTAACATTTTGGATGAGAAGGAGAAATAACCTCTGACTAGAACTGAATCCCCTGATCCTAATGAAATCGAGTCTATGATAGTTGAAGGAAAAATAAAGAAGATCGGTGAGTTATGGAATGTTGCCTCACCTATTGATAAAAAAAGAGAATTGGAGGGTGTTATCAGTGATTCCCCTTTGGAATCGAAAAGGAGAAAAGAGACAACTAAAGACATCATTGAAATTTTGGATGAGAAGGAAAAAGAATCTCTGATTGGAACTGAATCCCCTGATCCTAATGAAATCTAGTCTATGATAGTTTAAGAAAAAATGAAGAAGATTGGTGAGCTATGGAATGCTTCCTCACCTATTGACAAACTAAGAATTGATGATGCTCTAGTAGAGTATCTACTTTAGAAAGGTATTGAAGTATTTGATGTTTATGATTTCTTACTAGAAAATCTGATTGAGATTGTTGAAGAAAGGATGTTGCTTGAAGGTCTGAAAGGATGTAAGATGGGAATCTTGGTTGAAAGAAGATGTGAAAAGGCTAAGCAGAGATTGTCTGGATTGATCGTGGAAACAAAGAAGTGTATTAAAGAAATTTTATATGTTTACAAGTATTTTCTTCGGAGGCCTGTAGTTGTAGATAATTTCAGAAGTAGAATTGAAGCAATTGAAGTTGAAGTAAACAACATTGGAAAGAATTTTGATATATTTGTAGATAAAGAAGGGAAGCAAAGAATAAGAGTTGGTGAACTACAGGTTGAACTAATCATTACACAAAGACATAGAGATGATGTGACAAAGACCTTCTGGCTTCTTAAAGAAATTGTTGAAGTTTAGTTAGAGCATCTTTTTCAGAATTCTCATTGATGCAAAAGATGTTGAGAAACAATGCTCCGGTGTAGCTTGGTCACCCTCTTTTACTCTATTGGGATTATTGGAAAGTACATGCACAAGATTGGAGTCTGTTGTATTCAACTGGAAGAAGTTGTATCCAATTCTCAAGGAAAGGTATAAGAAGGTATTCCAGGTGAAGAATGTCATCTTCACTTAATTTTTGTTTGCTTAAAAGCTCTAGATTGTTGGAAGTTTTTGAAATTTTTTATGTTACCCTGTTTACACTCAATTTTGGCACCCTTTTCTATTGATGTCAAAGGGGGAGAGTGTTGGAGATAGTGGAGAAAGTTAAAAGTTTTTGAGGAAAGAAGGAGAATTTTGTTTACATGTTGCCATCAATGACAAAGGGGGAGATTGTTGGAAGAATGAGTAGGTTATATATATGTTTTCATTGATGTCACCATGTTGGTAGATGTTGGTAGCTTGGTCTGGTACTCTAAAATTGGTGCATATAACTGACTTATCTTCTTTGGTGGTTGATCTGGTATTTTTTGGTGCCTCTCTGATATACTAATTTGCATTTCTCCATAGTTAACATTTTCTGATTGTGGTTTTGGGAAATTACTTATGGATGGTAAAGGCATGCATGATCAAGTTATTTCATGTTCTGGTACTCGCACGTCGAAGTAACATTATTCTAGTTGCATTGAAGACTATTCCTGGCCGACTTGTTAAGTTAATTTTGATATGATATGAAAACTTATGTGTGATCTATTTTTTGGTCTGAGCCAACATAATGCAATGTTCTAACAGTTGAATTTCCTTTTGGAAAATATTTTGTAACCTATTGGAGGTGACAGTTGATATCTTTTAAAATTAAATTGCATCTAATTGGTTCGACCCAATTGATGCTTGCAATGGAGATCAAATATAAATATATGGCAAATAGTTTCTAAAGAGTAGAGAGAGTGTGTGAAAGATAGATAGCAGAGAAGAGATAGAGAGTGAGTAATGAATGTAAAGGCGCGATTAGAAAGGAAACAATTGATGTAAAATGAGTGAAAAATGAAGGGTGTAAAGTCTGAATACTGAGCATCTCCAGAACTGTATCAGCACATGATAGGTGCATCTTTCTAGTTCATTTTTGGGCTGTAAAGCCTTTTTTTTTTTGTATAATGTTTTGTAGGTAGTGAGCCTCCTTGGTTGACAATGATTCCCTTTTGTAGGAAGTGAGCCTTTGTACTTGGACAGTGAGTCCTTTTGGTAGTGAGCCTCTTTTGAAAATACTATATAGTGTGAGTTAACCCTCGCAGTGGTTTTCCCTCATTGGGTTTTCCACATAAAAAATCCGGTGTTCTTTGTGTTGATTTACTTTATGTTATTTTTGTTTCATTCTCATATTTAATAACAGAATAGTCTGGTTGAAGAATTGATAAGTGATTAATTTTAAGTTGTTATTTGTGTGACAACTGATTCACCCATCTCAGTTGTCCTATGCCTATTTAACAAACTATCACACATGGAAGGTAAAAATACAGAGATTTTTTTTCTCAAAGGGTTTGTGGTCCACTTTGAGTGATCACCAACCTAATTTTACCAAATAATATGAACGATTTTCTCATAGGAATAAATGTGATGAAGCTATGAGATTAATTGCAATGCATGTTTTAGATAGTTTATTCTTTCATATTGAGGAGTGTACAACTCCTAAGAAGGTTTGGGATAAGTACAAGACTCTCTTTGGTGTAGTTAGTGATCTTTGGTGCAGTAGTGAGGTATGTGCCATGCAAATGGAGTCTGAATTGGCTTCACTTTCTACAGATGCATTTTCCACCATTGAAGACTACTTGGTAAAATTCAAATCACTAAGATCTCAATTGGTAGGATGTGGCAAGGAAAAGACTGATAAAGAGTGCATCTTTTTAATTTTTTCTAAGTTGAAAGGTTCCTTTACATAATTTTCTACTTCCTTCTATGCAACAATGGATGGTTTAGGTGATTCCTTTGTAATGTGATCATTTGAGACATTTTGTGATAGGTTGACTATAGAACAAGAAAAACTTAGTCAGCTTGATACACATACTAAGAATCATGCTTTAGTTGCATCATCATCATCTAAGGATAAAGGAAAGAAAAAATTCAAACCTAAGGCAGAATCTAAAGAACCTCCCACCTCTTCAAAAGAGGAAAAACCTAAGAAGGAGAAGACTAAATATGGTTATTGTAAAAAACCAAGGCATGGTGAACACACTTGTTACAAGAAAGAGTTAGATGAAATGAGGCAACTCTTAAAGGAACACAAATTTTCTTTTTCTTCTAAGTCTAAAAGCTCATCATCTTCTTCGTCTCAATCAACATCTACTACACACACTGGGCATGCAAGCATTGCAAATATGAGTGATATGATAGATGATTATAAGCAAAAAGGACATTTCCCTTGTTGTCACACATGTTGAAAGGTCTCAAAATTGGATTCTTGACTCTAGAGCCTCCTATCATATATCAAGAAAACCTGAAAGGTTTTCATCTTTGAAGCATGCTTCACTTATGAGTATCTTGATGGCTAATGATGTGTATCTTGATGTATTTGGTAAAGGGGTTATTGATGTGCCACATGGTAGCTTTAATAGTGTGCTTTGTATTCCTTATATTAAGCACAATCTTCTTTCAGTATATTAGATAGCACAGACTGGTAAATCAATTGAGTTTACTCTAGATTCAATCTTCATTCAAGATTTGGATACTAATCAACTTATTGCAGTGGGTAGGGCCAATTGTCAGGAAAAGATCTGCTACTTTTCTCATTTTGTTCTTGATGGTGAATGTTCTAGAAATGACTCTCCTAGATCTAGTGTGGATAGTTTTTCAGGTGGTGGATGTCATGGATGGTTAAACCTCACCATTCATAAGCCATGTAATGAGGTTGCATCTCCTCCTGCCTCTTTAGATTTGAGCTAGACTTTAGATGAGCAGGATACTTGTGGTTTTCCAGATATGAACATACAAGATGGGTTCATGACAAGGATATCATATTTGGTATGTCATACTTCTTCAACATATTTGGAGGACTTGTTTGAGGGGGCTTCTCTCCTTCTTGATCATTCATCTTTGGAGGTTTCTCTTTAATCTCCACATTATTTGTCTTCCTCCTTGATTGGGGTAACACTTGATTTTTTTGAGGCATCTTCAAAGGCTCTTGACACATCTTCAAAGATTTCATGCTTCAGTCTACTTCCCTCTTGCTTCTTCATGGAGATGAAGTTTCTTCAGCATCGGCCATTGGATATTTTTCTTCCCAAGGGGAGATACATTGTTTTTAGGCATTTGATTCTCTTTAGTCTCCAGACATTCTTCAATGGTTTTGGAGTTACTTCATTATGGGGGGCTATGTAGTCTCTTTCTTTCCCTCCTATGGGGGAGCTTTTGTAATATATATATATGTGATGGATGGTGTACTTGGGGTATCACAGAGTCCTCCATCCTTCCTCACATCATTTCTTTCTTTTGTTTCTTTTCTCTCTTTTGGAGAGGAGTTTTGTCCCACTGCATTTTCTCCTTTTTTTTGGTTGTGAGATATTTCTTTTTGCTTTTGTACATGGGTACCTAACATTGCCTAGTATCCGAGACCCATCTTTGCATCATTTGCATAATAAACTTCTCCCTAATTTGCACTTATGGGGGGTATTGGTGTAATTAATTATTTAATTACACTTACATAAGTCTACTTAGGTATTCATTTATTCGTAGGTATCATTTTCTAGGTGATAGGATATAAGATTCTTTCTAGAAGTCTTAGTTGGATTTTCTAGAATTTATCTTATCTAGCTTTTTGTATGGTTTCTAGGTAGTTATTTTGTTAGTTGTCTCATGTCATAGGATTATGAAAATTTTCAACATCATGTTCATTACTACATTTCAACCTTTCCTATATAAGGAAGGTCATTGTACACATTTGTAATATACTTTATACCTCATAATTTGATAGAACCATCCCTACCACCTAGAGGATCATATACTGCTCCAAAATCAAGTCCAAATGACTATAGTTTCTTAGACCAATTGAAGAAACCCCCCCGCTCAAATCTCCATTTTGGAGTTGCTAAAATATCGCCAGCACATAGGGACATCCTAGAGAAAGCCTTGCCTGCATCCACTGTTCCCACCAACATTGACACAAATCAATTCCAAGCCCTGATCAGACACATCACTATGCCCCATCTTCTTACATTTTCATAACATGATCTCATACACAACCATCCCATAATTGCACATTACATCTAGATGTCTTGGTTCACAAGAATAATGTCAAGAGAGTCTTGGTGGATGGAGGTACTGGTCTCAATATTTGTACTTTGTATCTAATCAATAACCTAGGGTTTTATGAAGATGTTATTGAAAAAGGAAAGGGTATTACCATCCAAGCCTATGATGATCAAGAACGGGTATCCCAAGGCACCATCCAACTCGCCATTCAAGTGGGGCCATCCATCATGGAAACCACATGCCAAGTCCTTGACCTAGAGCTTCCTTATAATATTCTCTTAAGGTGTCCATGGATACATGGGATGCAAGAAGTTGTATCTGCCTATCACCATTGCATCAAGTTTCCTTATCAAGATAAGGAAGTAACCATCCATGGCGAACCTGAACCATTTTACTACTACAAGAGTTTGGAATCTAAATACTACAAAATCCCACAAGTGCCTAAGAACAATAAAGGACCCACATCTTCCTGTGTTGATACATCCACCTTGGCGTCCACATCTAAGACAAAGACACCCTCCATCCAGAATATCCTTGATAGCAAAGCAATGATTAAATCCACAACCACTTAACAAAACATCTCAGACCTTTAAGGTGGAATCTACCACTTTCAAGTAGTGGGGAGACTTAAGAAAAGAAGTTGTGGATAAAAAGGATGTATCAAACTTTCTCTACCAAGATAATAGACTTGCACCCATTCTTCCAATGGAGGATGGAAAAAAGGGTCTACAACTGATGTTTGGTTGGGGCTATAACAAAAATGAAAAACAGGGGCAAAATGAAAATGGCTTACTAGAACCCCTCATTCCTAAGAAATTTTTAAAGAATCTTGGCCTTGGTTGTACCACAAGTAAGGTGACCATTCTTGGAAAACATACTCCTATTAAGACAATCAAGGCTTCCCCTCAGTTATCGATATCCACTGACCTTCCCCTCGATAACTATACCTTTGATATAACTGACCTATTCGATGAGGATTCTAATGTTTTCATGATAACCACCACGTCATTTGAGCAAAACCCTCCCAACACTGAGCTACAACTTGTATATCCCCAACTCATAAACTGGGACCAACGAGGACCACCAATCCTGGATTTGTTCAAAAACAATGAGGCTCTTTCTGAATTCATGAGACTAAGAGACAACATACCATATGGAGATCATAAAGTAGGATTCGACATTGAGTTGGATACACATACATACTATGGGGAAACAATTGAATCTCTTAGTTGTAAAATTGAAAATCTAAGAGTAACGTCTCGATCCTTAAGTGAAAACCACATTGTCGCACTTTTTATCCCAAAATAGTAAAAAAAAGGATGTATCCGATGGTGAAAACCTCTCTGAGGCACCAAAGGATGAGGGATTCAATCTTCCCCTTAGTGCTATTCATCAAGAGAAATCATTAGTCCTAGCAGAAAAGTGCAATCTAGTGAATTTTGGAACAAAAGAGCCCCCACAAATCACCTTATATGGAGAATCACTTTTGACTGAAGAACAAGAAAATCTAGCAACATTTCTGAAGGAAAGGAAGGTAAACTTTGCGTGGACATACAATGACATGCCAAGCCTTGATCTTGAAGTGGTTGTCCATCATCTAGCAGTATATCCTAAGGAAAAACCTATGAGACAAAAATTGAGAAAGATGCATCCGCAAATAGCCTTATTGGTCAAACTAGAGCTACAAAAACTTCTTGATGCAGGATTCATCTGACCCATTGATTAGCCAGAATTGGTTTCCAACCTTGTACCTATTTCTAAGCCCACTGGGGGCATCAAAATATGCACCAACTTCAGAGACTTGAATAAAGCATGTCCCAAGGACAATTTCCCCCTCCCCAACATAGATATGATTGTAGATTTAATTGCGGGGCATGAAATGTTATCATTAATGGACAACTCCTCAGGATACAACCAAATCATGATTGCAGAGGATGACCAACATAAAATAGATTTCACTTATCCGTGGGGCACCTACTGTTGGAATATGATGCCATTTGGGATAAAGAACACTAGAGCCACATATCAAAGGGATATGAATTTGATCTTTCATGATATGATGCACAAAACTGTATAGGACTATGTGGAAGACATATTAGCCAATCCAGGTAGCATCAAGACCATATATCAACATTAGGCCCAATCTTTGACAAGCTCGAAGAGTATAAGGTATAACTCAATCCCAAGAAGTGTGTCTTTGATGTAACTTTAAGAAAGCTCTTGGGGTATATTGTGTCAATGAGAGGAATCGAGATAGATCTTGCAAAGGTCAAAGAAATTCTCGACATGGAAGCATCACAGACATTGAAATAAATAAGGGGTCTACAAGGAAGGCTTCAATCAATCAGAAGATTCATAGCATAGTTAGTCGATAAGACCATCCCCAATTCTCATCTAATTCACAAGGGGGGTAGCATACAAGTGGGATGAGAAGTGTGACAAGGCATTCAACCAGATCAAGGAATATCTACTAACATCACCTATCCTTATGCCACCAATCCTGAAAAAACCATTGATACTATACATCTCAACTACATCAACAACTCTTAGTGCTCTTTTGGCTCATCATGATGAAATAGGAAAGGAAAGAGAAATCTACTTTATCAATAGAACTTTAGTGGGAAATGAGCTCACTTACAATTTCATAGAGAAGGCTTGCCTTTAGGTGTAAGGAAACTATGCAGCCATAAAATGACAATTTCCACATAACCCAAATCTGAAACATGCAAGTAAAATACTCAACATCAACATGCAAGATAATAGACAACATACCCATCAAAGATGACACAAGATATACCCTGGGAAAACCCTCAAGAGGGAAAAACCCAGCCTCCAAAAGCATCCACACTCCATGTATTATTCAGCAATGAAAACCCATTACAATACATCTGCAGAGACTCCATGAACACTTCTGAAGCACAAGCTATCCATGCATTCTATGTGACCAAGCATGAATCCACACATCCCATGCCATGCTTCAAACCCTCACACATGCACAAGCTCAACCTTGACCAACTTTTTGATCCAAATCCCCTAAACAACTACCCTTGTGGTTGCTTTTATAGAAACAAGCTCCCACAAAACCACCAAGTGGTATTACATAAACCATGTGCCCAAAATACTACATGTGACCCCACATTTAATATTGGGTACTTTATTATTTTATTATTATTCCCCAATATTAAATAATTACATTTAACAAAGTCCCAATGTTACATACAACAAAGTGGCCCCAACATTATAACTCCTTGTGATGCACGTTCACCTAAACCCCTAGGTGCAACACACACATAATAAATAAATAAAACATTACAAACATTATGCAAGGTGTACAACACCTAATTCTAATTCTTGCGGTTGTGTTTGCCTCACAAAAATTCAGACACTACATGCTAGCTCATCAGATAAAGCTTATTGTTAAGATAGATCCACTGAAATATCTATTGGCTAAGGCAACACTCATAGGTCGAATGGCTAAGTGGGTCATAATATTGACAGAGTTTGACATAGAATATGTGGAACGAAAAGCCATCAAAGGGAAAGCAATTGTAGATCAACTGGCCAAAGTACCTATATATGCATAAAACCCACTAGTATTAGAATTTCTAGATGAGTCAATCTTCCTCCTAAATGAAGCAGATCATTGGAAGATGCATTTTGATATCTCCTTTACACAACATGGAGCAAGAGTAGGTATTTTGTTTATCACACCATAAGGGGATTCCATTCCAAAATTCTATCGATTGTCCTTCCCATGTACTGATAATATTGCAAAGTATGAGGCCCTTATCATAGGACTTAGAATAGCGGTACAATGGAAAATCATCAAACTATAGGTCTTTGGGGATTCACAATTGATCATCAATTAGGTCAATGATGAGTACAAAACCAAAGACGATAAGCTTACCCCCTACAAGAAGTTGGTTGAAGATCTCAAAGAGTTCTTCATTGATATAACATTTGAGTAGATACCCCAAATGAATAATAGAGTTGTAGACACTATGGAAACCATTGGATCCTTGCTAGAAATCCCAAAGAACACACACATGTGAGTTCCTCATAGATCAGTTTCTCGTCCTAGCTTTTGAAGTACCATAATCAGAGTTTGTGTGCAAAATCATTGGTCCTGATGATCCTTGGTATCATGACATATTCACCTATCTAAAAATAGGAATCCTCCCTGATGATATCACCTCAAACCTAAAGAAAACCTTTGTTAAAAAGTCATCTCGTTTCATTATCCTAGGAGAGACTCTTTATGATAGAAGTATCAAGGGGACCCTATTACGATGCCTTAACCCCGAGGAAGCCTTGATTTCCTTAACCGAAGTACATGAAGGCATTTGTGGATCACATTCAAGTGGTATGAATTTGGCCAAGAAACTATTGAGGATAGGGTACTATTGGCCCACCATGGAGAAAGAAGCTCATGACTATGTCAAGAAGTGTTTTCAGTGTCAGCAACATGGTGACCTTATCCACACACCAGCTCAAGAACTTCAACCCATCATTACTCCTTGGCCTTTTTCACAATGGGGAGTCGACCTCATAGGAAAGATCACACCAACCTCATCCAATGGCCACAAGTTTATCATTACCACTGTGGAGTACTTTAAAAATTGGGTTGAGGCCATCCCTATTACCTATATCATGGGAAAGAAGATCTCTAAGTTCATCATAAATTACCTCATCTACTGCTATGGTGTTCCCTAAGCCCTTATCTCAGATAATGGGTCACCTTTCAGGAATCAAGATGTTCATGAGTTGTGCCAAAAATTCAATATCCAACATCGGTTCTCTACCCCATATTACCCCCAAGGTAACGACCAAGCCGAGGCTTCTAATAAAACCATTTTGAAAATCCTCAATAAAATAGTCGACGAAGCTGGTCGTGACTGACATCTACAATTAAACCTTTCCCTATGGGCCTATTGAACCAGTATCCACATACCTATAGGTGCTACACCCTTCTCCCTGGTCTATGGATATGAGGTTATCCTACCTATTGAGGTTGAGCTTCCATCCTTGAGAATATCATTGTGAGATCTTATTGCTGATGAAGAGTATAAGGTGTCACGATTGAATGAGCTATAGCTATTGGATGAATGTCATTTAGATGCCTTGAACCACTTATAGGTTTATCAGAACCATCTCAAGAGGAGCTACAACAAGAAGATCAAAATTTGGTCCTTCCAAGTCAGAGAGATCATGCTGAAGGAGAACCAAAAGAATGTACCAAATCCAGACATCAAGGGAAAGATTGAAACCAACTGGTTGGGACCCTTCATCGTCACAACCGGTTACAAATTAGGAACATATCAGTTGTCCACACCCGAAGGTGAACCCTTGCAAGATCCCATCAATAGCTCCCATCTCAAAAAGTTTTATGCCTAGGCTTGGAATGTGTAAATCCAAAATACAAAAAATCAAATATATCAAAATCCAAAAAAAAAAATAAAAAAATTTAAAACACTAAAGAAAAAAATCATCCTCTAAGTGAAAACCGCTTCAATGGCACATTGGGCAAGTACCTTGGTGAAAACTTGGCAATCAAGCACCTTGTGTAAATAAAGAACTTTCCATCCACCATTGATTCTTTGGCTTGTTCCTGCATCACTTTCATCCATCACATTCCCTTATTATTTTTGTCACCCATTCGCATCCACATCATGGCTCGATGTTGAGTACATATCATGTTCCATCCTAGTACTACCTGGCACTTTCCTAAGGATAGTTCGTCCTACCTATATCGAAGTAGTCTATCTCATCACACTGGGGGCATTTCCCTATACCTGCACCAGATCGGATTTGTGTATATCCTTTAAATATTTCATAACATCGAAAAATCCATCGGATTTGTGTATATCCTTTAAATCTTTCATAACATCGAAAAATCCAAAAACATTCATAAAATCACAAAATCCAAAAACATCCAAAACATATCAAAATCCAAAAATAGGTTGAAAACAAAAAAGGTCAACAACCATAGTAACCATGTCCAACTATGAGGTCTCTGTGTTTATAACATAGGCAAGGATAATCTTTGATCAACTCTCGAGGCCCCTAGGGTAGGTCCTTTAGGTGTCCATCATAATAAACTTGCAATCCAAATATATTCATAGTTCTCATCAATAAATGTGTCTATGTCATTCAAACTGTGTGGTCTCTACGTGTATAATGTAGGCAAGACTAATCATTGATCAGCTCCCGAGACCCCTAGGATAGTCTTTTAGGTTAGGTTCTTGGTCAAATTCTCAGAAAACATTAGAAAACATTAGAAAACTTGAAAATCAAAACATTTGTAAAATACCCCCAAAATCAAAAACAGCCTCAAAATGTTACAAAAACATTAAAAAAATAAAAAATATTTGAAAAAATCCATTCATTTCATTTCACTTCACCCATGATAATCAATCATCCATAATAAATCAATCATCACCTTCATCCTTTGGAAAAACAAATAGAAACAACCACAACAATTAGCAAAATAAAACTTTTAACACAAAATCACAATCGAAACAATAAACTTTTAAATGCAAAATCAAACTCTTGATCTCATTTTAGCAAACATGTCAATCGAACCTTATATCAATAGTCTTTCAAACAACCTATCAACTTGCCACCATCCACTAACATGTCCTAGGATGCATCCTTCCTATATTGGACATTAGCTTTGGCAGTCACTTTGGATACTTATCTTAAACAAAACACATCCCTTTGGCTAGAGGTATGAAGAACATTAGCTTGTTTGTTCTCTTGATCTTTCCTTATGATTTATCTTATTGCACCCATTCCAATGACCTCTCGATGATGTCTATCAAAATGATATAGATATATTTTGATTTACATTAAACTAATTGTCTATCAAGCTAATTGTTGTACATCATTCAAAACCAAAACTTTCTAGGAAACGATCTTTTGATTTACATTAAACTACTATGGAAAATGTTTGATGTGTTTCAAGTAACAACCTACATATTAGAGTCATAAATCCCTATCTTCTTGATAGATACTGACTTCACCAACTAGGATACTTTGTGAGCAGTTGGAAGGTCATCCCCTGCTCAACCATAGAAAATTTCCACTTCACTTCCTCTCGTGACCCCTGCAAATGAAGTCATTAACCCTCCAATAATAGCAAAAGTCCAAAACCCTGTTGATTCACCCAACTCCTAGTTGAATTCCCTAGAAAATATCCCAGTTGTAGACCCCAATTTTAATTGAAATAACATAGATATCAATATCAAATAGATGCCAAGAATGGCCAATGGAACTGAAGAAAGCAGATGATCCAAAAAGTATGTAACATTAAGAGTGCCTAGTGCATCTCCAATACAATAAAAGAAAACTGAAACAAACAAAAATAGTTGTCAAGTTTGAAAGCATATTTTAAAGAAGATCCTCTTTTAAATATTATCAATTTTTTTAATGATAATATTAAAGGTCAGTAACCCTTATTGCATTACATATATAGTTGATCATTAGGTGTGCATGGTTGAACTTCATGTCCATGTTGGCTATCTTGAGGACACCCTAAACATTATTACTAAGATTCCAATTAAACCTTTGCTCATATATAAATATAGGTTGAGTATTCCAGCAACACTGCTTTTTTAGTTGGATCCTAAAAATTTTGCAACTTATGTTTCTTCTCTAAAACATCTGTGCAAAAGTGGGAAGGTGTGGTGAGGTTCAAATAGTAAGGAGATTGATGAAAGATAGAGGAAATAAAAAGATACATGCATGTAGGATTGAAGGGCATAAAATGGTACATGCTTTTTTGTGTAGGAGACATATCACATCCACAAACTATTGAAATAATGGATGCACAATGCCCCTATGAATTTGTAGTCTTCAAGAGGACCTTTTCCATTAAGAAATTCACCCACACATAAAGTTTTGCAACATAGGCATGCAAATAGATATTCTATTATGAGATGATTTATAATTGTACATATGCCCTGATTATATAGGCAAGAGTGAAATCTAGAATGCATTATGATGTTTCCAAGTGTCTTGATCAAACAACATGTGACAACATGTAAACCCTAACTAACTACCTAGGGAATGATGAAGTGATTGAGATAAGTTCTAAATGATATTCTAGAAGGAATCTTATCTCCTAAATACATAGAAAGGGGGATGACCCCATTATTAATGATTTTCCTAATAATGCAACCTAGGAATTAATTAAATATAATTCCTAAGTAAACTTATGCTAGTGTAATTAAATAATTAATTACACCAACACCCCCCATAAGTGCAACTTAGGGAGGAAATGAAAATTCAATGATTATGCAATGTTGATTGGTCTCGGCTACATGATGGCCATTTTAGGTACCATTTAAAAATGAGAATGAAAATGCAACTACCCTCCCAAAAATGGAGCAAAGGGAAAAACTTAGTGGGAAGAAAACCCCTCTCCAAAAAGGAGATAAAATGCAAAAAAGAGATGGAAGAGTGATGATTGGAGGTCTAACATCAGTACCTCCAAGAACTACAACCATCATAAATACAAAATATGAACAAAATAAAAGACTATATATCCCCCCATAAAGGAGAGTGGTCCCCTCAAGAACATCTTCAAGAGCTATAGAGAAATGGTGAGCCAAGTCAGCAAGACCTGTCATGAACCCATATGGATGCCACAAATCTGAAGAGGAGAATGAACCCTGCTCTATTGAACCAAATCTCAATGGAGAGGAAGGAGATGATGAAGATGGTGCCAAAACAAGATCCAACTCAATCCAACCACCACAACCCTAGCGATGAGGAGAACTGCTTCCTACCCTAGAATCTGGAGAATAAGGAACCTATTGATTTGAATTATCCCAAAACTTAGAGAATTTGTACACCTGAGATTGATGATCAGCTACACCATAGGCAATGAGTGTATCGAACTCACCCCAAATGAGTGTTGACTCAGATGTAAACTCAATGTGAAGACCCTCCTATGCAAGCTGATAAATAGAAAGCAGATTATGAGCCATTCCGGGAATATAAGCTACATCATGTACACACCCTCCATCCAAAGTGACATCACAAAGAGCAGATACATGAACAATGTTAGAATTGGCAGTGAACATCCTATCGAACTCTGGTGGTCTCATTGTATCCCAAAGGATATGATCATGAGAACTAGTGACATGTTGAGAAGCTCTTGAGTTAATGAACCAACCCTCCCATCTATCAACAAGGGTAGTGATTAAAGCATGTCCTTTTCCTTGGATATCAGTTGTGGCAATACCTATAACTCCTGTAGATGACTCCTCATGTGAATAAGAGTGGTGTGATTTTATGGAAGGAGGAAGAGTGATATTGTGATCTTGAAGAATTTGTCTCAAATCATGGATCTCCTCTTTGAAGCATGTCTCCTCATGATGTCCAAGCCCATTGTAAAAAGTGCATTTGGGCCTCTCCTTCTTAGGCTTGTCTCCTTTTGATGTGATGCTTCACTAGATCCTATCTTTTAATTTCCTTTTTTCTTTCCTTTCCCTTTAGATGGAGTTGCTACTAGAGCATGAGACTTTGAGGAAGAATCAACATTGTTGAGTTTGGTTTGTTCCCTTATCAACCTTTCCCAAAAAGTCTCAAAAGAAGGTATCACAAAACTATCTCCTATTCCACCCATAGTAGAGTAAAAGGAAGTAGAAAAATAGGAAAATGAGCCTTTCAATTTAGACAAGATCATGAAAATACATTCCTTCTTTGTTTTATCCTTCCCACACCTTGACAGTTGTGTCCTCAAAGATTTGAATTTCACCAAATAATCTTCAATGGAGGGAAATGATTCAATTGAGAGAGATGCTAGTTCCAACTCTAATTGAAGTGTACAAACATCACTTGCTGAACCAAACTAGTCTTTTAGCTTATCCCATACCTCTTTTGGAGTTGAACACCCCTCAATGTGGAAGAACAAGGAGTTGGAAACATGGAGTGCAATCAATCCCATTGCTTCCTGACACTTGATATGATGTTGTAACTTCTCATACTCTTGGTTCAAGTGGGGTTGTTGTTCATTCAAAGTTGACCATAAACCCTTTGAAGAAAGGAGACGTTGCATGCTCACTTTCCACGCATGATAGTTGTGGGGTGTTAGGATTTCAAAACTTGTGTCGGCCATTAGAGAAAGAACCAAGTACAAGACAAAAAAATGTCTGAAGGAAATTGTTGTGAAGCCTCTGATATATCAAATTGCAATTGAAATGAAGTCCCTCAATGCAAAAAACCTTCCTCCAAAATTTAGGATATCCAAGTAATGATGAAAATGCTCAAAAATGACAAAAAACCAAAGCAAATCACCTAGTGTTGAATCTAAATGAAAGGAAAGGACTGATGAAAAAGATGTTGTAATACCTCCTTGATGCCACTAGAATGATTGATTTTTGACAATATGATGAAGAGATATCACCTTTTGAGTCCAAATTAGGGTTTTCACTTCAATTTACTGTAACATTTTGTAGCAATAGAATATTGGAAAATAGAGGGCACCACTAGAAATTACCCTTCAACATCTTTCCAATGATATATCATTTGCTAGATTTTGAGATCGTGGTCAAAAGTTATGGCCCTTAGAAGGTCACTACTCTTTTGGGGCTAAGCAAGCTAAATAGGTGCAAAAAATGAGCACTAGGGGCTAAAAAATTTTGGCCCTTGGTCGTTGATGTGACCATGAGAAATTCTGGCAGAAAAATTCATGCCCCCTCCTGGAGCGGCATCAAAGTGGCTTAACGGTGGTGCGATTGGGGATGAAGGGTGGATTCGCTTGAATATGGTGGGGCCCTTGGACATAGAAGGAACGAAGGTCTTCAGCGGCGAGTGCTTAGGTAGACGATAGGGTTAGTCATTACAGTGGTCAGGACGAATCTTCGGTAGATGGTCGATGGTCGAAGCTGGTGACAGGGAGTGAGCAAATGATGCCCCCCCCAAGTGATGATAGCAGTACGATATGCAAACCAGAATCAATGCATCCAACCACAATTTGTATGTAGATTATAAAATATTAGAGCCGACAAAAAACAATTTTTGAATATTTCCAAAATGGCAATTCAAAAATAATATAAATGTCGATTAAATGAAAATATATATTCTGCAGAAAATTAAGCCCCAATAAAATGTCATCGAGAGAAATAAATGAACTATAGCCACTGATAAATATTATGAAACCCTTATGATGCCGACCAAGTATTTTAATGACAGTCGCCTAAGATATTATTTTTTGCCAAAGAACTATATAAAAAGATTAAATTTTTTAAGAAAAAAATGCCTGCTAATATACAAAAAATTGCGATAGGGTACAGTAGTAGTGAATGGATGTTTTTACTACAAATCATACAATCTAATAGTACAAATAGAAAACCCTATAAAATACCTCTAATGGCACATAGTTAGATATTTTCGATTGTGACAAATAGGTAGGAGATCTTTAGGTTTTTAGGCCTTCTGAGCACAATGGTGAGGTCATACATAGCCTAATTTTCACTAGAAATCAGCTTGGTCCCCAATAGAGCCAACTAGTCTGTAAAGAAAAACCTTCAAGGCTGCAATGAATCTCTCTAGCCCAACTTCTTTGATCTTGAGATGAACCTTGAATGGAAAATCTCTAATACCATGGTGAAATAATAGATGATGAAGCTACAATCTTCAAGAGGACCTTTTCCAAGAAGAAATTCACCCACACAAAAAGTGTTGCAACATAGGCATGCAAATAGAGATTCTATTATGAGATGATTTACAAATGTACATATGCCCTGATTATATAAGCAAGAGTGAAATCTAGAATGTATTATGATGTTGCCAAGTGTCTTGATCAAAAATCATGTGTCAACATGTAAACCCTAACTAACTACCTAGGGAGCATGATGAAGTGATTGAGATAAGTTCTTGATGATATTCTAGAAGGAATCTTATCTCCTAAATACATGGAAAGGGGGATGGCCCCATTATTAATGATTTTCCTAATAATGCAACCTAGGAATTTATTAAATATAATGCCTAAGTAAACTTATTCTTGTGTAATTAAATAATTAATTACACCAACACAAACATGGGAGAGCTATGTAAAATTGGAGAAATTGGCTTGGAAAATGAAAGTAGTAGGGTATTTCCAAATTCAATACTTTTACTTAAATGTTGTGGAATAGAAGAAAAAAAAATCATTTATCTTCCACCATAGTGAAAAGGTAGAAATTGCATTTGGTTTGTTAAACATGGCCCCTGGTACAACTATTAGAGTTGATAAGAACCTTCGAGTATGTTCTAATTTTCACACTACATCTAAATTCATCTCCAGGATTGTTGCAAGAGAAATTATTTTGAGAGTTGTGAACCATTTCCATCATTTTAAATAGGAACAATGTTCTTGTGGAGAATATTGGTGATGCTAAATGAAACAATAAAAAAAATAGGCTTGCATTATAATAATGTGCACTAAATCAGATATCCAGTAATAATGAAGGGACATCCATCAAAGCATAACAATAGGGATTTTTTTGTCATATGTTGTAGTTCCAAGTGAGTTGCTAGACATACATGAAAATGTGGAAGCGTAGACAAGGCAATAAAACTATTTCAAAAAATGTCTCAAAGAAATATGATATCACGGAAGGCACCCGCTCTCCTACAAACTCTTCAATTCATGCTAGTGGTGACATGGGAAAGCTTGAATTTAGGCTTTCCGATATCACTGGAAAGGCCAACAACAAACTGTGCAGTGTTGCAGTGGAGGCATATAGTGGCAGTTGCAAAGATTGAGGAGTTGAGCTTTACACCTACTGGTTGCATTTTCTTAAAATTTTCTACAAAATTTTAAGAAAAAACCTATTTGGAACATATCCTTTAATCATGGCATTCCATGACATCACATTTCTTTGGGGCATTTTTTGAAATAGTTCATTTTCCTTGTCTATGCTTCCACATTTTCATGTATGTCTTGCGGGGCACTTGTAACTACAACATATAACAAAATCCCTACTATTATACTTTGATGGATGTGTTTCTTTGTTATTACTAGATATCTGATGTAGTGCACATTATTATAGTGCAAGCCTAATTTTCAGATTGTTTCATTTAGCATCACCAATATTCTCCACAAGAACATTACCACTGTTTAAAATGATGAAAATGGTTCACATCTCTCAGAACAATTTCTCTTTCAACAATCTTGGAGATGAATTTAGATGCAGTGTGAAAATCAGAACATACTCGAAGTTTCTTAACAACTCTAATAGTTGTACCAAGTGCCATGTTTAACAAACCAAATGCAATTGCTATCTTTTCACTATGGTAGTAGATAAATGATTCTTTTATTGTCAAAACATTATACCTTCCATTCTCATTGTATCTACTGTCATACCTCTCACTTGTTAGCAACACAAGGGCAGACAACTGAGAGGGGGGTGAATCAGTTGTAACAAATTTTCAAACTTATTCAACTTATTAATCTTACTCTCAGATCTAATCAATAACCATGAAAGCATAAATGAACAACACATCAGAAACACACATAACACCAATATTTTTATGTGGAAACCTTGTTAGGGGAAAAACCACGGTGGAGGTCAGTCCACAAGATTATACCTTGTTAAAAGTATAAATAAATATGAATGGGGAATGTACATGCATTCAGGCACACTACCTAGAGGTCACTGCTCAATTACAAAAGGAAGACACACTATCTTACAAAAATATTTTGATTACATCCATCAGATTTGAACTGAGAAAAATAACATCTACTAATGCCTAATTACAGTTCTGGTTAAGCTCATGAACACTTCTTCACTCTTCTTCATACTCTGCTCTGCCTTCATATGATCTAAACAATATTCGTACATAGGACTCGCACACTTCACACACACATCTCCTCAAATGATAAAACAATCGCTGATATATATCCACAACAAGAAATTACATCACTACAAGTCGGCTTCAACAAAATAATAAAAAGAATATAAACAGTCGGCCCAAAACAATAAAGATTATTCATGTGAATCAACCAAAGTCGGCCATAACATAGTGAAGACCCAAAATAACATCCTCAAACATGAACCACTTCAATTAATTACTCCTCAAAGATGCACAACGCGCTACAAACACCTTGTCGGCCAAGAACATGAAAAACATGAACACACAAGAGAAAATCTCAGACCACAAGCACACCGATCAATGCGGACATGCAACATAAATATAGAACAATCTAGAAACATCCACAAACATCATGAATCACTAGAGAAGCATCCACAACAACTAAACTTACTGAAATCACATAATCTTCATTCAGGAACACCAATTGAAGTAACAAAAAACTATTAGAGTACAAATCTTCATAACTTGATCAAATCTTTATACAGATCTTTGAAATTTGATGTGGATAAACTAGATATACTCAACAAGAAACCCTTTAGTCCACAACCTCTAAACAACAACGTATTGAACTCACTGATAGACTGAATTTCACTTCACCACTAACAACCTATAACTCTTTTTATTACAATTTGTTCAATATCCTTAACATATACAACTTCTAATGCATTAATGCTAATAGTGTTGACATCAATGACAACCACATATCAGAAACACAACCACAACATCCAACAATCTCCCCCTTTGGCATTGATGGAAACAAATGATGTGAAAAACACCATCAACGCAACTGCACATACTCCCTCTTAGGTTCAGACTCTTCTCTCCTCAATTCATCCACATAAATCTTCTCCTCACAAGGTTCTTCTCTCCCATAAATTTTTTCACATTACTCTTCTCCCCCTTTGACATCAATGACAACGATCTCTTCTATACAAGCTCTGAACCACATATCTGAACATCTTACTACTCCCCCTAAGTAGCAACCACCACAACATCAATCCAAATCAAAATATTACCATGAAATGCACTGATTGATGCAAGTCAATGCATCTTAGTTATAATTAGGAGGGGTAATCACCCCTAACTTCGCTCTGAGATACTCAAAATTATCCTTAGGCAATGGCTTGGTAAAGATGTCTGCAATTTTCTCCTTAGTAGGAACATACTCCTATCTGACTTCCTTTTCACTCACTTTCTCTCTCAAAAAGTGAAACTTGATAGATATATGCTTGGTCCTTGAATGTAGCACCATATTTTTAGAAATGTTAATAGCACTTGAGTTATCATAGAATATAACAATAGGCTCATCATACACAACTTTCATATCCTTCAACATCTGCTTCATCCACAATACTTGAGTACAATTATTAGTAGTAGCAATGTATTTTGCCTCTACAGTAGATAAAGAAATAGCATTCTACTTTTTACTTAACCATGAAATCAACTTCTTGCACAAGAAAAATTCTCCACCACTAGTACTCTAACTCTCATTCACATCTCCTTCCCAATCAACATCAATAAAGGCACTCAAAGTAAGATCATCATCTTTAGCATACCACATGCCAAAATCAACTGTCCCCTTCAAGTATCTGAAAATCCTCTTCACAGTAGTCACATGAGATTCCTTAGGATCAACTTGAAATCTTGCAACAATACATACAACATTCATGATATCAAGCCTAGTTTGAGTCAAGTAAATCAATCCACCAATCATTGATCTATATCTAGTATGATTTTCTTTCAGAGAATCATCATCTGTTGTCAACTTACATCCGGTCACCATGGGTGTACCAACTGGCTTTGAATCTTCCATACCAAATTTCTTCAACAATTCTTTCACATACTTGGACTGAGATATAAAGATCCCTTTATCCAACTAAGTAATTTGCAATCCCAAAAAGAATTTCGTCTCTCCAATCATTGACATATCAAACTCACTTTGCATCTCATCAGCAAACTTCATGCACAATCTATCATCTCCTCCAAAAATGATATCATCAACAAATACTTCCACAATCAAATTTTTATTATGATCAATCTTGAAATATAGATTACTATCAGTAGTACCTTTGTTAAATCCAAGCTTCAGCAAGTACTTATCCAATTTGGCATACCATGCTCTAGGGGCTTTCTTGAGTCCATACAATGCTTTCTTCAACCAACAAACCATATCTCCCTAATCAGTCAACTAAAATCCATCTGGTTTCTCAACATACACCTCTTCTTCCAACTCGTCATTTAGAAAATTTGACTTGACATCCATCTGATAAACCTTGTAGTCTTTGTAAGTAGCATAAGCAACAAACAATCTCACAGCTTCAATTCAAGCAACAGGGGCAAAGGTCTCTTCAAAATCAATACCTTCCATCTATGAATATCCCTTACACACCAGTCTTGCTTTGTTTCTAGCCACTTCACCTTGCTCATTCAGTTTGTTTCTAAAGTCGACCCATTTAGTTCCAATTACATTTTTATCCTTAGGTCTGGGAACAAGAATCCATGTATCATTCTTTTCAATTTGTTGTAGTTCTTCTTTCATTGCTTCAACCCAATGTTCATCTTTGCATGCTTCATTCACATTGTTAGGCTTAGTCTTTGAAAGTAAACATTATTCTTCTGCAATTATTCTCCTAGTCTGAACACCTTTGTTCTTATCACCTATGATCTAATCTTTTGAATTACTCAATCTTACATACCTCAGAGTCTTAGGGCATTCTTGAATTTTAGGCTCTTCTATTCTCTCTTCTACACTTTCACCAGTTTCTCCTTCCTCTTGATCTTCTTGATTCACCAGAATGATTTGAAATTGATTTGAAGTCTGAACTTGCTTTCCTTTGTTTGTACTATCATTCTAATCATCGAAATTATATCCACAGGTTCTGGGTGGTGCAGGTATGTCTTCATCAACCTTGAAATTTGCACTTTCAAGCATTTTCCTTAATCTCTTATTGTAGCACTAGTAGGCCTTTCTTTTAGTAGGTTTCATCAACCTAGGAAGATCTCTCACAGCCTTAGTAGAACTTATCTTGACAATATTATTAAAGTTAGCATGACACATTCTCCTATGCCACAACCAACTTTCATCAACTTGAGCAATCAAGCAAATTTTACTAGTAGCACTCAGGTGAAAGATATTACCTTTTTTTTTGTACCTGATGCAATCACATTTCTAGAATTTCCCAATATTTTGCACTTTCCATCCTTGAACTAAAGATTGTATCCCTTATCAACCATCTGTCCAACACTTAAAATATTATGCTTCAAACCTTCCACTATAGGACATTATCAGTATTATGCTTACCATCAAGAGAAATGCATCCTCTTCCATGGATCACACCAGCTTTATCATCACCAAATCTCACAACACCACCATCATAATTTTCCAAGCTCACAAACTTACTTTTATCTCCTGTCATATGATAGGAGCAACCACTATCAATTACCCATTCATCTTTCTCTTCAACTCGAGTAGCTAGGGATTTCTCCACATTTGTACAACTAGCAGATTTAGTAGACACATGATTATTTTCCTTGATCATGTAGCAATAAATACCCATTCGTCCTCACTTCCATTTCTTTTATCAAATTCATCATTTGTCACACCTTCATCAACAACATAATAACACTTCTTTTGAAATTTAGGGTTGTTATGTCTTGGCTTAGAAGCTCTTTCTAGACACCTTGATGCAAAATGACCTATCTTATTGCAAGAGAAACATTTAATAGGAAACTTCCCTTTATACTTACCTTTTCCTCTGGCTTCTCTTTTCACAATTAGTGCTTCCAACTCTTCTAGCTCTCTTTCTTCTTCTTTGGTCTGTTTCATTTCATCCTCATACTTGAATGTCTTTCTTGATGAACTTTCACCCGAATCATATCTTTGTTTATCTCTTCTAAAAGTAGTGGCCTTGAATGTAGATTATACCTTAGGAAGGTCATCACCAAACTCACTCAACTCAAAAGAAGTAAGCTTACCAATCAACATATCTTTGGTAACATTTTTTACAGTCTGGAGCTCTTCAATAGCACTAGCTTTGAATTTGTAGGAACTAGGCAAGGATCTAAGCACTTTAGCAACAATCTCTGATTCGTCCAACTATCCACCAACACATTTGATACCACACACAAGTTCATTCACTCTTTGCATGAAAGTAGTAATGTTCTCATCATCACCCATTCTCAACATTTCATATTTCCCTTTCAAACTTTGTAGCTTAGCAATCTTCACATTAGCATCACCTTCATACAAAGTTTCCAACTTTTTCCAGATCTCATAAATAGTCGTCAGATCCATCACATCTGTCATCTCAGTATCAGTCAAAGCACTCAACAATGCCTCCTTAGCCCTGATATTATACTCAGCATCCCGGTCAAATTAATTCATCTTCTTCTTATTAATGATCATCCCATTTAATTAAATAAATCAAGTCATGTAATGAAAACCCCAATGTCCTCTCATTTGATTAAATAAATTTAATTATTTAAACAAATGTCATAAATCCCCCCAACTTGGCTAGTTTAATTAATTCTGAATTAATTAACCTTAAGCTACCTCATAATCTCCATTATCCATTTATCTAGTTTTTAACTTCACCTTAGTCAAGTAAAACCCTGGTTTATTAACCAACTTGCACATGAAATTCATTTCTTTTAATTACTAATTAGTCTATTTTCCCTCACAAAGACATATTATTAGAGTATACTCCTTGAACTTGACTTTCCCTCCAAAGGCTTTAAAAGCCTCTTAAAAATTCCTTCAATGCCCTCTTACAAGGGCGTTCAATTCTTCTTACATGCCATCTTGTCTCTTACAAGGGTATTAACCTCTCTTACATCCTCATCAACATTCCCTTACATTCTCTTACAATCTCACCTACATGCCTTAACTCATTACTTATTTCAAAATGTGCTCACACATATCCCCATGGCTTTCATTAGCCTTGTGAAAAATTTCACAAGACTATTGGATCCCATTTTAGTCCCACACTGCTCAATTTCATCCATTCTTCAACACTTCTTTCCTATAAGTAGAGGCTTTCTCTATTGAATATGGATCCACAACTTTATGCATTGTTACTCTACCCATTTCATTCATCAATTACATGCTTTTTAATGTCATTTTAGCTTGATTTTACTTCTTTTGCATCAATTTCATCATCTACACATCAAAGGATCTTGGAGCTTATCAAAAGGGATTGGGAAAGGGCCACTTTCCACATCAAAGTGATACCAATCCCCCTATGGGATGGAGGTTTGATCTACTTTTTTTGTTTACATGCTTTCATTTGCTTTGTATTGGGATTTTGTTTCATGTTTTCATCTTTTAGTATGATCAAGAATTTCATAGGGAATGATATTTGTGCTTATTTGAATGACTAATGCTCTTTTGTTTGTATATGTTTAGCTAGGTGCAAATTATCATTCACAATGTTGATTGGGCAAGTTATGTTGATGAACAAAGAAGTACAAGTGGGAGTGTATTATTTTTGGGAGATAGATTGGTCTCATGGTTCAAAAAAGACAGGCTCAGTGTATTTGTCGACACCACAAGCATAATACATTGTTGCAACATCTTTCTGCACTCAAGTGCTTTGAATGATGCAAAATTTGAAGGATGTGAAAGTGGTGTATGATGAACCTATTCCTATACTATGTGACAATACAAGTGATATTAATATTTCCAATAATCTGGCAATGCACTCAAGGAATAAACACATTTCATTCCAGTACCATTTTTTGAGAGAGAAAGTTGTAGAAAATGAAGTCAGAATGGATTTTGTGCCTACAAAGGATCAGATTGTAGATATCTTTACAAAGGCTCTTTCAGAGGATACTTTTGAATATCTGAGGTAGAAGCTAGGGTTCATTTCCCCTCTTTGTTCTAACTAGATGCATAGCTGGTGCATCTTTCCAGGGGGAGAAATTCATGTCATATCCTTTCTCCTAGATTGATGGGTGCTACCTATTGTGTGGTCTCACAACATGCCCCAAGACTGAAAAGACTTGGGGACCCAAGTGAAAATATAACTCTTATGGCAGGAGCTAACTAATTGGAAGATCACTGAAAGTGAAGAAAGGAAGAGAAATCTTTGATAAAAAGAGTACTTTGTATTGTAAGTGTATTGTATACCAAGTACCGAGTACTGGAAACAAAGAAAAGGTGAAAGGTAATGAGAAGTTTAAAGTGATAGGCTCCGGTCTAGTAAGATGGAGTCTGGTAAAATGGATTCCAGTAAGATGAAGTTCTGGTATAACCGAGGTCCAAGAAAGTAAGTAGGTAAAGCTGAATATCGAGTACCGAGTTGCAATGTGAAATGAAATGTTAAAATTTTAAATTTATCTAATGATCCCAATGATTCTGTATATGTACGAGGATTCATGATATGCTTTTTTTTTTAAAACAAAAAAACATGTTAATTACAGATTTTTGTACTAACATTTGAATAATGGTTTTATTTACAAGAGATGTTATAATATATGGACTTTAAAAAAAAGGGGATTTAATATATGGTATTTTTGATTGCAAGAGATATCGATTGTGATGCAAAGCTCGGGTATGGATGGTCAGGAAAATTGTATTGGCAAACAAATCTGATGTTATTACCAGGTTCAATGATACACTCAAAGAGCTCATGCCGGAACAAGGTTCGTTGCAGAGATGTGCCAGTTATCGGAATACCAGGATGCTGGACTTCAAGCATGTAGTAATAAAGTGTATCTATTCTAGGAGTAATTTATTCCTAGAATGTTCAAATTGAGGAACCTATGATATAGGAGTTTGACTTCCACCTGATCACTCTGTTATAATGGGAAGCTCCTATATATCTTTGTTTGGATAGATTTGTCTGATTTTAGAAGGAATCCTAACAAAGATGAATAAGTAGAACCCAAAGGGCTTCAACAAGTAATTGGAGTTGACTTCCATTGACTTCAATTGCAATTTTGCTATTGGTCACAATATTCCACGTGTCTTGATGAGATTGTTCCCTTAGATTTCTTCTCATGTATTTGTCTTATCCTATCTGAACCTTGTGTTCTATAAAAGGCCAAATGATGCTTTATTTTTATTTGAAGTTCAAAATTTGTGGATGTCAAAGGAGCATAATTTTTTTTAAGTTTTGTTCTTTTTTCCTATTTTTTTAACCATTTCGGCATAAAACTTTGTATGTGCATAGACATTAATTGATATTAGAGCTTTATGGATAGCTACCTATCTCAGTATCTTTTGTAGTTGGTTTTGTAAGTTCGGTCGAACAAGACTGTATGTTGTGCTATTTAAGGGTGCATACAAAACCTACTCAATGTCCATAAACAAAACCCTCTCTTTAAAAGCTTGCACTGTTTTATACGTAGTTGTGAATCAATTTGGTGAAATATAAAGTGGTTTGCTTTGTTTTGATTAATTCTTTGGGGCATCCATGGAGAATAACTGGGAGAAACTTTTATCTTTCAGTATTTTTTATACTTTGTTTTAGAATAGATGTTTAATATTTTTGAAAAGGTTCCAAAAAATATAAATGAATGGAAAGATTTTTTTTGAAAATCTTTTAATTTTCCATAAAATTGTTGAATGCTTAATGCTAAATCTACTTAAGTGATAGCAAGGAATTTGTGATATTTCATGAAATATTATGTCAAAATATTTTGGTTTCATGATATTCAAATTTATCAATTCAATTCAAAGTATTATCTAAAGTGTTCAAAGAATGCCCATAGTCCCCCTTGAGATTAACAACAAATGTCACATCATTATCCGAGAGCGACCCTAGTACAACTATGACCTAGTTATCAAAGACTTGGGATTGAACGAAAGCCAATCTTTGTCCTGTAAATGTAGAATTTACCTCTAGGTTGTCTTTGTTCCATATCTTTCAAGAAGGATAGGCTCTTTGCAGTCTTGTCTGTGAAGATTCTATTCAACCTGTTTACTGTGAGTAAAACCGTCATCAACACTACCCTTCAGGGGGAGCTGGTAGTAAGGGGGGGTTCTAAAAAAATTATGTAGTTGTATATGTGTGAAAAATAAGTGTTGTTGGTCAAAGGGGGAGCATGTGTTGCTACTTCAATAGAAGATCCTTTTTCCCTTTGCACCTAAAGACATAAAAACGTCTTGTTGCGTTGTGCAAAAGTGATTGGCCCTTTTTCCTTGATGTCAAAGGGGGGGAGTGAGCAATGTGTTGTCATCATTGTTAAAGGGGAGATTATTGGCAGTTGTTGTCATTGATTTCAAAACTGATGGTTGTGTTGGTGTCATTGATGTCAACACTGATGGTTGTCATTGATGTTAACACTAAGGATATTGTTGGCACTTGAGTCATATGTTGTTAGTCCTTGACATTGGTTGTCTTTGGTATATTTAGTTTGGCCTACCATTGGTTGGATGTCATGCATTATCAAAGAAGAGAAGAGTTGAAGAAGTTCTATTAGAAACCAAGATCTGAAATGCAAACCAGAAAAAGCCTTCCACATAAGAGAAAATTAGAAAAAGTAGAAGCTTTGCAAAAGATGTGCAAAATAATATTATTCAGGAATTTAATAATTACAAGATATAATTTTCTTTATAAAAACAAAGATGCATAACCCTAATATTATCTTGAGCAATAATATAGCTCAACAAGATAAGGATGAGAATAATAAACCTAGGAATTAAATATTACCTAAGTAAAGTTATGCAAGTGTAATTAAATATTAATTACACTAACACCCCCTCATAAGTGCAACTTAGGGAGACTAAAAAAGCATGCACCTAAAACTAAGATGAATGCAAGAAAGCATGAATGGGTCCTGACAACAAGGTTTGATCAGGTACCCATGTACAAATGCAATAATGAGGTAGAGAAGGAAAACCCAGTGGGACAAAACACCCCTACAATGAGATGACTGCTGCAAAGAAGCATTGGAAGAACACTGGAACCACAATCCGACAAGCAATGAAAGATACTTTTGTCTACAAGAAACTAAAAATGGAATCATAATAATGTGATAGTAAACCTAATGCCATGGAACACTGGAAAACTCACAAACTGAAACAACCCTAGAATCTGTGAAGCAACAGTAGATGAAATGATGACAGAATCGGGAAACTGTGTATCTCGATGTCGATGCCAAATTGAGACTAAAAATCTTCCATGGGAATGAGTACCATAAAGACTCTGGAACATTAACCATAAAAACATGGCCCTCAAACTAAGAAAGATCTGAACCAATGTAGATCAAGAACCATAAACTCTCAATCTAAAGTGTGAACCGATGTGAATTTGATGTGTCAAGCAAGACAAGATGTGGCCAAAAGAAACTAAGAAACCAGATAACCCATGCGAGTTTCCAACAAATCAAGATGAAGATGAAGATCAAAGTGCATGCACACTCTAATCAGATTATTATGCAAGAAACCCCCCTGATGGAACTTTATCTCAGTTCATTTATTATAATAAACCAATGATTGTAAAAGGAGAGAATTCTAAACATGCATAAACAAAAATAAGATGATGTGGTACTGAAATGAAGTGCAAATATTCAAGTTTCACCTTTCCAACTGCCAAAACATCCAAGTAATCTCCAAAATACCCATCGGGACAAATCTGGAATAACAATCAACCTGGAATAGATACAGAAAAAAAGTGCATGGACAAAAAAATAAAGCTCCTCAATACCTTTCCAACGCTGTAAAGAAGACGAAAAACAAAGATCGTGGCAAAAAGTTATGAGCTCGAAAGCCATAAATGAACATCTGAATTCAAACAGAAATAAATGCAGATAATCAAAAAAATACTAAAAAATAAACTGCACCATTGGAAAGTGCTCAGAACCAGCTTTCCGGCGATATCTTGTTTGCCCGATTTCGATACCGTATGCCCAAGTTATGCCAAAAAGAAAAAAACTGCTCTTTGAAGGAAAATCAGGGCTAGGAGGGGGCAAAGAGGGTCATACGACCGATGACGTCATGCTAACGTCAGCACTTCATGATGTTAAATTTGATGGCCCGGACACCGTCGGAGAAAAAAATGCCCCCTGCAAAAAAATTGATGGTCGTCGCCTTACATGGAATATTCTATAGGAATCTTAAAAGATTTCATCGTTGATTTATACTGAAATGTTCTGGGAATATTCTATTGGAATCTGGAAGATTCCGTTCGCCATTTTTTTTTGCTGTGAGCTGTCAGAGATTTTTGGAAGCTCCCAGAAAAGCTTTTGTAGCCGCTGAAGAATGAAGAGGGGCCCGCTAGTAAACAAATTTTGTCGGTAGAATGAGGGGTCAACGGTGGAGGGTGGTCGGTGGGTAGGGCCCCGCCCTACTAACGGTGGTGTACAACCCTACCACGGCAGGGTATGGGGTACCCTCTGCTGCAGGCTTTAAAAGCCTTTAAAAAAGCACTTCAAAAAAAACTTTTTTAAATTTTTTTTTTTTTTCAAAATTAATTTTGTTGATTTATTTTTTTTGAAAAAAAAATACTAATGAATTTTTTTGAATGCAGGTAAAAATATTGAAAAAACCTGAGTTTTTTTTTAAATACGTGCACAGGGGCCGTACACAGACCGTATGACTTTTGAAATAATTTTTTTTTGCCTCAAAAGCTCCCGACACCAAAGTAGGTCGAGTTATATGTCGATTTTCATCTCTTAGATGCTCTAGATCTGATGGCGATGTCCTATCTACCTGAAAACGCACTAGAAGCTTCACAACTCCCAGATATGGAAAATCTTCAAACCCTCATAACTCTAGCATAAAATGTCAGATTTAGGCGAAACAAAAGTCAATCTTGACTTTTTCGATAGCCCTAGACTCGAAAACAAGCTCAGATTTCATCCAACATGTGCTGAAAATGGCCAAGCAAGAGCACCCAAATAGAGAGACAATCTCAAGGTATGAAAACCTCGAGGAATCCCGAATGAACTCTGCAATGATTTTCTCAAAAATATGAGAAGGGGCTGGAAATCAAGGCTCTGATACCATGTTAGAAACCAAGATCTAAAATGCAAACCAGAAAAGCCTTCCACAGAATAGAAAATTAGAAAAAGTAGAAGCTTTGCAAAAGATGTGCAAAATAATATTATTCAGGAATTTAATAATTACAAGATATGATTTTCTTTATAAAAGAAAAGATGCATAACCCTAATCTTATCTTGAGCAACAAGATAGCTCAACAAGATAAGGATGAGAATAATAAACCTAAGAATTAAATATTACCTAAGTAAAGTTATGCAAGTGTAATTAAATATTAATTACACTAACAGTTCATGGTTGGATGTCATGCCTTATCAAAGAAGAGAAGATTTGAAGAATTTAATGATTGCATATCATGCCTTATCAAAGAAGAGAAGAGGTGAATAATTTCATGGTTGGATGTCATGCGTTATCAAAGAAGTATTATTGTTGATATTCATATAATGCATTATTATTTTCAAACAAAGTTGTTTTCATGATAATATATTAAGATGAGGATTATAAGCATGAGCAATGTTAGAGAGATGTTGTTGAAGGTCTACAATCTGTCTCATGTCGTCTCCTAATGTTCTGATAATATATGTGTTGCTAAAAGGAAGTTCAAGTCTTTGCAAGTTGCTCAAATTTTTCTGGTTCAAGATGTTGCATTGAAATTTTTCTGAGAGAATTCTCTACATTCCTCCATTGTTGTAGTTATGGTCTTTTGGTTTTGTATTCAATGTCAATTCTCTATGCACATTTCACTCCTATTTTAGGTCACCTATGTTGCTAAGGAGGTTCTTGTGAATTGCAGAAAGTTGGCAGTGTTGCTAGTTGTCTGGATTGGTTCGGGAAATGCTTTGCATTTCTTTGCATTGATGTCTCTACTCCTATAGCTTGCTGAATATGTTCACAACATCTATGAAATGTCTCAGTTCCAATATCATATGCTGAATTGGTCTAAATGTTTTTCTACAAATGTAACATCATCTGGTTATGTATTTTATGTTTCCTGAATAGAGTTTTTTTGTACCTATTTGGTATGTGGTGGATGTTGATGGAATGACACTATGAAAGAAGTGTTTGTAAGTGATTTTGGATTTTCAAGGAACATCCCTATGTGATCCACTTGTTTCTAGTTGGCCGCTTCGGTGTCGCATTGTGTCTTGAGTTGGCTTTCTAGGTTATTTGTAGGTATCTGGATGACAAGGCTTGTTCCTTTGCTTGGGTCATGTGCTTGGGGGGTTGCACCAATAATGGAATATGTTTCATAATAGATTTGGGTCCTAACCTATCATGTTTAGGATCACATCAAGTAATTTCAATTGAAAGAGTGTTTATGGGCCCGACTGGTTATGTGCGTCAATGTCTCATCCACACGTTTCATTGATGTTGACTTAGGTTGATGTATGCCTATGTGTAAATAATTTTGGATCACATTGAAAGAAGTGTTAAGATATTTTTTGTTCCTCTCTATCCTTGGGATAGGACCGCATCATGCTTTGGTGGTCAACTAGTTTAATTTATTTTTTATTCTTCCTGGCCAACCTAATTGAAGAATTAAAGAGTTGTAGTGGATATAAATGTAAGATCATTTTAGATGCAACATGGTAGGAGAAGTCTACAAGTGTGAAAAAGTGTGTGAGAGAGATGTATCGAATATTTAGTAAAGATAGTTCTAAATATTATGAAAGGAAAGATAACTTGAGCTTGAACTCCTCAGTCAACAAAGAGTTGTGTTGGCAATCTTTGTAATTTTTTTATATTTTTTTGTATCCTACTTTGAGATAGTGAGTCTCATTAGGTCCTAGATGTATCTTTCTCTTGGAGTTGATTGGTACTTTAGTGCTGCAAGTCCTCTCTATATCTTTCTCTAAGGCAGTGAGCCTTCTTACAAGTCTTTTGATAGTGAGCCTTATTTTGTTAGTTAACTCTCACTGTGGTTTTTCCCTCATTGGATTTTCCACGTAAATCTAGTGTCTCTTTGTGCATGTGTGTGTCATCTATCTCTTTCTATTTGTTGTTGATCTAGTTACTACTATGTCTTTCATTGGTAAAGTTTGTTGAAGGTGTTAAAGATTCAAATTGCTATATTCTTCTTTGTTACCACTTTGCTTAAAGTTCTATCTTTATCTGCTAAAGGAATTTGAGTTGTGTTGAAAGTTTCAAGTTCTGGAAGGGGTTAAGTTTTGTGTAGATTGATTCACCCCCCTCTCAGTATTTGAAAGTGTTAAAAAAAGAACAGATAACACAAGATCATTGTGTATGAGAAATATGAAAATAATAAAATTAAAATGGAAATACACTGTAAATCTTAAACCACAATAACCCAAAAAATTAGATGAAAGGCAACATATTTCATTGAGGTTGTTGTTTCCTTTAAACCTAAAGAAGCTACATATAAAGAGATAAATGAGAAAATATTTGGTTAGGTTATTTTGGGGCTTACCTCAGTTAAACCCCTATTTTGATATTTCTCTCTCCATGAACAAATGAGATTTTGATAATATCAGGAGGATATAATGAAAGTGATTGCTTTGAAATAAGATATAATGCTAGTGATATAAAAAGATCTTAATTGCAATGTGCTAACACTATATGCATCTAAATGTTGACACAAATAAATTGTACGTAATTAGAAAGAAACAACAATGTGGATGTGATCACTTAGAAGTTATCAAAAATCCCTAGAGAGATACATAAGCTTTGACAATGTTGCCTTATTCAATCCCACTTCGAAAAGGTTGCATGCAATATCTCAATGATTGTTTATTCATTCCAAAATATAAAAGCTTCTTCAAGAAATTAAAAAATTCAATATGAGAGCATGAGCCTAAGTGTATGTGAGTGTATGAAAGAAAAATAAAACTTTCTTTCTATTTTCCAAACTAACAAGTTGGCTAGCTTTGTGCAATGCAATTTTCATGCAGAGGTGTAATGCTCCAATGCCCACTAGAATCATTTTTTTTTGCAAGACACTTGTTTGCCACATAGATTTCCATGCATAATACTTTCATTAGGGAAAAAAGTGACTCAAAAAGCCAAAATTATTATAAAAATGATAGATAAATGGTATTCTAGTGTTAACACTTTATATTTAGAAAATATTTATATAATGGGATAAAAGAGGGGGACAATGTGTAGTGTGAAATTGCAAGGGTATGTGATTTAAAAGGCTACACCATTAAAGGTTTCATAACAACCTCATGAAAAGTTTGATACCCAAAACCACCATAACTTCTAAGATGCTTATGTGTTAAATAGTAACTTCTCTTTGGTAAAAAATATAATTATTGATACCTGATAAAAATTAATTACTATACCAATATATAAAACTCTCATGGTAAAAAAAATTACTAATGATGGTGAATCCCTCATCCTTTATGAATAGTTTGCAAATAATATTAGGAGTAATTAAATATATACGATTTAAAAGGTTGATGGAACCTTAATCCTAATAGAGGTTAGTTATAAATAGAAAACCATAAATACCACAAATACAAGAAGATGGAAAATGGTAGAATGCAACATCACTAAAGAATAAAGAGTAAAGAATGAAAATAATCATTTTCTCAACAGAGTAAAAACTTCACACCATAAGCCATTAATAACACCTGCACTTCAGTCTATTTCCAATAAATGAAAATTAGGGACTATACATGCACAATGCCCTTGTTAAAATGTGATGCATGGACATAGACATTGGATGAAAAGGCATGACTATATCAAACAATATTACAAAGCCATGTAATATTTTGAATAGAAAAAAAACATTAGGAGTTAATAAACAATGAAAAAACTAAAAAAGGTAAAGTTGGAAAGGATAGAGAGAAATAAGTTAGAGAAAAAATACAATGAAAAGGGACAAAGGAAAGGGGTGTCATGGAGAAAATAAAGGGGGAAGGAGGGGAAGAAAGAGAGAGGTGAGACACAATAAAAGGAAGACATTGGAACATTTAGGAGAGTGCAAGGGAAGAGCCAAAAATGAAAAGAGAGGGAGACCACGAGAAAGGACTTAGAGAGAAGAAAGAAATAGAAACGAGAGAGGAGGTTGTTGTCAAGACAAGGAAAGAGTTGGTTTGTAAGGATGATTAAGCAAGAGATTTTAATAGAATATTAAGCTCCACTTATTGTCTTGATTAAGGTTAATGTGGTGGTTAGTATTTTATATAGCTTCTTTTAGTTTTCTCTCAAAGCAGTTTTCTTTGATCAAGACTCATACTTTTATCTTTAAAGTTCAATTGTTTAAATATAAATATTAAGATTAATATCAAAAATATAATTTAAAATTCAACAAAATTAAATATATATATTGCAGAGAAGGGGGATTCGCTACTCATGAGTTCTCTTCATTCAAAGAGCCTCACGGGGCGAACTGCCCTAAACTACCTCAAGGAATAGTGGTGAGAGTACTAGAATCCGAAAGAGTGGGTCACAAAGGTTTTATTGACAAACTATCAAGCTCTTGACCAAAGGATGACATCGCAAAATACGAGCTATAGTGCGGCACGTTGGCGTCCTATAGGGACCAAGGAACGAGTTTATCACAAGAAAACAAAAAAATGACTACTTCTACTCCGATTGTTAAGAATTTAAAGAATGTGATAAAGAAACAAAATGTAATAGAGCAAAAATAAAGTAAAGTAGGAAAGATGAAGATAAAGAGAAGAAAGGAAAGAAGATGCTCACAACCACACAAGTGATGAAGCCTCCAGCGTGTGAATATCTTCAATACCTGCATGGGTGATATCTAGAGAGAATGTTGGGGTTGTGTAGGAGTTTTCCTTAGTCAAACCCCCATTTTGGTGTTCCCACCTCCACGGACAGCCAAGAAAATAGAGAGAAATAGTGTAACCAAAATTGACAAATCGTATGGTGAAAGCAAAACCCACTCAGGAGTAGAACCCGCACCACCAAGTATGAGTGATAAAAGAAAACCCGGCTCAAGGAGGAGAACTTGTATCACAAAGTAAAGATGCAATAGGAAGGGGATATGGAATCCCAGGATGCTCAAAGGTGCAAAGAACAATGGAGATATGCAAGGCTTAGGAAGCCAAGGAGGGAAGCAAAGAAAGCTACAAAATCCAACAGTGTTGTTGCAATGGGCTTATGAAAGCTTGAGAGTGCTACAAAGGGTGGTGGAAGAGGAAGCTAGAAGAAGAAGATAAAGAAAGTTAGAAGATGCAAATGGACTGAAAAGACTACTTTTAAGGAGAGAAAAGAAGCTTCTTTAGTTGTTACAAGGTGTCTTAGACTGTTACCACCGACAACAAGTGAGGGCAAGTGGAAAGCATGCTCAAAGACAACTTTTTGAGTGTTGAAATGTCATAGGATGCTAGCACAGTGCACAGACATTTGCGTGACGCGCTAGTGTCTGGATACGTCACACTACAAAACAATGAGAATGGGAAAAGCGCAAGGTTCAATGAAAAGCTGACGCACAAGGGTAGCTGCTAAAAAGGGGTGTTGGAGCATCTTGAGAGGGAAAAAGGATGATGCAGGGACTAAAATGAGCCTACTCAAGATGCTAAGGGAGTGGACACTAAAGCGAATGCAAAGATGTATGTGAAATTGTGAGGGGTGCAATTTTACGACTATACATATATATACATTTTTTTTTGGGTAATCTTACCATTTTGATGGGATGGTCAAATCCCTTTAATTACTTCATTAATTCGGCCTGACAACTTTTATTTTGATAAGTAGGAGGTATTTTTCCGGTGTCAAATTATGATATTGCTATCAAGATTCAACCATGTAGTTTCGAGTCAAACTCATTGACCCATGTTTCATGAGTAGTGGTTCAACAAGAACCCATCTCTCATGATATCGAATGGTCCACTTAGCACTCATTGCATCTAGGTGATGCTCACAGAGGTGAAGCACCGGTCCGTCCCGGAGGTCACCCATCCCAAGACGCTCCAGCTTCAAGCACGCTTAACCAGGGAGTTTTCTCCAAGGTTAAGCCCGCTTGAGTTGTTACCCCATTTTGCAAAACCTTCAGCAAGTGTTGTGCCTTATGAACCATTCATAATAGAGCCCCTTTAGCTCATCAATTGATAAGTAGGGAGGTATTTTTCCACAAATATGTCAAATTATGATATTGCTATCGATTCAACCGTGTAGTTTCAAGTCAAACTCATTGACCCATGTTTCATGAGTAGTGGTTCAACAAGAACCCATCTCTCATGATATCAATGGTCCACTTAGCACTCATTGCATCTAGGTTGAATCTGATAGCAATATCTAATGGTCCATCTAGGTTGAGCACTCATTGCATCTAGGTTGAATCCTCGATAGCAATATCTAATGGTCCATCTAGGTTGAATCCTCGATAATATCAAATGGTCCACTAAGTGGACCATTCGATATCATGAGAGATGGGTTCTTGTTGAACCACTACTCATGAAACATGGGTCAATGAGTTTGACTTCAAACTACACGGTTGAATCCTCGATAGCAATATCATAATTTGACACGCCGGAAAAATACCTCCTACTTATCAAATAAAAGTTGTCAGGCCGAATTAATGAAGTAATTAAAGGGATTTTACCATCCCATCAAAATGGTAAGATTACCCAAAAAAAAATGTATATATATGTATAGTCGTAAAATTGCACCCCTCACAATTTCACATACATCTTTGCATTCGCTTTAGTGTCCACTCCCTTAGCATCTTGAGTAGGCTCATTTTAGCCCCTGCATCAGCCTTTTCCCCTCTCAAGATGCTCCAACACCCTTTCAAGACTACCCTTGTGCCTTTCATTGAACTCATGCTTTTCCCATTGTTTTGTAGTGTGATGTATCCGACACTAGACCGCCACGCAAACGCTCGTGCAATCGTGCTAGCATCCTATGACATTTCAACACTCGTTTTTTGTAGTGGTTCTTGTTGAACCACTACTCATGGGTCCACTTGGTGTGCTATGGACCATTTGATATTGCTATCGATTCAACCTAGATGCAATGAGTGCTAAGTGGACCATTCGATATCATGAGAGATGGGTTCTTGTTGAACCACTACTCATGAAACATGGGTCAATGAGTTTGACTCGAAACTACACGGTTGAATCCTGATAGCAATATCATAATTTGACACGCTGTGGAAAAATACCTCCTACTTATCAATTGATGAGCTAAAGGGCTCTATTATGAATGGTTCATAAGGCACAACACTTGCTGAAGGTTTTGCAAATGGGGTAACAACTGCTTAACCTTGGAGAAAACTCCCCGGTTAAGCGCTTGAGCTGGAGCAAGACGGGATGGTGACTCGGATGGACCAGTGCTTCACCTCATCACCTAGATGCAATGAGTGCTAAGTGGACCATTGATATCATGAGAGATGGGTTCTTGTTGAACCACTACTCATGAAACATGGGTCAATGAGTTTGACTCGAAACTACACGGTTGAATCCTGATAGCAATATCATAATTTGACACGCTGTGGAAAAATACCTCCTACTTATCAATTGATGAGCTTAAAGGCTCTATTATGAATGGGTCATAAGGCACAACACTTGCTGAAGGTTTTGCAAAATAACAACTCAAGCCTTAACCTTGGAGAAAACTCCCTGGTTAAGCGCGCTTGAGCTGGAGCAGTACTGGGATGGGTGACCTCCCGACGGACCAGTGCTTCACCTCGGAGCATCACCTAGATGCAATGAGTGCTAAGTGGACCATTCGATATCATGAGAGATGGGTTCTTGTTGAACCACTACTCATGAAACATGGGTCAATGAGTTTGACTCGAAACTACACGGTTGAATCCTAGCAATATCATAACTTTTATTTCTTAATGACAATTTTGGTTTATTAATGATTTATTGAGGGGATGTGTTAATCCACATCAACCTTAGTTGCCCCTCAGTTTTTTCTATCAATCACTTAGGAATGGCATGTTTTCCACCTCTTCCCTTTGTGTTAGGTTTCCTATTGTAAGCTTGTCTTGGAAGCGTCATATGTTGTAGTTTATTTAACATTTCTCATGCTTCGCCACCTTTGACGCAGTGCACAAACTTCAATTTATCACTTCAAGTTAATACTATGCTATCTCTTCCTACTTAATGATTGAAACTCTTTTATACGAGCCTTGTGTGAGGTAGTACTTAGATCTCATTCCAGAGATTTACTTGTTTTGTTCATTATTTCTCACATTTGGGATTCATTTTAAATATGGCTAGGGTTTAGTTTTAGTTTTTGCTAAAAATCTTGATTTATATGTGGCTATGGATACCCCAATTGTGCTTATCTATGACCAGAGCCATCTATCTTTCATAGGCATTATTACTATTCATTGGTTGAAATTGGTGTTGAAGGAGCGGGGTCTTCTCACTATGAAAGCTATCCGCCTTATACTGGGTGAGAAGTTCCTTAATTATAAAGAGTGATATCAAGTTAATTTTGATATTCCTGCTCGATTTGTTGCATCTCTTTTGGATCTTCGTGCTTCTCAGTACGTGGTTGGAAGCATGACTCACAAGTTTTTTCAACCTCATCTATTGGGGAATTTGGATAGGGTTTTAGCTACAACCCAGGCCGGCGTTGGATTTGCTTGTCCTCGGGATTTAAGATGACCAGTTGGAGCGCCTTTGATCCCATTCCTCTTGGATATTGAGGGAGATGAGCTTCTTCTACATCATCATTGTACTCTCTATGGTTACCAGTTCCTTCGCAAGCTCTATTAGTATGAGCCAATTAACAATTTCAATTGGTTGGATGAATTTCACTTATATGTAGCTTTCTGATATAGATATTTATTTTCTAAGTTAGGGTTAGTAGTTTATGACCCTTCTCTAGGAATAGATAAAGATAATACTTGTGGGTTTGTCCCATTTTGAGTACAAAAATTGGATTGTAAATAGTTATCAAGTTTAAGGTGATGGACTAAACAATTGATACTACGGTATAGTTTGTCTCTTTTTGCTAGAAATTTTTCTTTGCAAAACTCTCAAGAACATTTATCAACAGTTATTGGACATAAGATATAAATATGGGTTTATATATATGGCTCCTTTGTGTTGATATTTGTGATGACAGATACTACTTTTATCCTTCCTTCATATGAATTTCTTTTAGGCGTGTGTTTTACAAGTTGAAATTTGTAATTTAGCTCCATATAGTAGGGATGATTTCCAAATTATGGGTTAAAATGAGAAAATTCTCATATGTTCTCTTTCTTGTTATAATTCATGTATATTGATAGCATTATTATATCTAATGTTGGAGGGGTTTCCGTATTTCTGCACTAGTCTGTCTCAGTGTACAGTTTAGAAAGCTCATTAGATGTATTCATAGCTTACTTTCATTCAGAAGGGAATTTCCATACATTTTGGTTTGTCAGGTCTTGTTTAGAATTCCCTTGTTCATTTTGTTTCTGCATGGTTCTTTTGTTATGCCTTTTTTTCATTTTATCGACTAGGTATTCCAGGTTGATTGGCATAGTGTATTGTGGTCTTGAAGTACTGGGAATTATTAACCCAAATTTGATAAAAACAAATTAACTGCTTTAGAGGATAAAGAGTAAGGTTGCATACCTTTTCTTCTTTAGGGTTTGATACTTACCTTTTCCCTGAAGCTTTCTTACCATGCATTTTGTTCATGTGATTGCTGCAGATTGACTTTTAATTTCTTCCTTGTCTTCTTTGAGTATTTCTTCCAGACCTTCCCATAAAATTGCCTGATTTCCCGCTTTGATATCACATGTCTAATCAATCCCTTTGTTTGCTAGCAAGTCAGCTTCTTTTTTAGCCTCTTGGTAGATATGTTTAACACTATGAATATTTACTTCCCCCATTAGTTCTCTTATCCAATTCAACTTGGTCTGCAATATCTAGTCTCTAATTTTGCCACTTAAAGCAACATTTATGCAAACTGTGGAGTCACTTTCAATCTCGATATTCCTTATTCCATTTTCTTTACAAGCCTTTAACCATTGTACTAAACCTTCTAATTCAACTTCCTTTTTGGTGATTATTGGAAATTTCTTTGATATTGTTGTTATTAAGTCTCCCTTCTCATTCCTTATAATACATCCTACCCCTGCTGGTATAGGGTTCCCCCTGGATGCACCATCCATGTTTAGTTTAATTCTCCCCTGTTGAGATGGCTTCAATTTTGCATTTAATCTTGTGCTTTTAGATTTTGGTACTAGTTGGAAGAAAGGTGGTACCTTGAGGTCTTTCCATCTTTTCATTAGAACATTGTCCCACTCTGTAAACCTTGTTTTCTTTTGCATTTTTATATGTGTGTTCATCCATTTAGTGATGTTGCATTCTACCATTTTTCGTACCTCTTCTCCTTTCTTAAATTTATCTTGAAATATTCTCTTGTTACGCTCTTTCCATATGTTCCAAATGAGAATTGAGGGAGCAACCCTGCATATTTGTCCCCAAAATGCTTTTGACTTATGAATGTGCCAACTAGAAAAAAAAATTTAAGTTTATTATTTCCTGGTGAGGCCCATCCCAGCCTGTTTTGTAATCAATACCGTCCTCGATCTACATATGGACAATTTAGCAACAAGTGATCTACATCTTCAGTGCTATTTTTACATATGATACACCATTGAGGACCTTCAATTCCTATTGTTTTTAGCTTGTTCCTTGTTAAAATCCTTCCATCTAGAGCTGACCATATGAATGCCCCGGCCTTTGGTAGAATCCATTTTCCCCAACAAAGTTTCTTCAGCCAGTTGCTATCCTCCTGTTTCAACTGGATTAGATAGCCCAATTTTGTTGAGTAATTTCCTAAATTTTCCCTACACCAGATGATCTTGTCTAGTTGTTCATTTAGGTACACCTTTCTTTCTTGTAGGATCTCTTTCAGTCTAGCCCTTATGTCTTCACTTATTACATCATTTTCAAAATTGATCCATTCACTTGTCACATTATTTCCTTTTTTCACATAATTCAGGATCACATTCCCATATAAACTTCTAAAGTCTTCAATGTGGGGAGACAAATTTGGGTATTCAACCAGTGGCTTGTATCTGTTGATGTTCTTAGCAGCGTCAGTTCTATTCTTCCATCGATCTCCCTTTATGATGATAAATTAAATAATAGCCAAAGCAATTTAATTTATAGAGTCATCAATTTGCTAAAGAGGCATGTCCATTCATTGAGGCATGATTTGCATTAAATAATATTTAATTGATGAAAGCGATTTTGTGAAGTGACACGTCATTTGTTAAATGATGTTTAATGTTTGTTATCAAGGTCGATTTTGAAGTGGCACGATTTTATGAAGGAGGCATGACTTTTGATGAAGGCTGACTTGTCTTGAAGAGTCATGACCATTCCAATCATTGTGTATATATTCTCAATGGGACTCCATTATTTATCATTCAGTTTAGTTCATTCGATATCCATTCATAGTTCGATTCTTCAAGTGCGAGTTTTTATCAAGAGCAGACTAAATTCTTTGTAGAAGGATGATATCATTATCAACAAATTGCATCACTTAGTTTCTGTATTTGCATCAGATTGTGGTGCTTATTATTGGCCTTCTTATCGGCCTATTGTAAAGGATACATTCTTGTTGTGATTCAATATATAAGTGATATATTGATGCTGGGTTTTTCTCCCTCAAGAGGAGGGTTTTCCCAGGGTATCTACTGTGTTATTGTCTTTAATTTTGAATTAATTTTCTATGCTCTAATTTGATCTTAAAAACTAACATGGTATTAGAGCGGGTATAAAGAAGATCTTGATCAGATTTTTGTATTACAATGATACTCTTTATTCTCTTTCTCATCGTTGATTACTTCTATCTCTTCATTAAGATGGTGATTGGACTCAAGATCGAGGATAGACTTGAGGGAGCAACAAATTTTACATCTTGGAGATTCAGAACTATGCTCACCTTGGAGGAAAATGAATTGGCTGAGTTCATGGGGAGCAAATTTTTTGAGCCTACTGATGAGGAAGAGAAGATTCATTGGAAGAAGAAAGATACTAAGGCGAAGAAGATGTTAGTTGATTATGTGAAGGACCATATTGTTCCAATCATCTCTAAGTTGAAGACAACAAGAGAGATGCTTAAGAATTTGGAGGAAATGTACGAAATCAACAACACAAGCCGGGCACTTGCACTAAAGCAACAACTCCATCATGTGAAGATGGTGGAAGGAGAATCTGTCATCGCTTACTTCATGAAGATTTTTGAATTGAGAGATCAGCTCTCTACCATTGGTCATATTGTTGATGTCAAGGATTTGACCATGTTGGCTCTTAATGGTCTTCCTTCATCTTGGGAGTCTTACATTCAAGGAATCAGTGCAAGATTGAAACTTCCCAATTTTGATCGTTTGAGGGCAGATTGTATTCAAGAAGAGTCTAGGTTGGCTGAGCGAGGTATTGATCGAAGCTCTACAAATGAAGATATTCATGTTATTTCCGCTCAATCCTTGAAGAAGAAAGGAAAAGGAGAAAATAAAGGATACTTCAAGAGGAATAGAGATAAAGGGTCAGATGGTGCTCCTGCATTCAAGAAGAAGAAGGATCTATCTTGCATTCAATGTTTTCGATGTGACAAGTTTGGTCACTATGCAAAGGATTTCCCAACCAGGCCTAATTAGCATACTTCATTTGTGGATGTGGATGAGATCTCTCCTCAAAATGATTCTAGGGAATTTCTATTCTAAGTCATGGGTCTATGTTCAAGCTGTGAAGGTTGTGTACTGATCTGAGCGCAAGAGCAGCATATCTTACTGTGTCTAGTATTTGTATCCATCAAAATATTTAAAGAGATAAGTATTCTTTGTTTGTTGAGTTATATCATTTAGTTGGATTTTGTAATTAGTAAAGAGAGATAGTGGGTTCTCTTGAATTGTGTTCACTAGCATAAGATCCTTTGAAGATTTCATTTATTGCAAGTTATTTCATGTTGGTTGTGAATATTTCTGAGTGTGACTCTAAAATAAAAAGAGAATTGAAATTTTGATGGTGATTAGTTTGTCACATCGATATCGTTCTCTAATGCATGAACTATGATAGAGCCTTGACCTTTTGGAGAGAATTGGTTCTACATGCTAACTGCATATTGCATTCAAGAAATCTATAGTTGTGTGGACTATCTTTTTGTTGTGCTGAGTTTAGCACTCTCGAGAGGATTAAAAGATGGAAGAAAGATTTATATTAGAATTCAATGAAGATAAGTTTTTTTATTCCTTCATTCTGATCTTTTGATATATTTATCTTATAGGTTGATTTATTTATTTATGTTTTAATATTGTTCATAAATTATTATGTATTCATGCTATAACTTTAAATAGTAAACCTTGTATGATTCTAGCCTTGATATTTCTTTGGATAGTTATAAAATGTTAGTAATCTCTCTCTAAAAAAAAAAAAGCTTTCAGGACAGTTCTAGGAGCAAGAAGGTGATGAGAGATTTCTTAGTGATGAAAAGCTTGAGGCATCTTGTGAGGAAGTCATGCCAACCAAAGAAATGATCAAGTGTGAAGTCACAACTTGCAGCCATGGGACTGAGTTGGTGGCTAGAGGGAGTTCACTTCCAGAAGTCTTCTTTGCAATCTCTAAAGTAGGGATCAAGAGGGAGTTTTGTAACTCACTGAGAAGAAGTGAAGATTACTGTATTGTAAGGCTAGGTGCTAAATCCTTAGAGGATCCCTTCAGCTGATGAGATCAGAATTGCTCAAGACTATCATTTGTATTTGACATTGGTAGCTCCGCAAACCTATTCAGAATAGGGTGATCTGGGATGAGGTTGATGAGGACAATCCCAAACTCTCTACAGTATCAGAGGTGTACATGGGAAATATTTCTCTAAGGTAAGCGTTGCAGGAAATCTTGAATGAAGAGGTCAAAAGGTTGATGCAAGTACTTGTAGATTCAGAGGGAGCCTGCTAAACCTGAAGAAGATGGTAATCTAGTTGATCTTGCTTCTTTATGTTGATTTATTACTAGAGGTATGATGGATTGCATATCCATTTCTATGCCTATGGAGACCAACTTGTAGAAGTTAAAAGAGGTTGTAGCTAGTTTAGATCTAGTGGATCCTACTATGTACAGGTAGTTGATTGGATCATTGATGTATCTAGTCAATACTAGACCAGATATTTGCTATATAGTGAGTGCACTTATTCAGTTCATGTGTGAACCAAGGCCAACACATATAGTTGCAGCAAAGCATATCCTGAGATACTTGTGTGGCACAATTGGATATGGCTTGAGATATTCTTTAGGTGTAGACTTGAAGCTGCATGGTTATATTGATTTTGATTGGGCAGGGTGTGTTACTGATCGAAAGAGCACTTCTATATATTGCTTTAGTTTAGGGTCTACGATGATATCCTGGTGTAGCAAGAAGCAGTCTTCAGTGGCACTAAGCACCACAAAGGTCGAGTATATTGCAGCTTGTGTGGTAGCTCGAGAAGCAGTGTGGCTTCGAAAGCTCCTTGCAGGATTGCTTGGACAATCATTGGAGTCGACTATCATCCATTGTGATAATCAAAGCTGTGAGAAGCTTTCTGTCATTCTAGTGTTTCATGACAAAACTAAACATGTGGAGATTAAATATCACTATATTAGAGATATGGTATTGAGGAAAGCAATTCAGTTGAGGTATATCAGTACTGATGAGCAGACGCCAGTCATTCTCACCAAGCCTCTCTCCAGGATAAATTTTGTGTACTTTCGAGACAAGCTTGGTATGGTGGAGTATGAAGCTCTAGTTGAGAAGGAGTCTCAGTATCAGTGATCCTCTTTAATGCATTTCTCTTTGAGAGAGATTTGAGGTGCAAGCCCTTGTTAATACATTTCTCTTTGAGAGAGATTTGAGGTGCAAGCCCTTGTTAATGCATTTCTCTTTGAGATTTGAGGTGAAAGCCCTTTTTTCCACCCTCTGGGAGATCCATGGTGGATGTCATGTGTGTGACTCCATGACAACATCATGTGAGAGAGTATGTGATGATTTTATTGTACTTGTGTTTCACCCTCTGGGAGAGCCATGGTGAACGTCACGATGAGGTGAAAACATCACATTAAGTGATGAAAACTTGTACATACCATTCATGGGTGTAGCCATGATGGTTGATATCACGATGAGGTGATATCTTTTCTTTCCACATATGGGTGTAGCCATTGTGGTAGACATCATGATGAGGTGATATGTCTAGTACAGCTGGAAGTATCCTCCCTAGCCGAGAGGAAGTGTTGATGTTCTTAGTAGCGTCGGTTGTATTCTTCCAACGATCTCCCTTTATGATGATAAATTAAATAATATCCAAAGCTATTTAATTATAAGAGTCATCAATTTGCTAAAGAGGAATGTCCATTCATTGAGGCACAATTTGCATTAAATAATATTTAATTGATGAAAGCAATTTTGTGAAGTGACACGTCATTTATTAAATGATGTTTAATGTTTGTTATCAAGGCAAACTTTGAAGTGGCACAATTTTATGAAGGAGGCATGGCTTTTGATGAAGGCTGACTTGTCTTGAAGAGTCATGACCGTTCCACTCATTGTGTATATATGCTTGATGGGACTCCATTATTTATCATTCATTTTAGTTCATTCGATATGCATTCATAGTTCAATTCTTCAAGTGCGATTTTGTATCAAGAGCAGATCAAATTCTTTGTAGAAGGTTGATATCATTATCAACAGATTGCATCACTTAGTTTTTGTATTTGCATCAGATTGTGGTGCTTCTTGTTGGCCTTCTTATCGGCCTATTGTAAAGGAGACATTCTTGTTGTGATTCGATATATAAGTGATATATTGTTGCTAGGTTTTTCTCCCTCAAGAGGAGGGTTTTCCCAGGGTATTTTTTGTGTTATTGTGTTTAATTTTGAATTAATTTTTTGTGCTCTAATATGATTTTAAAAACTAACAGTATCCACCCCACAAATCACTCCAAAAATCAGCCCTCCACCAATTATTAAGTTTCCATGTTAAATGGTTTGTTATTAAGTGCATGCAACTTTGCATAAAATTCCATATATGGGACTCATTTCTTGCATTTCCTACTATGAAGATTCTTTTTGAGTTTAAATTGTCCAGATACTTCCTATGATCTATTTTACACCATAGTAATGAGGGATTTTGATACAATTTCCATATCAGTTTTGCTCCCAAAGCAAGATTCTGCATCTTGATATTCTTAATACTTGCACCTCCTTCAACCCAATATTTGCATACTGTATCCCAATGAATTAGAGGGACTTTATGCTCGTCATTGGATCCTTCCCATAATTTTTTTTTAATATACTCTCTATCCCTAAAACAATATTATTTGTTAGTTGCATACATGACACTAGATAGTTAGGGATTGTGGTTAAAACTAACTTTATCATGCTTATTCTTCTTGCTACTGCCAACCACTTGCCTCTCCAACTCTGTGCTTTATCTCTACATTTTTCTTTGACATGTTCCCACATTGAGGATCTTATGGCCCCTTTAAATAATGGAACCCCTAAGTATTTACATGGCAGATCTTCTATAGTAAAGCCCAGGGTTTTAGCTATTCTTTTTATGTATTATCTTTTTTGTATTGAAAAAGTAGATTTTAGACTTTTCTTTGTTTATTTTTTGTCCTGAAATGTTAATGTATTCCTCAAGGAATGCTCTTATTGCGTATGCTTCCTTAAGTATTGATTCCCCATATAGGAGTGTATCATCCACAAATTGTTGATACATGTGTTATTTCATCTATTCCTTGGGCTACTTGCACACCTTTCCATTGCTTTCCCCTTTGGTATGACGTTATATATCTGCCTAAGGTTTCAACCATTATAACAAATAGAAATGGGGAAATAGGGTCTTGTCTTATCCCATTGGTACTTTCAAAGAATCCACATGGACTCCCATTGACGAGGATCAAATACCTTGCTGTTGAGATGCACTTATAAACCATTTGGATACAATATTTTCTAAATCCATTTTTTTCCAATATTCTTAATAGGAATCTCCATCTTACTTTGTCGTATGCTTTAGTAACATCAAGTTTGATCATCATACTTGCTATTCTTTCACTATTAATGGTGTAGACCGCTTCACTTTCCAATATAATACTATCCACAATGTCTCTACCTAGGGTGAAGCCACTCTGAGCTGGAGAGATTACTTTCTCTAATAATTTATTTAGTCTATTTTCTATTGATTTAGATATTATCTTATATATGGTATTGCACAAAGATATTGGCCTATAGTCTCCAAAGTTTGAACAAACTTCTTTTTTAGGGATTAGGGCCACCATTGTATTATTAAGGTCCTGGACAAATATTTTTTTCTTCTTGAAATCCTCACATATCTCCTAGATTTCCTCTTCTAAAAAGTGCTAGCATTTATGATAGAAGAAGGTTGGAAAGCCATCTAGTCCTGATGCTTTTTTTAGATGTAGTTGATGTGCTATAGTCCTTATTTCTTCCCTTGAAAAGGGTTCCATTAGTAATAAATTTTCTTTTGGAGTTATTAACTTTGGGATGTTTTCTAGTATCCTCTTGTCCTCTAATATGTCATTATCCCCCTTTGGAGATAGTAATTGTTTAAAGAAGCTAACTGCTTCTGCCCTTATCTCTTTCAGTTTCTCTATTGTGCTTCCATTTTCTTTCTTTATTTTTGTTATCCTTCTCTTAGCTTGTTTGATTCTTGTCATGTTATGAAAGAACTTTGTATTAGCATCACCATTTGCTAGCCATAATTCCCTAGATTTAGCTCTCCAAAACTCCTCCTCTTGAGCCAAAACCTCATTATTGTAAGGAAGCTAGGGTAGCGGAACAACTTCCTACACTAACCTTGAGAGGAGAATAATGCAAAACTTTTACAGATCTTTAACAGTTGCATAAACATAAACAATAATAAACATAAATATCATGCATACCACAACATAGTGATTTATGTGGAGAAAACCCTTTTGGGAGAAAAAACCCCACACTCCAAAAGCCACCCAATATATTTTTAGTAAATCACAAAGATTGCAATGTACTTGTAGAGAAAACTTCTTACAGGAGTATCACCACTCAGAGATCAAGAGACAACATGACTACTAATAGACTCTCCCTGCCACACTCTGTTCTCTCTCAGTCATCACACTATGCCCACATAAATGGAGTTACATTCTAGGGCAAGACAAGCCAACAAAAAATATCCACCATTAGATCTAAACCCTAATTATTAATGGTCTAGATTTACAATGTATCAACTCCCACCGATGAATATTTACATAAGCTTTTACTACCCACGGGACTCACCATTCCAACTCATTACCACACAATTCACAACAAGGATGTGAATTGCACAATCATCCAATCGATAATCACCATATGCTTATACACATCACCATCTGTCCTTATCAACCTATCAGGTCCCACCTTCTTCACCAACAATCATCATGGTTGGGTCCCACTCGAAGCGCTTCCTTCCTCCTTATCATTCTATCACCAAGTCACTAAAAATGTGAACCCCGGAACCTCATGTTGGAGGTTACAAATTTTTGAAAACTCGTGACATCCCGTCAACAAATAGGTTGCTAAGTCTCTAAGTTATGAAACTTAAGAACCTCGTGACATAGGTTAGGAAAACTTGGAACACCGTGACAACAAGGAGATTGCTATGTTAGAAGGTTATGAAACTTTAGAACCCCACAACATAGATTAAGAAAAATTGGAATCCCACGACTTAAGTAACAAAACCATTTCGCCTTGCAAGGTTGAGACACAATTTCCCAAAAAATCTCCCACTTTTTGAACACCTTGCAAGACCCACAAGAGGGAGAAAACATTGTCTCTTAATTGCTAGGGGCCAAAAGGCCCAACATCTCTGAACACCATCTGAACTTCTCTATGCTCACAGGCTTAGTTAAAGAATCAACAAAATTCATCAAATTCTCTACCTTAACCAACTTCACCTTGTTATGTTTGACCATATCTCGAACAAAATGATATTGTACATCAATGTGCTTGTTCCTGACATGAAATATTAGGTTCTTGGCTAGCCATATTGCACTCTGAATGTCACAATAAATTGTCACTGCACCTTGTTTTATTCCAATATCTAAACACAATCTCTTAATCCAAATGGCTTCTTTACAAGCATGAGTAGCTGCCATATACTCTGCTTCAGTAGTGGACAAAGCAACCACAACCCATCGCTTACTCATCCAATTGATTGCTCCACAGAATAATTTAAGCACATAAGAACTGGTGGATCATCTGCTATCAACATCACTTGCCCAATTTGAATCCACATAACCATGAATATCAAGGGAAATCTCACCTTCAGTCATATTACTATGATAACATAAGGAATAATTTGAGGTACCACAGAAATATTTGAAGACTCTTTTAACTACATCCCAATGAACTCTACCGGGATTAGACATATATCTGGAAAGAACTCCCACTACTTAGGCAATGTTTGGTCTAGTACAAACCATAACATACGTCAAACTTCCAATTGTACTCTAGTAAGGCACTCTACTCATGTCTTCCATCTCCAATGGGGATTTTGGACAATCTGAAATAAATAACTTCGTTCCAACTAAATCAGGAACACACAATGGTCTACAATCCTACATGTTAAATCTTTGTAAAATTGAATTGACATACTTACTTTGGCCAAGCCATAGCTTTTTGTTCACTCTATCTCTTTTAATTTCCATCCCAAGAATGTGTTTCACTGCACCATAATCTGTCATTTCAAATTTAGCAGCAAGTTGAGATTTCAGTTATGAAATCATACCTTTCCCTTTGCCAATAAGTAACATATCATCAACATATAATGCAATAAACAAGAAATGATCACCCTCAATTTTATAATAAACACAATGATATGATTTAGAACACTCAAATCCCAAACTCAAAACATATGTATCAAATTTTTGGTACCACATCCTAGGACTTTGTTTTAAGCCATACAAAGATTTCTTCAATTTCCAAACCAATTTACTTTTACCTTTCACCACGTAGTGCTCTGGCTATGTCATATAAATACCCTCCTCCAAATCACCATGAAGGAAAGCAGTTTTCACATCCATTTGCTCAACCTCTAAATCATAAGCAACATCAATAGAAATTAAAAATCTAAAGGATGTCATTTTTGCAACAAGAGAAAATATCTCACCATAATCAACACCCTCAACTTGAGAGAAACCTTTTGCAACCAACCTTGATTTCTACTTCTCAATACCTCCATCTGAACCAATCTTTTTCTTGAACACCCATTTGCAACCAACAAGTTTTTGTCCTTCAGGAAATGCTACAAGATTCCATGTATCATTCTTCTTCAAAGATGTCATTTCTTCATCCATAGCAATCTTCCAGGATTCTGCATCATTCATACCTAATGCCTCTTTTATAGATATGGGTTCATCCATGTTAGTATTCAACGCAAAAATACATCTCCAATCATTAAGTGAATATATTTTAGGTGGTTGTCTATGCCTTGTAGACTGATGAATGAGCTAAGTTGGAGGTTATTCCTCCTCTTCTGAAGATTAGGAGCTAGATGAGCTCTCCTCAACTTCTTATCTATCCTTGGGCCTTGATTCAACTTTCTTGGGTGTAGAAGGAAATTGAATCAAATCTTCCTATTTACCTTGTTCTGACTGCACTGTAACAGAAGGAGGCTTAGTTTCTCTAAAAATAACACTTCTATTGTGTATTACCTTTTGTGCAACTAGATCCCAAAGCTTGTATCCTTTCACAACATAACTATATCTAATGAAGATACGTTTCACAACCTTGTTCTCTAACTCTGTTCATTTCTCCTTTGGCATATGTGCATATGCCTCACAACCAAAAACTATAAGGTGTATTAATGAAGGCTTGTGACCCAACCATTCCTCTATTGGCATCTTATCAATAAGAGATGATGTAGGAGACTTGTTAATCAGGTAACAGGCAGTGGAAACAGATTCAGCCCAAAACCTTTGTTCTTGGTTAGCACCACTCAACATACTCCTAGCCTTCTCCATCAGTGATTTGTTCATTCTTTTTGCAACTCCATTTTGTTGTGGAGAATATGGAGTTGTCTTTTGTCTATGAATACCACAATATTTATAGAATCTATCAAAATCATTAAAAAAAAATTCACCACCATTATCAATCCTCAAACACGTTATTTTCTTTCCATTACGCAACTCAACCATTGCTTTAAATTCTTTAAATCAACTAAAAACTTTAGATTTACTCTTTAGAAAATATACCCATGTCCTTCTACTATAATCATTAATAAATGAAATGTAATATATGGATTTACCAATCAAAGGAACATCTACATGACCAAACACATCTAAATGAATAAGATCCAATATACCACAAGATTTATGAGAAGTCAAGTAAAACTAAACGCGGTTTTGTTTTCCATAAATACAATGCTCATAGAAATTGAGTTCAAGATTGCAATAAGAAAAACCTTCAACAAGGTTTTTATTTTTCAAGGTCCTTAGACCCTTTTCTCCAATGTGGCTAAGTCTTTGGTGCCATAACATAGTTTTCTCTGCAGGTAAATTTTTTTAGAAGAAAGAACACCCTTGGGTACCCAAAATCCATGACCATCTGTTGAAGGTGAAACCCTCACTTCTTCCACATATTTTTTTTCACAAAAGTACTATTGCACTCAATAGTTCATGCATCAAGCTTATACAATGTGCCATATCTGACACCTCTAGCAATCACCATAACACCTCTAACCATCTTGCATCCTGCATAAGAAAATACTACCTACACACTCACATCTATTAGTTTTCTCACATATAACAGATTTCATGCTAAACCAGGGATATGCAACACACCATTAATCCTTTTTATTCCACCTTTAGGAAACTTGATTTTAACTTTACCACGACCAACAATTTTTAAATGAGAATCATTGCCCAAGTACACTTTACCTCCATCAAATTCTTCATATTCAGAAAACCAATCTCTATTAAAGGTCATATGGAAAGATGCACTTGAGTCAATTAACCATGCATCATTACCTACACGAGTTGCCAAAGCTGCAATGAATGCATCACCATCTCCCTTCTCAGACTCAAAATTAGAATCAAATTTCTTCTTTTCTTCTTTTCTTCTTTGCAATCCTTACGAACATGTCCAGGCTTACCACAATTCCAACAAATAACTTTGGACTTTCTAGGAGACTTAGATTTCCCCTGAGACTTGGATTTGTCTAGCTTCTCATTCTTCTTTTCTTTTTCCTTAGGTCTTCCAAAAACATTTAGGGCCTCCTTGGCACTGATGGATACCTTCCTCCTCATCTCTTGAGAAAGAAAAGACCCCACCACATCTTCAGTCTTCAATATAATAGAAGTACTCCCAATAGCCATAACAAAAGAATCCCATGAATCAGGCAAAGAACAAAGCAAGATCTAACTTTTCTCTTCCTCACCCATTTTGACACCAACTGATGCCAATTGAGCCACCAGCATATTGAATGCTTCCAGGTGTTTTGTAATCCACCCACCCTCCTCCATCCTCAAGGAATACAACTTCTTCCTCAAGAAAATCTTGTTCACAAAATATTTGGCTTGATACATCTCACCAAGCTTCTTCCATAGTCTCTATGCAAAGGTATTGTCATGGAAATTGATTAAAAAAGAGTCTATCAGGCACAATCTAATTAAACCCTTGGATTTACGGTCCATAAAATCATATTGAGCAACTTGAGTAGGATATGTAGGCATTGAAACATTCTCATCAACAACATCCCACAAATCTTGATCTATTAATAGATCCTCCATCTTCAGCTTCCACATTTCAAAATTATTTCTAGAAAATTTATCTACCTCTATTCTCCCTGATGTACTTGCCATTTGAAAACACCTACAATAAGATCACAAAGTGTCTTATGCACAAGCTCCCACTCAAAAATGGATTAGTTCCAAAAACCCAACAACCCACAACTGAAACCAAAGGTGATCAAGCTCTGATGCCACTTGTAAGGAAGCTAAGGTAGCGGAACAACTTCCTACACTGACCTTGAGAGGAGAATAATGTAAAACTTTTACAGATCTTTAACAGTTGCATAAACATAAGGGTGTTTCCACAATAGTGGTTTACACTTTCTGGGAGATCTTGATTTTTGTTGAAATCAAATATTTTTAGAAAATATAATGATTTAAGCCTTTAAAAGTTCCATTCAAAGGATTCCAATTGAAGAGGTTTTGATCAAACCACCTTAGACCAAGCCCCCTTGGATAGAACCCTGCTATTTTTAAACCATACCTATAATGGAGTCTCCTTTACACCTATCAAAATGCTGATAAAAAACCACTTTTGATTTACCTTTTGGGTGATCAAATGATTTCATTTAAAATTTATTTTTTGTAAGTATGTAGTCCTTATTATAAGCTTGCAAAAAAGTAAAATTTTAATTAAATTTAATTTGATTATTATATTTATTTTTATTTCTGGTGAATGTAGGTTTTTCACCAAAAATCAAGTTCTTTGTTCTACACATGTGGAAAAATAGAAGATTATCAATTTATTTTTTTGAAAAATATGAGTGCACCAGATATTGAATTTATTGATCCAAAATAAATAAATTTGAACTTCGATACATACAAAAAAAGTTGTGTTATACAATCCGCCTATGTCTGAATTGTAATTGGTTTGACTTTGAAACTTGATTAAGGAAAAAATGTTCAATAAAACACTATGAAACCAATTGGAAGCACAAGATATCATAGTTACAAATCTAAATTTGAAAAAAATAGAATTTTATCCTTCATGGAAAAAACGTTATGTGTTATACAGTGAGCATCACTCAAAAATGGTGTTTACTGAAAAAAACTAGTTTTCAAAGGAGGTGGAAAAAGAAGTGCAATTTGATTCCAAAAAATTTGGAAAAAATATATTTAGAATCTATAGACAAATTGTCACAAATCACTAGTTTGCATCATCTTGAAATTTCTCGCGGTTTAGCCACTATAGGTGTCTGAAAGTGAAGATTTAGTAAGAAAAATCAATTTAATGTCCAGTTTGGCCAAAAATTGTAAACCAGTATTGTGGGATCACCCATAAACGATAATAAACATAAATATCATGCATACCACAACACAATGATTTACGTGGGGAAAACCCTTTTAGGAGAAAAACCCCACACTCCAAAATCCGCCCAATATATTATTTAGTAAATCATAAAGATTACAATATACTTGCAAAGCAAGCTTCTTACAGGAGTATCACCACTCAGAGATCAAGAGATAACACGACTGCTAACAGACTCTCCCTGTCGTGCTTTTTTCTCTCTCAGATGTCACACAAAGCCTACACAAAATTGAGTTACATTCCAGGGCAAGATAGGCCATCAAAAAATATCAACCATTAGATCTAAACCCTAATTATTAACGATCTATATTTACAATGTATCAACTCCTATTGATGAAGATTTACATAAGCTTTTACTACTTGTGGGACTCACCATTCCAGCTCACAGCCACATAATTCACAACAAGGATGTGAATTGCACGATCATACAATCGATAATCGCCATTTGATTATACACGTCACCATCTGCCCTTATCAACCTATCAGGTCCCACCTTTGTCAACGGTCATCATGGTTGGGTCCCACTTGGAGCACTTCCTTCCTCCTTATCGCTCTATCGCCAAGTTGCTAAAAATCCGAACCTCATGTCGGAGGTTACAAAGTTATGAGAACACATGACATCCTATCAACAAAGAGATCGCTAAGTCGCTAAGTTATGAAACTTAAGAACCCTGTGACATAGGTTAGGAAAACTTTGAATGCCGCGACAATGAGGAGATCGCTATGTTAGAAGGTTATGAAACTTTAGAACCCTGCGACATAGATTAAGAAAACTTGGAATCCCACGACTTAAGTAACAAAACCATTTCACCTTGCAAGGTTGAGACACAATTTCCCAACAATTATATTTTTCCATGAGTGCTTTCTCTTTTAAATAATCTCCTTGAAACATACCTTCTTCCATTATTTTGTTATTTCAAAGTTCCAATTCTTTTTCTAATCACTATTTCTTTGAGAAGACACTTTTGAATATTTCCTTATATCATATTTGAAGCTTCCCCTTTATATATTGAGTTTATTTACAAAGTTAAAACTCTAGGTTCCCCCATATTTTGGAGCAGTCTTCCACCATTGTTCTATTTGCTCCACAAGTCCTTTCCAAAAAAAAAAATTCTCACATTTAAAGTAAGATTTGTTCTTGGGTTCCTCATCAGAGATGCTTAATCTTACTAGAAAATGATCTAAGCTAGGCAATGGTATTATTGATGCTTCTAGTTTTATCTTTTCAGCCAACCAATCATGGGAATAAATAAATCTATCCAACTTTTATTTAATGCACCATTTCCCTGATCTTTTATTAGACCACGTATATGCCCCATTCCTTAATGGTGCTTTCAACAAGTTATTGTGTTCTAAAAATTGCCTAAAGGCCTGTATAGAAGGAGTTGTTATTCGCCTTCCTCCTAACTTTTCTTCTATCCTTAGGACTGCATTATAATCCCCCCCATAATGACTCTCTTACCTCCTAACTTAGATGCATATTGTCTAAGAGTGTTCCACAAAGTTTCTTTATCATTGTTCCTTGTTGGACCATAGATATTGAAAATGTAGAAAGTTAACTTGTTTTTCAAGCTCTTTACCTCACCTAGTATCCAATGACTCTCTTTGATAATTGTGTTTACTTTGGCGAGTTAGTTTTCCAAAAAATTCCCAGGCCTCCTACAAAACCATATGACTTTTCCAATATAGTTTCCCATCCTTTTTTCTATAGGATCTTTTTTTTTTCATCTTCTATCTTTGTTTCTTGTAACAATATGATGTCTGCTTTAGATTTCTCAATCTGGAGTTTTATCAAGAGTCGTTTATTGGGGTCATTGAGCCCCTTGATATTCTAGGTTAAAATATTCATGGCTCCTCATTGAGGGAGTGCTCCTCTCCCAGTTTTATCTGAAGAAATTTTTTGATACTTTTTATTCCTTTTTCTTAGGCCATTTCTTCTCTTTTTTGCCTGTTTTTCTTTCTTCCCTTCTTCTTTTTCCCTCTAAGAATTATTCAGGCTAGTATTTGTGTTGTTGTCTGGGAAATGTTCCTATTTTCTATTATGTTCAGATCTTTGAAGTCTTCGTTCTCACTTTTAGAGAGTAAATCTTCCTCTCCCTCTCTTAATTGAGCATTCAATTCCTCTTGAATTGTAATTAGGTCCTTTTCTGGTACAGGAGTCTCTGGCTTATTATTTTCTTCCTTTTTGGTTTCCTCTTTTGGTTCATATTTTGGGAATAGCTTTGGAGTTTCTGAAATCACCTCTTTAGGGTTTATCTTTGTCTTCTCTTTCATAGTTTTCCTTATCCAAACTTTTTTCTACTTTTGTTAACTTCTACATTTAACCATTTCATGACCCTGTTTTTATAGTGTCTGCAAAAAACTTCATTGCTTTCTATTTCCCAGACTTGCTCCCAGGTCCCTGCTTTGGATTTCAGTTTAATTGTCTTTGGTATTGATCTTATAGCTGTTCCTTTCATCCTGGCATATAGATAGGAGTTGTATTCCAAAATTTTGGTGTCCAGCTCAAATAGGGTTCCCAATGTTTTCTTGATCTTTTATAAGCTTTCCTCCAACCAATATTCTAATTGTAGATTGTATAATCTTAACCAAATTGCTTCATTTTATGGTGCCAAAATTGTCGGATTGAAGTTTGGAACCCATTTCTGCATAAATACTGGATTACCTTCAAAGTCCATTGCTCCTTTTTTCCAAAATGTAGTTTCTATCTTCTTCTTTGAGAAAGATTATTATAAAAAAGCCACGTGGAAGAAATTTTAGTCCATGATTTCAATCAAAATTATGTTTTTCCCACCTTGTTATCATTTCCCTTCCTTTCCTAGGGCCAATAATTCTACATCTAATGACAACCTTTTGCAAACATTCTATGTCTTCTATTATCACATCTTCTAGATCAATTTCAATTGGATTCTCTTGATCCTTCATTTTCCTCCCTAGAGCTTCTTTTGCTCCTTCCTTGGGTCCTAATTTCTTCCTTTTGTCAGAATTTATGTTTTTTGCTTGCTTTTATGCTCTTCCTCTTATTGCTTCTTTTTTCTTTTTTGTGATACTTCTTTAATTTCTTAGATTTGGCTAGGGATTATTTTCTTTCTTATTTTTAGGTTTCTCTATGATTGCTTCCCTTTTTTCTGGTTGTTTTCTTCTTCTAGGGTTTATCTCCAAATTATTGGGCCAAGTGATGTAATGTGGGACTTTGAAATTGATCCTTGGCTTATTTTCTTCCAATCTTTGTCTTCTTCGTGATATTCTTCCTTCCCCTGCTTCATGATTCGTCTTCCTCCAATTGCTTCGGTTCCTGTATTTATTTCTTTGTTTTCATGTTTTCACCAATGTCCAGTCTGCTTTTCGTGAATGTGAGTTTTCTTTTTGTAGTTCACATGTATTTTTTGTTGGCAGAGCCATTTTTAACATAATTAAATATTAATATATAAAAAATATTATTATTAAGAATTAAGAATTAATATTAAATAAGAAAATTCAACTGTTTTATTTTTGCTAATAATAGTTCATTATCACTAAATTTTAATTATTTATTCAATTTATATTATTAGCAATTAACTCTCTTTTAAATTTCTAATATTTAGTAATTCAATCTTTCACTGATCTTTTTTCATTTTATTTTAATTCTTTCTTAATGCTTATTGTTATTTTTATTGGTCCTTTCTAATCATTTCTCACTTCTCGTCTTTTTAATGTTGATACACAAAAAAATCAAACAATTAACATTTAGAAGCACTTTTGACTACTATTATGGATTGTGAAAATGTTGTCTTGAATTTTTTACTAAATTAATAAATTGGTAATAAGAGTCTGATCAAAAGGAAAAAAAACTAGTTTGGAAGCTCTTCAATAGTGTGTTTATTGACACCATAGATTACAAGATCAAGATAAATAAATTCTATGAACCAATTTCTATGAAGGTAATTTTTAACATAGAATTCAAATATATAAACACATAAATGAATTCTACAAACAAAAAACTAAACCAAAACATAAACAAAGTTTTCACTGATAGAAATACATTTAATTATTTTGAAAACTTTAATATATCAAAATAATAAATTAACAATATATAAAAAATCTTTATCACGTTTAACACTAAATATCTTGTGATGTATGAGATCTCTGTTCACTTGATTATATTGTATCTTTTTTGTTGTAATTTGTTGATTGCATTTTTTCTAAGTAATTATTTTACATTGTTTTAATATAAAAAATATATAAATATTTGTGTAATGTTTATATTACACCAACCTCTAAAATAAATTAATAAAACAATACACAAAAATCTTATATTTATTAGTGTCAAGTGATGGTCTTTATTTGACCATATATATTTAAATCATTGTCACTTGTAGTGCACGAAAGACAATAAAGAATATTGTTTCCTATTGGTTTATATTAAAAGAATATATTTTATTAATTATATTAGTTTATAAATGTTGGTAACAATGGTATCTAATCTTCTAGGTGTTTCCAATAGGGACACAAGTCTCATTTGGAGTGTATAAGATATTATTTTTTATTTGATAAGACTTTAGAAGGAAAATAAAGGGATTATAAAAGTTTAGGCATCACATTTCTAAATCAAATTGGAAAAGAAAGTGATTGGTTAACACTTAATAAGATTATTTAATTAAATAGAATAAGGTGTAAGACTATTTTTACTTGAATATTTGGCATGTAGCATTATTGAACTATTATCCTTTAATATTCCTTTTAGGGTAATGTTATTATAATTTAAATATTTTTTGAATTTGGTCAAGTCATTAATTATATGTTTGTAACATAGTTTATGAGTTTATGTGAATAATATTTTTAATATTAAATAATTATATATTTTTATTGAATTTATTTTATTAATATGATTTTTAAATTATATTGTTATTAAAATATATATATTAATACAAATATTTTGTCATGAATCAATTATAATATTTGTTTTATTCAGAATATCTTATAAGATTATAGAATTAAAAAATTTCTATTCAAATCACTTTGTATTGTTTTTAAATTTTTCGTAATTATTAATTGCATCTACATATACTATAATATTCCTTCACCTTCTATATATATTTTACAACTTGTTATGTCTATGAAATTTGATGTAGAAGATCATTCTTCCTTTGGAATAAGTTGTTAATTACAAAGATTATAAATGTTATTCAACATATTTAGATTAAGAGGATCTATTATTTCTTCATGCATGATAAAACTATCTCCATTGCAATATATGTACATGTTATTAATAAATTTAGTAGTCATAAATCTTTATATCCCCTTGTTATAATGCTATCATATAAATAACATATTGAAATTTCATAATATTTTTGTTTTTTATTAGAATAAGAAAGAAAATAATTATAGAGAGTCAATCAAATAGTGTTGTCTAACATAAAAAATTAAAATAGCAACTATTTTAATTAATAAATATCTTGGAAAGTAACCAAGATAATGAATGTACAAAATAATAGACCAAAACAAACAACTATTGTTGCATAGTTTTGACAACAAGATACTAATAATCATTGCTGAAAATAGATTAAATAAGTGGTTGGAAACAACAACAAAAAAATGACAAAGTCTTAAGAACAATAGGAAGTTGGCTTTGAAGAAGTAATAAATATGTTTCTTAAGCACAATCATGGAAACAACCAAATATCCAACTCCACCAATGTAGCATTGTGAAAAGATCAAACCAACCATATGCGGAAAGATCTTCATCATGCAAATCATTAAGCTTCTAATCCATAACCATGGTAGTAGCACAATGGTCACCATAAGGCTCATCCACCAAATCAAGAAGAACCTTCATAATTTTTCTTTGTAACATATGTAACAAGAATGCTAGTTGAATTTGTGCCTTGCAAACTAGCTTCAAAAGTTTGGATTTGTACTTGTAAATTGACCAACGTATCTTGAAGATCGAGATTATCTTGAAGAGTATGTTGAAGGATGGTGATATGGAAGGAGAAATTTGCATTGAGCATCAATTCCTCTCTATGAAGAGGGGAAAATGTGTGAGAGAAGGAAACCAAGTATCAAAATCTCCAAATGAAATTAAGGACAAGTTTCCTAAAGGTCTAAGAGAAGAAGTTGTGGTGTTTGGAAAGTCCAAGAAGTGTAGATCTATATGTCCAAGTCTAAGGAGAAATAGTAGGTCAAATGGAGGAGAGATAGCACTAGAGGTTATGAGCATGAAAGAAAAGTCAAAAGGCATGCTTAATAGACTCCCCTTTAGAGTATAAGTGGCATGAAGGAGGGGACTGATGAAGGGAAGTCAACCTCCAATAAGTAATTTAATGTAGAGATTTTTTCAAGCTATCAATTGGGTTTGAGCATCAACTTTAGATTTTCAAATATGGGAGCTTATCTTGTTCCACTTAGACTGGTTAAAATTGCATTTCCATTTAAGGTTAAGTTAGGGAGGGAGGAGCATCAATAAACAGTCTTGAGAGGAAAGTGTTAGAAACTATAGTTGTTGGTCCATTTTTAGTCTTTGAGAAAGTTATCATGGCAGGTTAAGGACAATAGACATGATAACTCAAGGGTAATAAGTTGCTAAATTTTTCATAATAGAATCCTTGTCAACTAGAGAAATCTTGAATTGAGCTTTGAGATGTTTCCAAGAATTCCAATAAAAATTATTGGGGTCCCACAAATAATAGAAAACCTCGATGCCTTTTTAAAAAATGTGTCTTCCTTTAAGGTTTTTGATCTTGTCAAAAGGAAAATTATTTTGTTGAACTAATTTATTCCACCAAATGGAAGATGGTGTGAAACTTAGGCCATGACTTAAAGATTGATCATACCAAGATAATCTTTATCAAGTGATCTTCCAAGAAATCTAAATGGTATTAAATAAGGAAAAACCATGATTCTTGAAAAAAAGGTGCTAGAAGAAGCTTGTTCTTTGAGTTGACCAAGTCACTGGAGTGACTAGTTCTATCGGTTTGTTTACAGTGGTGAACCAAATATTTCCAAGGAGCATCCTTGTCCAAGTCCCTTATAATCTATTTAGTTTTAATACAAAATCCTTGAGTAATAGGATCAATGATTCCCCACCCCACTTATCTTTTGGCTAAATGCAATGAATCCATGAGGAAGTAGGAACCCTTTCTTATTTCCCAAATTGGCCGAAAGGAAACTCTTGATCAATTGCACAAGTTGATTATAAAACTTTTTAGAAGGGAGCCAAATAGAAGATATGTAAACATAGCTAGCCAAAAGGATTTTTTTGTAACTTGTATTCATCTAGCTAGAGATAAAAATCAATTGGTACAATTTAATATTTTGCATTTGATTTTGCACGAGAACCAATTCCACATGTCTTTGAGAGAGAACCCTATACCAAAGGGAATATCAATGTTTCCTTTTTATAATTTCATTCATAACTTCACACCATTCACTAGGTATCCAAGGTGGTCAAGGGGTAGGGAAGGTCATAAAAAGATCAATTTTATACATGGCTAGCTTAGAGACAAAAATAGAACAAAACAAATAAAATATGTCAAGAGTGTGGATCACTTCATCAATTTTATTACAAATGAATACTATGTTTTCATCAACAAAGTGAGATTTTAGAGCTTTAGCAATGTTAGGAAGATAGATACACTGGATAAGTTTAGTGGATAGTGCATGCTAAAAAAGATATCCAAGAGCATCAACTATGAGCACATATAGGAATTCCGCAATAGGGCATACTTGGAAAATGGATTTTTTTAATGGGAATTGAGGTGAGAGGATTCCATTAATACCACTTTTGGCATTAGCATCCAGAAACAACATATTGATTTTATCATGGATTTTGGGACCAAATCCAAGTGAATTTAACATATTAAGAATGAAGTACCAACGAATGCAATCATAGCCTTTATCAAAATCAAGTTTTACAATAAGAGAATCTTGGGTAGATTGTTGTGCCCATTCAGATGTCTCCCAAGCTAGGATCAAGTTGTCTGAAGTAAATCTTCCTCCCAAGAATCGAATTTTCTCTAGAAAAACAATCTCTTGCATGATGGATTGGATTCTTCTTGCTAGCGCTTTAGCAATGATTTTGTAAGAGGTATTGAGGGTAATAGGTCTTCATCCACTAATAGCGTCTTCATAAATTTAACATTGGGGATGAGTTTAATTAGTCTTTGATTGATAACATCACCCAAAAACATAGTTTCAATGCCCTCAAGATAGACATTATAAAAATATTCTTGAATATGAGGCAAAAGAGCTCTATAGAATTCAAATCCAATAAAAAATCAATTCTTGGGCTTTTTTCCAAGGCCATACATTGCAAGGCTTCATCAATATCTTCAATAGAAAGAAGGTATTCAAGGTGTTTTCTATATTCATAGTCTATTTTTTATGGATGCAACCCACAACACTTTCTTCAAGAATATCAAGAAGGGATTCCTTTATTGATTCATCAATAAAAATATTTAAAAGTGGACATAGAAGGTTTGCATAATGTCAACATGGTTGGTTTGTATAATTCTATGTACAAATTTAATAGCAAAAATGTGTTTAATTTTGTGCTTATGTTGGAGATATTGAAAGAAGAATTTTGATCCATGATTTCCATCCTTAATCCATTATAGTCAAGATCACACTTGAGCACCTTTACTTTTATATGTAGTCATTTTGTGAATAGAATTCTCAACATTGGCAATAATTTTTTGTAAGGAAATCTTGTGAGGATTAGAAGCCAACATAGTACATCCATGATCAATTAAAATTTGAGATATTTTTCCATTTTGTGACACTTAATCTCAACCCTTCACCCATTAGCCTCAAACCTTCAACTATAATCATGAAGAAATGTTACACATCTAGCTATGGTTCGCTCCCACTAGCTAATCCATCTACCTTATTGAGGGTTTGGTTCAACATTTAAGTAGCTAAGAGGACTTTAATATAATATTGGTTTTTAAGATGGGAAACATTCAGCTTGTAAGGACAATTATTGGAAAGGGGAGTGGGTATGGAGGGTGAAAGGGTGGTGAATATGGTAAGGTGGTTGAAAGGTCCAACAAAACAAGGCATCCAACATGTGAAGGCAAAATTGGGTTGTTACGAGAGATATACAAATGATCTAACCAACTCAATTTTCCTAAGAAACCTTCACGACACTTGCTCCAAGTGAACCAGTGGGGAATTTGGAGACTAGAGTTACCAAGAATAGGGTCATGCACTCCAAGGCAGTTTTAGGTCAAGGTACAAGAATCAAATTCATAATTATGTAAGCGAGCATAACTATCCCATCTGTGGTTTGAATGATGTTCTATCATATTAAACTTACCCCTCAAAACACATTCAACATTGGGAAGGTGAGTACAAATCCACTCCCAAATATTAGTTCTCTCAGAATGGGAGTTAGTAGTGTAAATAGAAAAAATCACACCAACAAACCATTAATGAGGCTAGTAGCCCAAAAATATGATTATTAGGATTTGAGCCCGCAACCACTAAACTTTTTGATAACCAAGGGGCTAGGCCCAACACCATGCCCCGACCACCATCACCATGGATAGTATGAAGGAAATACGCATTATACCAAATGGTTCCAAGGGTAACACCCAATTGAATAACATCTTTCACTTCTTGAAGCATGAGAACATCAGTCTAATTATTCTAGATAGAATGTTCGACAAAATATTTAGAAGTCAAGATTGTTAGACCCCGCACATTCTAGGATTGAATGTTACACTTCATTGGCTAGATTCAAGGAGTTTTTCTTTGTTTTCCTACAACAAACTAAATTGGTTCCTTAGAGATTAGGATTGAATTTCCATAGTGTTTTTTATCAAGTTGATATAGATATGCTAGCTGCAACAATGCTCTTACAAGCATACTGGGTTGAGAGCTAGTGATAGAATTAGATGAAGGCTTTTTCTAGTGGAGCATCCTTTTTTCCTTTTAAGAGCTCTAGATGGAGATCTAATCACATTTTCCTTGAAATAATTAGTTTTAGATTAAATGGATTGTTGGAAAGGAGAGGGAGTGGAGGGTATGGGAAGGGGCTTGGAGGAAGATGGGGAATTTACTATAAGGATTGGAGAAGGGGTGTGAATTTGTAGCATTGTAAATTATCACCCCTATCAATTTCACACTATTTTTTTCTCCCACTAAATTATTGAGCCTAATTGGGTCTCTAATTTCCTAAATTATGCATTCTATAGCTCATTTGCACCACTTTTTGAGAAAATTGTGAGCATTGAACAAATGCAATCAATTAATGTTTTGTCATCGATACATCATGTCCTGGAAAAAAGGGCCAAGACCCATATGCCCATGGGTATATGGGCCCCCCTATTCTATCGGTGACCAATTTTTAATATGTTGGAGTGGAAATTTTAACATTCAAATTTTAAATTTCAAATGTCGGCTATCGGGATTTAATTATGGGGAAATTAGAGAAATGCCTACAAATTCCTAGTTATTGCATCATTTGAACATTAACAAAAGTAATCTATAAAATTATTAACAAACTTATGATCAAGAGCACTATCAAGAAAGTCAAGAGAAAAAATTTAGAGCTTTATTACAACAATTCAAGATCCTAACATCATGTCAAATCCTATGTGAGTTTATGTGTGTTCATGTTATCATTTTTTTGTGTAGGCTAACACTTTTGTAGGTCTCTAAAGCATTCAAGCAAATCAAGAAAGCAAGATCAAGACCTTGAGGTGGTGTGCATGACTTCAATCCTTCAAGGAATCCATTGAAGGGTGGTAAGTTGCAACACTTTGTGATTTCATCATTCCTTCCTTTCAATTATCTTTTTTATCATTGAAATTTCCATTGTGGAAGTGGAAACACTTACACGGGGTTTGACTGAGGCAAGCCCCTAAATGGCCCAATATTTTCCCTCTCTTTGAATTTGCAAGTTTTGGGTCTAAAGAGGATCGAAGAGAGCTTGAAGAAAAATTGTTCATTCTTGTATACAAATCCCTACATCTTGTCAAGACATGAAAATTCACCTACAGAATTATCCAATAGCATTCTGAAAACTCTATAACTAGAAATTAGAAGCTTAGATATATCATTAGAGGACCCCAAAAATAGAGAAGGATACCCTATTAGAGCATACACCCTTAGGCGTCCCAGGCCTATTGTGCATACTAGAACCGATTTTTTAGGATAGGTACACAATCTCTTGCACTTCCAGATCTATCTGTAATTTACTGTTTTAGTCTATTATTTGTTGGGATCATGCATTTTTCATATTCAGTCATATAGTCTAATTAGGTTAATCATAACAAATCATTTCTAGTCCATTTCCAAGACTCAAAAGGATTAGGTTCAGGCCTAATTGACTCACCTTTATGGTTGAAAGTCAATTTTTTGCCTTATTGATTTGCATCCCAATGAAACCCTAGAAAGAGGTAGAATTGACTTTGGGTTTTGGACATTAAACCCTTAGATCCTAATGTTTCTATGTTTCATTTTGGTGAACCTGAATTTTTAACATTATATACCTTCTAAAAAATTGCATCCTAGATCTAAGATTTGTATTTTATTATTTTGCATCTTTTATTTAGGGTTTCACTTTTGCATCATAAAAAGTCACAAAAATTCAAAAAATTACACATCATTTTGCATCATAGGTTGCAGTAGGATTCATTTCAGTCACCTGATCAAATCTACATTGAAAATTGTATTCATATTTGTCATTTGCATTTTCATACATTTGCATTTGAATTACATTGAGTAATTTTGGAAAAACAGTCATCATCACAACATTCTTAAACAAAAATTTAAACACTCAATTTTCAGTTTTCAAAACCCCTATCAAGGACTTAGATGCCCCTAGGCGCCTTTGTCCTAGTATAGTGGAATCAACAAAAAAATTTACAAATTTGTGTCTTTGTCTACTCAGTCTGTTGGTGTTTTTAGATCTCTATTTTGGAATTCATAATTACATCTTTTTAGGCATCTTGCACATAATTCATAATGGTGAAAGAAACTGCATTGTTCAGTTTCAATTTTGCATTTAAAAAAAACATAATTTCTAAGTCTTTGCATCTTAAAATTAGTCAATTTGTGCATTTCAAATTAGAAAATTGCATTCAAAATTATCATTTCTTGTTCACATATTGTTACATACTTGCATTTTTTGCACAACTAGTTGTTGTTGCACCATAATATTGACCTGTTAATACCTAATACAGCTGCTAGAGTTAATGAATCCACCAGGGGTGGTTAAGCCATGTCATAAACCCAAGCGCTGCACTACACAACATAAGGAGACCAAGGGAACACACCTTGCAACACCCCCCCTAGCGCAAGTGAGGGGTTTGAACCCATGACCTAGACTCTAATACCAATTGTTGCACAACTAGTTGCTGCTACACCAAAAGATCAACTTGTTAATTCCTGATACAACCACCAGAGTTAATGAATCCACAAGAGGTAGTTAAGCCATGTCACGAACCCAAGCATTGTGCTACAACACAAGGAGACCAAGGGCGCACACCTTGCAATAACATTGGCATAAAGTAAGAAAATTTTGGAAAATTACTCATTGTTACAACTATTTGCAAATAAACTTGAATAATCCTTAAGAAGTAAAATACACAGTCAAATTTTGAAATTTCAGAACCCCTGTCTAAGACTCAAATGCATCTAGGTGCCTGTCTTGCTATTTGTTTACAACTTAATATTTTGTGACAAAATACTCTCAGGAGTCTTTGTTGTTTGCTATCTAGTTACTTGTTGCATAATAATCTAAACCACATTGCAAAGTCTCACATCATCATGGCTTGGTGTTTTGGTGAATTTTGGATGTCTTTGAAGTCCTTGGTTGATGTTTCAAGTTGTGTGTTTGGAAATAACTCTAATTCTAATAATAAAATTCATGATACTTCATCTCTTGATACACATCTTCTTGATATCCTTGATAAAGACAATGAGAGCATGCATGAATTCATACAAAATTCCTTGTGTAACCTTGAGAATAATGCAACCTTTTATCCCTCGATGCAATGGCCTACTCCCCCATACCCATAATATCCTATCATACCACTATTTGAAACGTTCACTTTGTTACATCCAAAAACTAAATCACAAGGCATACCTCAATCAACATGCATGGAAGAACCTATTGATAACAACAATAAGGAATACACACCACCTAATAATCCTCCATCTTTTGAGAATAAAGTTACAAACACACCCATTAACTTGGAACAAAGTCATGGTCAAGGTTTTAGAATCTTAAGCAAACAAGGATGTGACATAAAGAATGAACATGAGATCCACTCCCTTTTGGAACAAATATTGTTTGAAGACACTAAAGGAGTAGGGCACCAAGAGCCTCCACCTTTACATCAAATGTGTTTTTGCCCCGACCAAGAAATCCAAAGACCATGGTTCTCTCAAGAAATTACCATTCCTACATCCTTTAACCAAGACTGAATGAGCCTTAGACACATTTCTCAAACTAGGACATATTACATTTCTGCCCATTTATGATCGAGAAGATAAGAAAGGAAGGAGTACAAATACATCTTATTGTGCATATCATAGAAAAATGAGACATCTTACTAATGAATGTTGTGCTTTAAAAAGGAAATCAAGAGAATTTGATCCTTATGGGGATCAAATTGAACATATAATACATTAAAATTTATTTTATTTGCTCCTTGCCATGTGGTAGTGATAGTATCACAACATGCTCACTACCATCCATGAGGGTATAAAATTAGCTTTATGTAATCATCTTTAGTTTTGCAAGGAGCAACATATCATAATCCATTTGGCTCACCTTTGTCCCTACACTTGGGGGGGAAGGGGTTAGGTAGCCTTGCGTAGGTGTATTCCTTCTAGCAAGGGATCCCTTGATTTCTCCTTAAAATAGTATAGCAAGTACACTAATACTTAAAGGGGGGACATATAGTCCCTTGCTCATTATTTTTCATAAGAAATGGTCCCTTATTAGTGATGATAGTATACATCTTCTAGGAAGTGTGACCTTGTCAATCAAAGTGTGTCCTTGATCTATGTGAGTGTCTCTTTAATGGTAATATCAGGCTTGATGTCCTCTAAGAGTGTGACCTTTCTTGGCATATGATGTTCTCCTTTGTGGTAATACTATGGCTAGTATTCCCTAAGGTGTGATCTTTTTTATTCCTTGATTTGTCCTCTCTTGATGGTGATGCCATGTTAGATATTCCCTAAGGTGTGACTCTCACATGTATTGAGCAAAGAACCTTTTTCATCTCTTTTGGTGGTGTTGCTATAACATCCCTTGAGTATTTAGCCCTATCCTATCATTATTTATGCACCCCCAGAGGTGAGTTTTATCTGTCTCCTATGACATTAAACCTTGTGTACCCCCTAAGGTGATTTTTGTCCATCCCCTAAGACATTAAACCTTATGCACCATTGAGGTGAGTTTTGTTTGTCCCCCAAGATGTTAAACCTTGTGCACCCCTTGAGGTGAGTTTTCTTTGTTCCTCAAGATGTTAAAACTTATGCGCCCCTTGAGGTGAGTTTTGTTCATCCCCCAAGACGTTAAACCTTGTGCACCCCCTGAGGTGAGTTTTTTTCATCCCTTGAGGCGTTAAACTTTGTGAACCCCCTAAGGTGAGCTTTGTTCATCCCTCAAGACGTTAAACCTTGTGCATCCCATGAGGTGATTTTTATTTTTCCCTCAAGATGTTAAACTTGAGCACCCTTTTTAACATGGCCACCTAGCATAACATAACTTTCTTGTTGGTGGAGCCATGCATTTCATGAGTGATGTGACATAAGACAAATTTTTAGCCCTCATGAGAGCTAACATTTATTCGATGGATAACATTTGGTATTTGAGACAATTTAAGATTGAGGTCTCTTTACCTTATTGACTTGAATCTTTTAGTACTAACCTTTTATTTTTGTGTGTACTCTTCATGTTTTCATCATGTCTACATCATGTTTGTTTTCATTTTTTCATCATTTTTATGTTCCATCATGTCATGTTTTTTCATCATGTATGCTTTGTAATTTTTTACATGTATGTTTAAAGTGTATGTTATCTGTTGCATTTCACACATGTGCATTCTTTTGTGCTTATGTTGGTTTTCCATGGGATATTGGTTCCTATGGGCTTGATCACCTCCCTTGATCCTTAATCATCCTATCTCTTCAACATTTGGATAGTCAGACCCCTCTTGACATAGATTTTCTACTTTAGTGTGATTATGAGGGTAAGTTCATAATCTCACTCAAGTGGGAGCTAACTATAGCATTGTAATTTGTCACCCTTGATAATTTCACACTATTTTTTCTTCCCCTAAATTATTGAGCCTAATTGGGTCCCTAATTTCCTAAATTATGCCTTCTATAGCCCATTTGTACCACTTTTCAAGAAATTGAAAGCATTGAAAAAATACAATTAATTAATGTTTTGTCCCTGATACATTGTGACCTGGAAAATAGGGCCAGGATCCATATGTCCATGGGTGTATGGGTCCCCTATTCTACTAGGGACCAATTTTTAATATGTCAAAATTGTCATTTTAACATTCAAATTTCAAATTTCAAATGTCAGGATATTGATATTTAATTCTCGAGAAATTAGAGAAATGCATATAAATACCTAGTTATTGCATCATTTGAACACTAACATGAGAAATCTAGAAAAATATTAGCAAACTTATGATCAAAAGCACCATCAAGCAAGTCAAGAGCAACATTTCAAAGCTTTATTGTAGCAATTCAAGATCCTAACATCATGCCAAATCCTATGTGAGTTTGTGTGTTCATGTTATCATTGTTTTGTGAAGGATAACACTTTTGTAGGTCTCCAAAGAACTCAATAAAATCAAGCAAGCAAGATCAAGACCTTGAGGTGATGTGCATGACTTCATCCCTTCAAGGAATCCATTGAAGGGTGGTGAGTTGCAGCACTTTATGAATTCATTGTTCCTTCCTTTCAATTATCATTTTATCATTGGCGTTTCCATCGTGGAAGTGGAAAAACTTATACGGGGTTTGATTGAGGAAAGCCCCTAAATGGACCAACATTTTCGCTCTCTTTAAATGCGCAAGTTTTAGGTTTGAAGAGGATCAAAGAGAGCTTGAATAAAAATTATTTATTCTTTCATTCAAATCCCTACATCTTGTCAAGACACATAAACTCACCTATAGAATTATCTGATAGCATTCTGACAAATTTACAACCAAAAATCAGAAGCTCAGATTTGTCATCAAAGGACCCCAAAAGTAGAGCAAGATACCTTATTAGAAACACATACACCCTAGGCATCCCAATCCTCCTGTGCATACTAGAACCAATTTTTCAGGACAGGTGCATAGTCTCTTGCACTTTCCAGATATGCCTACAATTTATTGTTTTAGTATGTTATTTTTCGGGATCTTACATTTTTCATAGTAGGTCATATAAGATAATTAGGTTAATCATAACAAATCATTTCTAGTCCATTTCCAAGACTCAAAAGGATCAAATCCAAGTCTGGCTTACTCACCTTTATGGATGAAAGTCAATCTATTTTCCTTGTTGATTTGCATCCTAATGAAATCCTAGGAAAAGGTGGAATTAACTTTAGGTTTTTGGCATTGAACCCTCATATCCAAGTTTTTCTATGTTTCAAAGTTAATGAGGCATATTTTTATGGATCTTCATCAAGATTCAAAGTAGTTGAGTTTCATAAATTTGAATCTGACTATACTAGTGTAGGTTTTTAGAAAGGATAGTCATGGATGAGATGTCCTTCCTTCCAATAGTAGAAACAAATATTAGATTTTATGACATACTTAATACGTTGTTCAAACTAAAAGCCAAGTCTAACCAACTTAATAGAATTAGGAAGGAGTTGAAGGGCACACAATATACTAAAGAGGGGTGAATTAGTATATCAAATCTATTTTAAACTCTTCAATATGTATCTCCAAACATGAATCTAAGCAACCATTATCAATCAAGAAGCACATAAGCACACATTCCCACAATGAACATTGAATATATGTGGAAACTTGGAATGGGAAAAGCCATGGTGAGAAGAGCTGCTTGGAGCTACTATCCAAATCTAGCCTAAAAAAAATGAAAAAGTCACAATCATGAAGTAGGCACCAACCTACTAGAGACACCAATCCCTTGTTGTATTTGTAGGAACCAATCATGAAGGGTGTGAGAATTTTTTCCCTGAATGGTCAAAGTGTTGATTGACATTTAGAAAAAATAATGGAGATGGCTCAGGAAATAAGATCTAAAGATTTGTAATTTCTAGATTTTTGATTGTGTTTGAGTTTTTTTCATCAACGTTTTGGATCACACTCAGTGATCCATCATCAGGATGATAGAGAGAAAAGGAGATGAGAAATGGTTAGATGCAGACCTAATTTTCTTAAAAGGAAGAGAGGTCTACATCTAACCATTTCTCATCTCCTTTGCTCTCTATCATCTTGATGATGGATCACTGAGTGTGATCCGAAATGTTGATGAAAAAAAATCAAACACAATAAAAAATCCAGAAATTACAAATCTTCAGCATTATGGATTGTGGAAATCTCATAACATTAAATAAGATCTAGGTAAGGTACTCAGGGTTTCATTTCCTAAACAACAATTGTTTGTGGTGTATGGCAAATGAAACACCAAGGGGGGAAAAATGTAGATCTATAGATAAACAAAACCATAAAATTATAGTGACAACAAAACAAAAACCTATAATGAATAAATAACTTTAAGCGAAAACTATACAATAGTGAATAAAAACAAATGAAAATAAAACAAAAACCTAAAAAACATACTTGCAAAAACCCTAGGAAAATGGTGAGAAAAATCTAGTTGAATCCACTTGAAATCCAAACACAAATTCTTGAAAAGAGCAAATGGGAGCAAAGGAGACTCGAACGAGGAAGAATGATGAAAAAATGAAGGTTAAAAACATATTAAAAACCATTTAAATCCAACTACAAGTTGCTTTTAAAACTTGCATAAAAACTCATTAATGCCATACGTGTGGGAAAGGGAGTGTAGTCGCGCTAAAATTCTCTGTGACTACACTCTAAAATAGTAAAAAAAAACATGTAATGTCGTTGAAATTTAGTGCGACTACATGATAAAAAAAATGACTAACTCCTAAAAATTTTCCTTTTTGCAAATTTTCAAAGGGAAAAAATAATAATTGCTCGAAATGACTTTTCGAGGGATTAGACTAAGTATGAGTGAAACTAAAATTTTCCTCGGTTTGCATGCTTAGAGGACATGGGCTATGAAATGAACAAGTTTCGTAGGGGCTATCCTATGAATTGAGCGAACTGAATTTGAGGATAACAAGATAAATAATTTTTATATAATTTAATTGTTCATGCTTAAGAATTTAGGGTACAAGGGGTGTATATAAATTTGTAATATTCTAAGTGTCCTTCCCATGTATGCATGAACATATTATCTACTTTACATTATGATAAACCTCTTGCATCTCACATAGAATCCATTGTGCATTCATAAGGCTACCCGCTAGGTTCTATAAAACCTAAAGTGTATGAGATATATAATTATCTCCCATTCATTGGTCCATCCTCTTAGTATCTTTTATTAAAGAAATTCAAACAAATACTTAGAAATTATTGAAAATAAGTTGGAGAACCAACACATCTTACATAGAATGTTGTTAGTATGCTTAAAAAAACCATCTTTATAAATTATGACTTTCATTATTATTGGGGATAGCCTTGGGGGTATATCATCCCTTTGACCTTATGTGCTAATATGCTTACCACTTTGCTTTACCTACTTCTTATGCCTTACATGATGCTATTGATTATATTTTTACACAATATTATCTTTGCTAAGTTATCATATACTAGTGCTTTGTACATGGTGCTTAAAATTGGCTTATTATTACATAAATACTTTGTTTAACATGATGTTATTATGTTAACAATAATGCACTTATATGATAGTTATAGTACATGTCAAATATTCATTACCATATACAAAAGGAGTACATTTAAATGTATAATCAAAGTCTTTATCATGCTATTTATAAAGTTAAATCTTGTTCTTTGCATTGTTAGAATTATTTTTACATATTCAAAGTTTTAATCATTTTTTAATAGGCAAATCTCTCATCTTCATCCTTTTTCTTTTATTATTTTTGAAGATGGTTCCTTTTAGAAATTTGTTATTATGTTTTCATGTTTAAATGCTTGAAAAATGATATATTTTTTTTAGACAAAAGTGGCAAGCCACTATAATATATTAATAAATATAAGATTACAAAACTTGGTTTAGGCGAGCATACCAGCAGGAAAGAACCAGAAAGAAAACCTCTAGTTGTAGCTCGAATAGATACAAAATTGATACAAAATCCTCCCAATTATTGGGAACCATCAAAATCCTACTAATTTATCTCAATAATAAGGGCCCATTTTTTATTTTACATCAACATTAAAACAGTATTTTTCAAACTTTTAGCCCACCAAAATTTTAACTACTACAAACATAACATTACTGATGGATAAAACCATCCTTGATCTCGAAATAACAAAAAAGTAACCCAAAAAAAAAACAAAACTTAAATGGAACAGTTAATTATTCCTCCATTTGTTCACCTCCCTGCACAGAGTTTTCATTCTGAGCTTCTGGAGTGTCATGTAATCCCAAGTCATTTGCAAAAAAATTGAATCCCATTATCGGTTCCTCAATACTCTTTTCCCTTGGCAGAAACCTTGCATTATAATTTTGATGCTCCTGAACAACAGGGATAGGTACACTTTGCCTTGGCAACATTTCCTCTTTAATTGCAACTGACGTGGGTGGAATTTCTTCAACCTTCAGATTATCAGGAGGAATGATATGTAGTTTGGGCTTATGCTCATGTAGGAGGGAAATGATACTTATTACATGTCTTTTTGTCTATTATACATGTTTTTGATGGAATGCTCATTAAAAGAAGAATTCAATGATTATATATTTTACATAAATATATATTCTCTGAGTTTCTAAAATTATTTAATTTCCATTCTAATTTGTTTTACTTTAACAAGCATCTACTTAGTGGTTCACATGCACATCAAATTTGGGGCAAAATATAATGTTGAAAATTGCATATCTATGTTGTTTTCCCTTATGTTTTGAGCCTATTTTGATTAGAAATATACTAGATGTAATATCGGGTTTACAAGTAATATATTCTTGTGTTAGTTTATCTTGTGGCATAGACTCATATTTGAATCCTATCATCACTTATCTCCAATTTTTTTTAATTGATCCCTAGGTTCCACATTTTTTAACCCTAGATAAAATCCATAGGTTTAGACTTGATCTAGGTCATCTCCATACTTATGGATTTGAATCCTAAAATTTTAAAGTTAAAATTAACATTTAATCCCATTGTCTCCTTCCAATTTATCATTTTGAGTTGACCTATAACATGTTTGTAATGCATGACCCACTGTCATTCTTATGATGCATGGTGGATTTATATTTATTATGGGTTTGTTGATTTGGTTTCTAGCTTGGTTGTATTATATGCAGTGGCAAACATATGGTAGATTATTATGTACTTATGATAATTATGATTATTTTCTGGTATTGAATAAAGCTTCATTACCATATCCAAAAAGGAACACATTTAAACATAATTTAAGTCCTTTATCATGCAATTTGTAAAGTTGTATCATGTTTTATATATAATCAAAACTCCTTATGTGTTTATTGGCATGGTCAAATATCTTTTGCATAGTCAAAGTTTTAATCTTTTTGTCATAGGAAAATCTCCTATCTTTATCCTTTTTCTTTTATTTTTTTTAAGATGCTTCCTTTTAGAAAGTTATGAAATTATATTCATGTTTAAATCTTGGAAAAATGATACCCATTAGATACTTTTTTATCATTATACATATTCGTGATAGAGTGCTCATTGAAAGAAGAATTCAACAACGATATATTCATTTACATAAATCCATATTCTTTGAGTGTTTGAAAACATTTAATTTCCATGCAACTTCTTGTTTTACTTTAGCAAGCATCTACCTAGTGCTTCACATGCACATTAAAGTTGAGGTGAAATGCAATAGTGGAAATTACATACCATGTTGTTTTTTGTTAGGTTTTGGACCCACTTTGATTAGAATGTCTTAGGTGCAATAACAACTTTACAAATAATATATTTTTGTGGTGATTTGGTTGGTAAGATCCCTATATCATGATCGTATCATCACATATCCCCAAAGATCGCTAGATCCCACATTTGTCACCCTAAATCAAATTCATAGGTTAGACTTGATGTAGGTTATCTCCACACTCATGAATTTGAATCGTAAACCTTTAATATTTAGTGCCATTGACTCCTTCCAATTAGTCATTTTAAGCCAACTTAAAGCATGTTTGTATTAATTTATGTGCTTGGTGATTGTATTTAAGGATTCACTCATTTGAATATTGTTTAAGATTTATGCAAGGATTTATCAAAGAGAATTTGTGAGAGCATCATAGTAGCATGTTATCAAGGGATTACATCAACATACATAGTCCTAGGTCCATTACACTCTAGCTTGTTATCTTAGAATCTTTTGCTTTAAAGTTGGTCCATTTAGGGGTTTGACTAAAGAGAACAAAATCCTTGTAATTTAGTAGATTCCCAAAGGTGTTCCTAAGCACTAGTTCTTACATAGATTCAAATATCAAAAGATTGAGGCAAACAACTTCAAATAGTCAACAATCTACTAGATCAATCTTGTAAGTTATAGTTCATATCTATACTTTAGGTCTAGATTTGCACCCATAGAGATTAAATTCACACACATAGGTAAATTAGGGAAAAACATAACCAATTTGCAAAAGTTTGAGACAATTATCTACACGAACACAACAATTTCAATTATGTGACGAATTAATTTTAAACATCTCTAGCTTCACTTTCCCATCTTCAAAATCCAAATATATATTGTAATTTAATTTTCACATTAATATAACATTTATCATCTAATACCAACTTTTACTTCAAATAACAATAAACTAAACAATGCACAAATGCTATTTAAATCATTTTAAATTAAAATAAAAATTCTTAATTTTTTTTTTTAAAGTAAAATAAATTTTTTTTTTAGTAAATTAAATAATTCAACATTGATATGAATTTTTTAACATATTTTTTTCTAAATATAACTTAATTGTAGGCAGATAAGACTCCATATCACATTTCTAAATACAACAAAAAACAAAGACCTACAAAATTCTATATAACTGTTCTATGATTGCAAAATTAGCTGACACCACTACTAATTCCTCTCCCTTATTTTTAACATATTTTTTCTAAATATGACTTAATTGTAGATAGATAAGACTCCATATCACATTTCTAAGTAAAACAAAAAAAGAAGATCTATAAAATTCTATATAGTGCTACATTGCAAAATTAGCCGACACCACTACTAATTCCTCTCCCGTATTTTTAACATAATTTTTCTAAATATGACTTAATTGTAGATAGATAAGACTCCATATCACATTTCTAAGTAAAAAAAAAAAAGACCTATAAAGTTTTATATAAATGTTACATGATTATAAAATTAGCCGACACCACTACTAATTCCTGTCCCTTAGTTTTACCCTAATTTTTCTAAATATGACTTAATTGTAGATAAATAAGACTCTATATCACATTTCTAAATAAAACAAAAAAAATCTATAAAATTCTATGTAGCTGACACCACTACTAATCCCTCTCCCCTATATTTATATTATTTTAATTTATATGGAGTATGGAAAAACCAAAAGGATTACAATGAAAGGGCGGCAAATGGGAATTTTTGTTCATGCCAAATTTAACAATCCGGCCATCCCATCATCAATCATATTAAAACCCACCCTGTGAAAAACAAAGCCTCACCAACCAAAAACAAGATACGTGTTCAAGTTCATAATAGTTGTTAATCTTGTTCCACATCCACGGAATCCAAACCAAACACTAATAAATCATTGTTAACTTAATGGTCAAGCTTCAACTGAAAATCCCCCAAGTCATGGGTCAAATGAGAACCAGGTTAGAACGCACCTAACCCCTCCGATCCCCACGTTGTATAATGTAAAACTGTTCACATGACAAGAAAATCAAATCAATTATGGGACAGAGAACCTAGAGTTTTCATTTAGTAGTTAGAATTTTTGTTTTTTCTTGCCAGTGGTGGGATTAGGCTAAATTTATAGAAAGCTTCTATAAATATATACCTAGTCTTACCTTTTCCCTGCATCCATACTTCTTTTTCATAAGGCTGGGGGCTGATCCTTCGGATTACTCAAAGATTGAGATCAAGAAAGAGTGCTCAACGGGGACTTGTATTGCATATATTTAGGTCTCTGGATTGCGCTTGGATCTTCATTAGATACTATAATTATGACTATGGGCAAACAGACTGGGGCTGGCCAGACTGTGTGTGTTACAGGAGCAGGAGGATTTATTGCTTCATGGCTTGTCAAGCTGCTATTGGAAAGGGGCTATACTGTGAGAGGAACAGTTCGCAATCCAGGTTTAATTCACACCCATTTAATTACATTATAATCTAGACCTGAATTTGAAATTGGTATGGATATATTTACAGTTTTTGTATTTGAATGTACAGATGCACAGTTTTTTGTATGTTGGTGTCAACAGACACCCAGTTTGACACAAATTGGAATTCATAGTTTGAATGCACCTATTTCTCTTCTCAGTGGGTTTCATATAGGCATTCATGTCCCTCTCTATGCACAGCTGTTCTGATTCTCATATCCCCCTCTCTATGTGCAACTTTTTTGATTCTCGTGTCCATTTATGGATAATAGACTTTGTCACAGCTTTTACTTTTCTCTATATAGATATCTGGCTATGTGTGCATATATTCTGGCCACTTTAATGAACAACTTCCCATGGAGTGGGAATCGTGTTGCCCTTTGTATGGAACATACTCGGGATCAGTTTTTTGTTTTTTGGTTTTTTTTGGCCCTTATGGGTTTGTGGATGCCAACAAAGTTTTATTGTTTGGCTTATTACAGACAGTTTTTACCACGTTTTTCTTACATCTGTGAATGAATCATTGTGGGATTCTAAATACCCATTCCTTGGAATGCAGAGGATGAGAAGAATGCACATCTCGAACAACTTGAGGGAGCAGAAGAAAGGCTAATTCTGGTAAAAGCAGATCTTCTAGACTACAACAGCCTTGCAGAAGCGATCAATGGCTGCCAAGGAGTATTTCATGTTGCTTCTCCGGTCACAGATGACCCAGTAAGGCATTAATTTGTCTGCAGAAGTTGTTCAAATTTTATGAATGCTAAAAAGATTTAGGGGATTGTAGGCAGTCTTATTATGGGGATTGTGGGCAGTCTTATTATGGTATAAAATCAGGGGATTTTTAAGGCTTTTGTCCAATTAAAATTTATGGTATTGTTTCTTTTTTTAATGAAAAACTTATTTCAGGTTCAAATGGTGGAGCCTGCTGTAAATGGTACAAAGAATGTTCTGGATGCAGCTGCAGAGGCCGGGGTACGCCGTGTGGTGTTTACATCTTCTATTGGGGCAGTATACATGGACCCAAAGAGGGATTATGAATCAGTTGTTGATGAGAGCTGCTGGAGCAACCTTGATTTTTGTAAGGATACTAAGGTATGTTTTACTACTAACAACATATATACTGAATTTGAAACAAATTCCAATTATGTAATGTTGATAGAGTCTCTGGACATTTCCCATTGCATCTAGTTCTTAAGAACATGCTCAGTTACACCTAATTTATTAACAAATTTCATAAAGCAGAGGTTTTCAGATTTCGGCCTGAATTGTTCTCATAGCCTGTAAGCGCTAACTGTAGACATTGTTGAGATCTAGGTCACCATGCTTTTGAGTATATCATCCCAGAATAAAAGGGTCTTTGTTGTTTTCAATTTAAATTTTATATAAAAATGGCGAAGATTGTTTATGAAATTAATTTTGTATGTTTGAATCGATGTTTCAGATTATTCTCTTCTTCTCGATGATGAATCACTGAATGTAATGAGAAATGTCAATTCATAAACATACACAGTTGATACTAAAAAAAACTCATACTAGAAAAAAGCAGAAAGAATTACAAGAAGAAAGCTACCAGTAGTAGCTGAAACCAAAACTCACACTAACTAGGGGAGAGGACCCAGTAGTGGAGCGTGTTCCAATAGTTGTGAATGTTTTTGTTAATATAATGCCCAATAGTTGTTTATATAATGTGGATAGTTGTTTATATAATGCCAATAGTTGTGACTTTACTACTCATAATTAAACAAAATGTATTCTTTTGATCTAAAAAGCAACCAATCACGTGATGCCACATCAGCGCTCAACTACTGGTGATGTGAATGCACAAGTATTGGTAAGGGGTCTAGACGGTGCCCTTTTTGACACCTTGACAAAAAGCATGCTGATGTGGCATCATATTTGACGATGTGGCCCCGAAACTTTTGTTATAAGCAGGGGACTTGCCAAGTAAGCTGCTGCAAAAAAATTGGAGTGATTTGAAATTTCCAAGTAGGATTTTGAGGGACGCGAAGTTAAGTGCACAACTACTGGGTCCTCTCCCCTATCCAAAAAGAATAATAATAGAACAAAAATTGACATCTCATAAAAGTTTAGCTTTGTTCATGTTTTTTTTTAATTAAAGTCATCCATACTTTTTTGAACACTGTAGCCACAGGTCATAAACGTGGCAAGAATTCTGTTGTAATTTTTTTTTGGAAGACTTGCACCCTGTCAAAAAATGCCACACATTAGCCCATAACTAATCTTGAAATCCTGCACCTTACCATTCACAATGATATATGCAAAAGATTACATTCTTATCCAAAGATTTCAGAATTCAACTCCGTAGAGTTGAGTTAATCATTTCTACCAATACTTAATGAAAGTGATGTATTTTAGAGCCTGACACAACCGACAAATATGTCTAGATTTAAATATTAGTGGTGGGATGTTTGGTGTACTTACTTTGTTTTCACTGTTTTTTTAAAGGTAGGTGGAACTTTTGAGACTTTTATTTTAGTGTTAGGTGTGTAGCATAGGTCACCAGCATTAATCATAGTTAGAAGTTGGGTATTATTTTATTTGAACTTAATATCTATAGAGAGTTTGGTGGTGTTAAAAAGACTTTATTAATTGGTCAGAGGAGAATATCAAAGTTAGGTTATTGAGGGGTCAAATGTAAAAAATATTTCAGCTATTTTATGGTAGTTCTTATTCTTTGTATTCTGCTTTGTTCAATATATAAAAATATAAAAGAAATTGAATATTTTATAATGAAATATTTTTTTTAATGTGGAGTTGGTGTCAACAGATTTTTAGGTCTGTTGGTAAGTTAATAATTCTAAATGAGCCTATCAAGGATAAGTCTTGTTGAGTGAACTTTTAGTCAAAAAGACAATCGACATAAACAGGGACTCCCCACACTAACAAACAATATGAATTTGATAAAATAAAATGAAATGCTGAATTGATAATATTGTTGCCCCAATCAAAAATAGGTTAAAAACACACTCAAATTTAAATTATATATATATTAATTGAGGACAAATTTCTTAAAAAGCTTTATATATATTTAAATTTCATGAAACATGGGTCAATGAGTTTGACTCGAAACTACACGGTTGAATCCTGATAGCAATATCATAAGCTTTTAATTACTGAACAGAAATATCAAATATATGATTGTACGTATCAGAAATTTCTGGATTTGATTGTGTGAATTTTTTATCATCAACATTTCAGATCAAACTTTGATGACAAAAAATTCAATCGAATCCAAAAACTTATGATAAACTGTTATATAAACTGTGAAAATTTAACGCTTTTAATATGATAAGTAGGAGGTATTTTTCCACAGCGTGTCAAATTATGATATTGCTATCAGGATTCAACCGTGTAGTTTCGAGTCAAACTCATTGACCCATGTTTCATGAGTAGTGGTTCAACAAGAACCCATCTCTCATGATATCGAATGGTCCACTTAGCACTCATTGCATCTAGGTGATGCTCACAGAGGTGAAGCACTGGTCCGTCCCGGGAGGTCACCCATCCCAGTACTGCTCCAGCTCAAGCGCGCTTAACCAGGGAATTTTCTCCAAGGTTAAGCCCGCTTGAATTGTTACCCCATTTACTTTTAATATGATTAATCTTCTAATCCTAAATTTGAACCCTTTCTGATCTGATTTGAGGCACCTTGTCCACTTCACAATCATATAATTCTTTCATTTCTGCAAGGCAGCTGGTTTTTCACTTTTTCTAAAATTAAATCTGAACAGCAGACTGAGAACTTATTTACTTAATTCCTTTGCAGAACTGGTATTGCTATGGAAAAACAGTGGCAGAGCAGGCTGCATGGGAAAGAGCAAAGGAGAAGGGACTTGACTTGGTAGTGGTAAACCCGTGTGTGGTATTGGGCCCTCTTCTGCAATCTGCCATCAATGCCAGTACACTTCACATCCTCAAATACTTAACTGGCTCTGCCAAAACTTATGCCAACTCAGTTCAGGCCTATGTCCACGTCAGAGACGTTGCAGAGGCCCACATTTTGGTTTTTGAGAACACGTCAGCCTCAGGGAGGTATTTGTGCGCCGAGAGTGTTCTCCACCGTGGTGACGTGGTTGATCTGCTGGCAAAGATGTTCCCCCAATATCCCATACCAAACAGGTTTGTTGTGACTTTCCCCCTGTTTACTTTTTCACTTTCGTACTCTAATGTCTGCTCAGAAGAATATTTGTTTTTGATTAAGGTGCGCACTAGGTAAGTACCTATAATGTATTGTCTGCATTATCTTCGGCGAATATTGCGTTTCATGACTTACTGTCGTTAGTGGAACCTTAAATTATTTTTTATTTGTTAGTGGGCTCTGCATCCTGGTTTTTAAACTAGACTTATGTGAGTCTGCGCAGTCTGTGGAATCTGTGCCATTGATGACATTATGTACGGTAAAAACAAATCAAGTATAAAAAGTACGAAGTGACCTTTCAACGAACTACTGGGGATGTTTCAACGTTAATTTTATATGATTATTTGTACAGTAAAATTTTAAAAATTTTGCTTCCAAATTTTATTTTATTTAGAGGTCCTAACATAGAGAGATATTAAAATTATTTGTTAAAAAAATTAATGGAAAATAAAGATTATGAAATTGTTGTTTGGTTTTTCTTTTAATTATGCTAACGAGTGTACATTATTATTATTTTGGTGTAGATGTTCGGATGAAGTGAAGCCAAGGATGAAGCCTTACAACTTTTCTAATCAGAAGCTCAAGGATATTGGGTTGGAGTTTACACCAGTGAAACAATGCTTGTATGAAACAGTCATAAGCTTACAAGAGAAGGGTCATATTCCCAAATGATAACATTATAGAAATCTATTCCACCTTATAATTGAAAATAATTGTATGGAGCTTTTAGAATTTGTAAAACGAGATTGTACTCTCTTATGTCATTACTTGTAAAACAAAGGTGGTTGGCTATATTGGTTGTCTAGCCAAAAGCTACCTTATCCATTCATATAAAGTTGTTAGCCAATCATAATGGTTAGAAAACATTTCTCTATCTTGTTATGTAAGGAAAATGATTCAATATTTTGATGGCATTTTAATAATTGGGAGGGTATCTGTTATATTTTGCTTTAATAAAATGTATTGTTGTTATTGATTAAAGACAAAAATATCAATAAATATATAATAAATTGTTATTTACTACTATTTAATTAGTTGTTGAAGTCTAATTTTTTTGTTTTTAATACACAAGAATATTTACAACTATTTATCATCTAATAATAAAAGTACAAGTAATAGTGGCAAAAATTTAGCTCTATATGGAACATTAATAAAATCCTCAAACATGTTAAAAAAAGAGCAAATGTCATCCAATTTTCTTAATAACTAATTTATCACCCTCCCCAACTAGATTACATTGATGCATGCCATAGAGTTGCCACCAATGTCTATGGAGTGAAGCAAAACTTCTAGCTAAAATGTATTGTTATTATTGTTTAAACATAAGAATATCAATAAATATATAACCAATGTCTATGGAGTGAAGCAAAACATCTAGCTAAATTGTATTGTTATTATTGTTTAAACATAAGAATACCAATAAATATATTAAAAAAGTGTAATTTACTATCATTTAATTAGTTGTTTTAATTCAATTTGAACATATGCCATTAATACACAAAAATGTGTAATTATTTATCATCTACTAATAAAAACACAATTAATAGTGGTCAAAATTTAACTCTATATGGGACATTAGTCAATCTATTTCATTGCACAAAAAGATTACATATGAACACCATAAAATATGATTGTCAACATCACATACGAAAATACATTAGTGTACAACTTTTAGTCTTAATCCAAGTTGACATAAAATTTTTAATGAACAATATACATTTTCAACTTGTCATATATAATTTTGTTTTTTGTTTTTTGTTTTTTAACATCCTTCTATTCTAAATTTTGTGCTATTAATGCCTTTTTTAAGATTTTAGTGAGGAATAATAACAAAAGCTAGATGTAAGGCTCACCAAATGGTTAGCCCGCATAGGTAGCAGAGTTGGCTTGGGTCATGGGTTTTCTCTCCATTGGTTTTGGGTTTGACTCTGCTCCTGGGTTTACCTAATTGGGATTGCGGGCTATTGGGTCCTCTCACAGGGGACTAGTCTTGCCTCAACTCGCCCCCTAGGCATTGGGCTAGGTTGTGGGGATGCCATTAACAAAAAAAAAGAAGCTCACCAAATGGTTACATAAATCATATTTCTAGCCAAGGTTACCTTAAAAATAATTTAATATTTGAACATGTTTTAATAATTGTGAGAGTATATGTCATTTTATGCTTTATCAATAAAATGTATTGGTTATTATTGTTTAAACATTAACATATCAATAAATATAACTAAAGTGATATTTACTATCATTTAATTAGTTGTTTTAGTTCAACTTGTTATGTGTCATTAATACACCAAATTATTGACTAACTATTCATCTAGTAATAAAAATACAATAGTGGTAAAAAAATTAATTCCAAATGCAATATAGTCAACCTAACTTGTTGCACAAAATGATTACATATAAGCACCATAGAACATGATTGTCAACATCACATATAAAGGATACTAGTGCATGACTTTTAGTTTTAAATCAAGCTGAGATACAAAATTTAATGAACAATATATGTTCTAAACTTGTCATATTTAATTTTTTTATTTTTATTGTGTGGTTCCTTCTATTCTAAAATGCATGCTATTAATGATCTTTTTTGAGACTTCACCCACCGATAAAAATAAAAGCAGATGTAAGACTCACCAAATGGTTACATAAAAGATAATGAGGTAGCTAAAAATGGTTTTCTTTATTTTCATAATTACATATAAACACCATAGAACATGGTTGTCAACATCACATATAAAGGATATTAGTGTACGACTTTTAGTTTTAAATCAAATGAGATACAAAATTTAATGAACAATGTATGTTCTAAACTTGTCATATTTGTTTTTGTTTTTATTGAGTGGTTCCTTCTATTCTAAAAGACATATTAATGCTCTTTTTTGAGACTTCAACCACCGATAAAAATAAGATGTAAGGCTCACCAAATGGTTACATAAAAGATAATGAGGTAGCTAAAAATGGTTTTCTTTATTTTCTTATAGACATATTTGATAGGTAGTTCAAATTTTATATGTGATACAAACACCACTTAGTTTTATTTGCCTAGTTATCAATTTTGAGTGGAAAATCAAACTAATTAGAAACTAGGCATTTCCTTTTTTAACTCCTTTCTACTTGCAATTATATATTGAGATGAACAAATATTTTTCTAAAATAAGGAGTAAAATTTTATTCTCGTCTAAGAAACCTTGCTATTGTAATGATTTCATAATATTGAAAAGTTTAATTCAAAACTTCCTATAAAACTCTTAAAATAGTTTCTATAAATTAATTTCCATAACTCTAAATTTCTCCAAGGTATTTGCTCAAATTGCAAGTCTTGAGGACCACTATATTTGCACTCTTAAAGCATCGTGTAGAAGATCAAAGAAATAATCCCTTCTAAGTAAAAATGACCATGCTAGTGGAGGCAATATAATTCGTAGAAGGAATGACTCCAATGGGCAACACAATGATGGAGCATTAAACAATAAAGGACCTTACAACATTCATCTAGCTTATATGCACATAAAAAATTACTTTGCTAACTTTAGAAGGAATGACTCCAATGGGCAACACAATGATGGAGCATTAAACAATAAAGGACCTTACAACATTCATCTAGCTTATATGCACATTAAAAATTACTTTGCTAACTTTAGTTTTCTCAAGATTGGGCAAGGCAATGATGAGCTTTAGGGTTTTATTCTAACACCATTAACACCATTACATTATTAAGGTAATTTTTAAGAGTGCTTAGTGTTAAGTTGTTTAACTTGTTAGTTGTATGTCTACATTAAGTATTAGAGATACTTTAAAATATGATTAAATAAATGATTTGAGTGTTTTTAAGGAGAGTAATGAGAAAATAACATTTAGTTATATTGGTACCTACTTTTTCAAATACTAGATGCCAAAATCGTTTATAATGAATGAAAGATCTAAGAAACTTTATTCTTTCACTTTTTTTAATAAATATTGATTGTGACACCTTATTTGATAATGTGAATCTAAAATATTAGCTTTAAGCATTTAACTCCTCCAATACATTACTATAAAAATTTAAGAAACATTTAGAATTACGACATTGAAATATACAACTACCAAATCTTCATCTTAATCATTTATTCAAAATTTAAAAAACAAGTAGTCTAATCTAATATGCTCACCTCAACCTATAGTCATATGAAATGAAACGTTAAGAAAATAAAAACCATCCATATGATGATTAAAAAGAATTTGGTAAGATATATTTGAAACCATCCATATGATGATTTAAAAGAATTTGGTAAGATATGTCTGTAGCTGTTGAATCTAACTTGGTTAGTCTTACGTATGGACTCTAGGTAATAAGAGTTGGTATTAAGAAGTAATTTCAAAGAAGGGTGAGGAGAAGAAAAAGAAAATGGGTATATTACAAGTATTGTGTAGCTTTCACATGAAGCACTTTTCCTTTGTGGGGCAGGGTGGAAAGGAAACCCATGATCCTCATGAGGCATGTGGGCTTACCTACCCTCCTTAGGGATGAGTGGTCACTTGTTAGTGGACAATGACTGCCTTCACCTACTCCCAAATTGAAAGGTGTCCCAAACCGAAATAAAAAACAATGAAAAAACGAATGTTAGTGGAGGGTCCATTTTGTCTTTTCATTGTAGTAGGTAAGCATAATCACAGCTTTATGTTTACTCGATTGGATACAAAGCATGTCGAGTAAGTTGAAAACTATTTCTATGGCGGGCAGTTGGACTTTTATAGGGATTGTCTCCTTTGCCTGCTTGAATGTGATATTCAAATCATAAAAAGATTCCATAGGGATACTTTATTTTGGTAGTCACCCTATGTCTTTACCTATGAGATAAAAAGCCCTAACCAAGATAGTGCACGGAAATTAGTGAACTAAAAAGCCCTAATCAAGATAATGTACGGGAATTAGTGAGCGGTAATTCTTGTAAATTCTTTTACTTTGTTCAATAATAAAAAAAGATCATGTACGGAAATTAGTGAACATGTGAGGTAATTGGCATTCACAATTTCAAATTATAATAATTAAAAAATTAAATATAATTTAAGCATATGTAATCACAATAAGGTTGGGTGTATAGGTACAATCGACTTCGAATACTCATTTAGAGCCACCTATATTCTTGATTAATCATACGCTGTCTATATTTTTTGATTAATTTTATGATCTTGCATTGTCAAATAAAATTAATACACCTTAGTGAATTTAAGGATTCAAAATTGAACTTAGATTAATATTTTATTGCTTTATTGAGTACATCAATTAATGATAAAATTTCTATATATCATAATGAATGGACTAAACTAATTGATTAGTTAATTAAATCGATCGATTTAATCAACTAAATTGATTAATTAATCAACTAAATTGATTAATTAATTAACTAAATTAATTGATTAGTCAATTAGATTTATAGATGCGGAAAATAAATTGATTGATTAGTTATTTTAATTGATTGCAAATAATATTTTTAATTTAATTATTTTTACATATTACATTTGTTTAATAATTGCGAGAAAATAATTTATTTTAAATTAATTCAATAATTTTTGTTATTAAATTAATGGCTTAGATTTTGATAGTACATGATGTTAGCTTGAATATTTTGGATTAGACTATATATGAAAAAAAAATTCATTAATATTTTGGATCGAAAATTGGGATGAGATAATAAGAGAAGAGAAAATGCATCACTATGACATCATGTTGAAGGCTAAAAGCTTTCATTAGTTAACTCCCATGGATGAAGGGCTTGTTAGTAGTTGTTGTCATTGATGTCAACACTAATTGTTGGTTGTCATATGTTTGTGAAATTGATCGCAGTCATTGATGTCAACACTTGATGAAGACTGCAGTGGTTATCATTGATGTGCTTGTTGTCATTAATGTGAGAAGATTGTTTGGGAGATTGTTGATAGTGGTTGATGACAACACTTGGTGAATTGTTTCGGCTATCATTGTTGTATGATGTTGTTGTTAAAGTTCATGGTTGGATGTCATGCCTTATTTAAGAAGTATTGAGTATAGTTGCTGCCAATAGACTTGATTTTATGATGATATATTAAGATGAGGATTAGAAGTATTGTTGACAGTGGAGAGATGTTGTTGAAAGTCTATAGTATGTCTTATGCTCTCTCCTATTGTTGAAGGTTTTTTTCTTTTAGATCTTATGCGAAGCCGACCTAATATGTTTGAAGGTATGTGAAGGTTAAATAAGTATTGTGGTCTTATGTGGGATCAATTATAGGTCCATGCTGACCTATCTTAACTTATTTGAGATTTGAATTGTGCTGCGAGATGTGTATAAATTTTTTGGAGCCGACAAGTTATATTTTGATTGTTACATCTAATTAGGCCGACCTAATTGATGTTATGTTTGATGTAGATATATAAGTTGGATTGTTTTCTGTATTTTGAGGTAATCTAATGAAGATGTGATGATATGTTGTGAATTTGATTAGAGTAGTGTGAAGTTAAGTTGCAAATGTTAAGTTAAAGATCATAATTGTGCAAATGAAGAGTGAGGCAGAGTGTCGAATCTAAATCAAATAAAGATTTTGTATTCAAATTTATTGGAACTATATCCATGCATATGTAAGATGCAAATTGTAATAGTTCAAAATAGGTTATGAGCCACCATCTCTCTTCTATCCTTTTCTCTATGGATAGTGAGTTCCCTGTAGTGAGCACTTATGTAAATATGTTATAATCAGTTATAATATATTGTGAGCTAACCCTCACCATGGATTTTCCCATTTTGGGTTTTCCATGTAAAAATCATGGTGGTCATGTGCTATGTGATGTTGTGAATGTTTCATGCTTTCTTTCCTAATTGTAGTTGAATATGCTTTAGTAATTGGATGTTTAATGTTTGAATGGATTACGAGAATACTAATTCACCCCCCCCTCTCAGTATTCTGGGTGTTCAATATGTTGTTGATGTCAATTCAATCTTGTAGGCAACACTACCTATCTTCTGCATGATTTGATATAGACCATAATATTTTGGAGACAACTTATTATTTGATTGTTGCTTCAATGGAATTTGCTTGTAAGGTTACAATCTTAAGAAACCCCAATCCCCAACATCAAAACTTCTTTCACTATAGCATTGGCCTGCCTGTTGTTTCATTTGATTTTGTGCCATGGATAGATTTTCTTTAAGTCCTGAAAGTACTTGTTGTTGATTAATCATGTGGTCCTCCATAGTGTGAACTCTTGCTGACACCTTCAATGATGATGTGATGGAAGGAGGATGATATCCATACAATGCCATAATGGAGATATTTTTGATAAACTATGGAAAGAAGTGTTATACCACCATTCTGCTAGTGGTAGCCAATCTACCCATTGGGATTGTTTATTTGAAGTGAAACAACATATATATCCTTCCAAACACTTTATTAACATCCTTGGTTTTTCCATCAACTTGTGGATGGTATGAAGAACAATGAGTCAATTGAGTACCCAAAAATTTGAATAAATTTGTCCAAAAGTTACTAGTAAAGATAGGATATGGTCACTAACAATAACCTTAGGTATACCATGTAGCTTTTGAATATTCTCCACAAATGCTTTTTCCTCTGTACTTGTTGTAAAAGGATGTGATAATGCAATAAAATATGCATATTCAGAGAGGTGATCCACTACTGCCATGATGACATTCTTACCATTAGTTCTTGGAAGCCCTGTGATGAAGTCCATGGAGACCTCTTCCTAACACTAGCTAGGAATAACTAAGGGTTGCAAGAGATTAGGTTTCGTAATTGTCTCTCCTTTATTTCATTGAAAAACTAAACATTCTACCACAAATTTTTGAACATCCCCTTTTAGCCCTTCCCAAAAGAAGTCTTTTTTGACCCGATGATATGTCTTCAAAAACCTTGAATGACCACCCACTAGAGAATCATGTAGCTCTGTGAGAATATTTTGTTTGAGAGATAAATTCTTGCAAAGATACAATCACTCTTTATACCACAAAGTATCTCCCTTACAATTTTTTTTATCTAAACTACTAGGATCAATCCGTAATTGTTGAATGAGATTACTAGTAGCCACATCATTTTTCCACTCTTCGTTGACTTCTTCTACCCAATCTTCTTGTAATATTGAAAGGGCACACAATAAAGCTTCATCCTTCTCATCCTTCCTTGATAGTGCATCTACCACAACATTTTCCTTCTCTTTCTTATATACAATCTCAAAATCATATCCCAACATCTTAATAACCCATTTTTGTTGTTCTTCAGAAGATAATCTTTGTTCTAAAAAATATTTTAGGTTATCATGATCTATCTTAACCTTGATGCGTCTGACCATTAGATAAGGCCTCCATTTTTTTACTACATGAAGAATATCTTGCATTTCCTTCTCATAAATGGGTTTGAGTTAAATTTTACCCTTTAATTGATGGCTCTTAAAAGCAATGGGCCGACCCTCCTACATGAGAATTGCACCTATACCATTTCCTGAAGTATCACATTCCACAATAAAATCCTTTGTGAAATCGGGAGTGGCAAGCGCTAGAGTTGTGCGCATAGCCTCCTTTAACATTTCAAATGATGAATTAGTAGATTTATTCCAATGAAAATAATCCTTCTTCAATAAAGCTATGAGGGGTGTTGCTATACGACCATAATTCTTCACAAACATTCTATAGTATCAAGTCAATCCCAAGAAGCCCCTCAAATTTTAATGGTTTTAGGAATAGGCCATTCCATGATAGCCTTAATTTTTTGAGGATCCACCTTTACTCCTTCATGTGAAACCATGTATCCCAAGTACTCCACCTCATTAAGACCAAAAGAACACTTGGATGGCTTAGCATAGAGTTGATGCTCTTCAAGAACTTGTAATACTTGACTTACCAAGACACATGCACCAAGGTCCATCCTTCTACCCCCTCATTCTCTGAAGATTTCCCTAGTGTGGTAGCATTCTTTTTGCCTCTTGTTGTAGGCCCTGTCATGATGGTAGAAAATAATTTTGTAATAAATCACACAAATAAATTAAAAATAATTTGAAACTTTCATTGTGACTTACTAGGATCTAAGTCACACTCCAAAAGAAAAATCTCCCAAAAATTAGGAAATTTGCAACCTTGAGAGCAAATTTTTTAAAAACCTTGATTTCCCAATAAATAAATTGATTATGCTTCAATTTAACTAAAAATTGGACACTAATATCCCTTAATACGTATCCAAAACCCCCAAAAAAATCAAAAACCAATTAGTCAATATGTGGGAGATATGTGTTTTCCAAATAAATTGGGAAGAAATCCTATTTTTGCAATAAATCGCTCAATTCTTCTGAAATTTAGACTATATCTTCTTGAAAATTTCCTTCAAAAACTATTTAAAAATCAGACAAAAAATCACCAAAATAGGGGAGTTATAGGTTACACAAAATGACCTCCAAAATTGAAAAAAATGTCTTGTCGTAACAAGGCCAAGTTCATGCTTTGATACCACTTGTAATGAAATAACTTGCACAATAAAAGAATATTATGTTAAATTTGTTGAAAATGCTTGATAATAACTGAGAATAACAAGTCACTTCAAGGGGGAAAACCTCCAAATATCTCCAATGAGAACACAATTCACAATATGACGATGGAATAAGACTCACAACCCCCTATATATACCTATTTATGCTTAGGATATCACCTAGGTTGACTTAGATAACCCTATATAAGCCCTAGGATGACCTAATAAACTAAAATAAAATAAAATAATGATAATATGACTTAATTAGGAGTTAAGATAGCCACAAGATGACTATTCATGACTCAATGTGCTCTAATATTACACCTCATTGTGTTATTACCTACTTACTTTTACTTTGATGGGTTAAAAATGCTTTATATATATATATATATGATTATGTTTTATATGAATCTTGATGGAATTTGATGAATGTTCATGTTGATATTTTATAATGATTTTGACAATGAAATATATGATTCATATGATTGTATTGTTATCGGCTAACTACTATTATGATGTATTAAGATAGATGCATGAATAGGCTTGAACCTCTAAAAGAGAGGGGGAGTATCACTCGAGAGAAGAACTTGGTTTGGTAACCCTGATGAACCTAGTTAAGCATACACACACTCACACCCTAGTTGGTCTAAGTTGAGTCAAGTTAGTTTGGGTGAATAGTAAATAACCTTTTGTCTTGGTTGTGAATGTTTTGTCATTGGTTATGATCTTGTTCTATGAGTACTTTGACTAGGGTTATATGATTGAATCTTTATATCGAAAGAGAGAGTTCTTCTTATGTGTTATGATTGGAATATGTGGGTTGATGAAGTATATGCATAGAATGTATATATGTATATATGTGCATGTCCATGGTAACTCATACATGTGAGTATATGCAGGCATGAGTATACATAGGTAGACATACCTATGCATGCTCATGAAGGGGTAACCCATATGTATGGGAGTATTGATTGGTAAAATCGATATGTATATATATACACACTTCATATATACATTTCATTCGATGAGTATGTGCATATATGTTTGTATTTAATAATCAAAATAATGATATATATAATATATAATATAATATATATATATATGTATATATATGTATATAGTATGATTATATAAACGTATATACATATATACTAATATATGTATATATATATGCGATTATTTAATATATGCTTATATATATTGGCAATAGATATATTTTAATAATCAAGTAAATATGATGATGTATATGTTTATTAATATATATACATATATATATATTATGAGAGGATATATATATATTATATATAATGTTTGAGTTATATGTTATTAGCGCATAATATAAAGAATTGCATATGTATTATGTAATACACATAAGTTAACATTGTTGTTAACACATTTAAATGCAAATGAATACAGTGAAACAAAGTGCATATGTATATGGCACTGAAAGTGTTTATATTATTATGCCTAGACTACATGTAAAACAAGAGGAGACCAAGTAAAAAATGTTGGCATATGGCTTTGGGAGATTGTTTATGGCTTCTAGTGTTGTCATTGATGGTAGTTGGAGTCATTAGCGTGGTTTGCAGTAGCTCATACCGGCAAGCAAAGTAGAAAACATAATACTAATAGAAAGCATGAAGAACAAGATATCTGGTTGATAAGTTAGTCTGTATACTTCACCAGATCATTATTTTATGTTGTGGATCCCCACGAAAGCTTGTTAAGCATATATGTTACCTTATTGGTATTTTTTGTAATGTTGCATTAATCCGTGTACGTGCTTGGAGATCTGATAGAATGATTTATTATTTATTTTCTCATTATGACCGATATAGTGTATATAACGTGTCATGGATGTATAAGGAGTAGTTGTTTTAATATTTCTTGTGTTGGGAATTTTGATTTGGGTCCTAGCTGTAGTCTAGCCAACTTGTGTAGGTGTGCATTAATTTTAATTGGTGATTTGAGCTGTCTGTTGGAGAATATTTCATGTTTTGTTGAAGCCGACTCAAGTGATTAAAATCTTTGCTAGTGGATATATATATGAGATTGGTAATTCATTTTTGTGGCTAAGCATGATGTTGTAAGAAGGTGTGTGTGTGAAAAAGTTCATAGTAGTTGTATAAGCGTACATTAGAAGATCTATTGAGTGAATTTTCGCTTGTGTAGCAGAAGGGTTGTTGTAGCAGAGTAGAGTAGAAATGTGAATTGGACAGAAGGTCCAGAATCTATTTTATGTGCTTCACCACAATTAAATCTAGGAATTTGTAAAAATATTGGTGTTATGGTGTCTTGATCATCTTGTTTATGTGCTTGCATCTTTATTTCTATTCATGTGCTGAAAATGATTTAAATCTAAATTAAAAGTCAAAATTGTTGAACATTGATTCAGCCCCCACCTCTCAGTGTTCCCCAAGTCCAACAAAAAATAGACTTAGTTACCACACATGAATAAAGGAAGAGAGTTTATACGTTGTATAAGATTAAATGCATATTTTAGAAGATATGAATAAGTCTCAGGCGTGCTATCTTAAAGGGCGCCAGTTTATGAATATATGGCACCAATAACATGCATAGGAAGTATTTTTACTGTGCTTAACTCTAGAAAATCCATATCATAACCATGAGACACAATCAATATAAACTTGGCATAAATATAAGAAGAAACTTGACTTGTAAACCAAGAAGGAAACTTGTTGTTAAGAGTTGTTGTTCCTTGACTCAGTAAAAGAGTCATGTTGTCTCTCATGAGGAGGTCAACTCAACCATTAGAAGATTATGGATTGTTATGTGTTGCAAATTTTTGAGTTAAATCAACTGAGTTTTTGCATGTGATTAGGAAGGTGACAAAATTGCTAGCTAGTTTGTAGCCTTTGGTTGCTCAAATTTTAGTATATATAGAGGTGCTCTTCCTATTATTTGTTACACTTCTTATTCTGATTTTCCCATCGTTATTTTGTTGTACTTTTTGTGCAAGTGTGTTAGTGAGCTTGAGAGTTAGTGAGTTGCTTTAATATTTTGCAATTTTTTAGTTGAGAGAATTTTTGAAAGGTTAGTGTTTGGAGGCACATTCTTTGGAGAAGTAGCATTTGTGAAGGAGTAGGCTAAGGTTGGAAGGAAAAAATTTCAAGTTGGAGCTTATATCTAGTCATGCTAATTTTTATTCTTCCTTTTCTTATATTTGAAATGGTTATTTGATTATATTGCCTTCATTTGGAAAGATTGTTTGAATGCATGATATTCTTGTTCTTATGAACCTAGTTATTTCCTAGCTTTGGAATATTCTATGTATGCATGGTATGCATGTTGTTATATATTTAGTTCATTCCTAGGAAGGAATATGATAATGTGATTCTTGATTAAGTCGAATTAGTGAACCCTATCATTGGGATTATGTTTATATATTATTGAAAATGTGTGGCTTAAATGCTATTAGAACTATACTAGTTTGTTAAGTGTATTTACACAATGCATGTGATGGAATATGTTGCTATCTTATAGTACTTTTATGATTATGTCAATTTAAACATAAGTGGTTAGTGTGGTTAATCTTGGGGTTAATAAAATCCATGGGAAAGGGGGTAACCTAGCTAGACACTAGTTTGTGTATATGTGTGGTTAGTATGGTTATACTCGAGGTTAGTGAAATCCATGGGTAAGGGTGTAACCTAAATAATTAGTTTATTATAGACTTGGGTATTCCTAGGGTTAGGGTAATCCATGATTAAGGGAATTACCTTGTTGATGTTGGAAGTGAAATTACTCTGAGAGGGGGGGTGAATCAGAGTAATATATTTAAAACTTTTTATGACTGGAAATACAAATTTAAACCCTTTTTGATACTGAGCAATAGTGACCTTATATGTGTAACACTGAATTTTGAATGATCATTTTAATGACTTAATCAAATATTACAACTCATATCAAAGCATGATGTACATTGTTCATATAGTGTTGAATAAACAACTTTTTGATGCTTTCTTTTGCACAAGACAACAAACTCACTTATGGCAGAATTTAACATTCACACATTGAACATGAACAATTGAACTATGATCTTGAAGACAACTTGAAACTGTGAAAAGTATTAGAGCATTGCATGAACAACTTTTACAAATGACTGAAAGAAAGATTATGCAAGATAGGAATAAATCACACAAAAGAGAGACACATACATTTTCCGAGTGGAAAACCCTCTTTGGGTAGAAAAACCACTCCAAAATGTTGTACAGGCTTAATTCCAAACTGATTACAAAATATTTTAGAGCACCAAATCCACCTAAATTCTAAAGCACCAACTTCAGTAGGAGCACCAACTCCTCTACAAAGTTTCTCAATAACCATGCAAACTATTAGGACCTTATAACTGCGTTATTTTTGCAATTACAAAATCTCAACATAGTACATTTAAAAGACATACAATAATGCCCATTATAATCTATACTAAATGAAACAGTATCAACATAACCTCATAGAAATATATGCAATCTTTGTAATAAGAATTAGAGATATAAACACTTTAAGCTCTCTCTCTCTTTTACAATTTTTCAGAATACAAAAATATCACTACAATAACCCCTTATTCTCTTTTCGAAAAAAGTCTGTGTTGTCTCATAATCTCCTTGTCACAAAGTAATGGCTAAAAGACATACATTTATACAACAAATGAATGCAGTCAAAAGAAACAAAAACTGTCTTTCAAATAACTAATAACTGTCAAACCCTTGAGTGAAGAACTCGGGTTATGCAACCACTTACTACAAACCTTAACCAACTTCAGTTATGCTTATAAGATCTTTCCAAATTTGAGAAAAAATACCTATCACAGTGAGAGAAAATAGAACAAGTACCAGAAAAAGCTATTGAAGATCTTCAAAAAACTATCCAGCTTATGGAGAGTCCACCAAAGAAATTGCCATCCTCCATATTCTATCATACTAGAAACCATCTCAAAATTCCCCCTTTATCAAACTTGGACTGTAACTGAAAGTGCATCATGGCGGCTAGGGTTCTACCAAAGCTAGTGAAATAAAACAATAATTTGTTTTTCCCTATTTCCACTTTTCATCAAGCACCAAATCATAACACATGATTTTTGAAATCCGTAAAATACAATGTAATGAATTTAAGATCCAAGGAACCGACATAATGATGTGCCATGTCAAAGTCCACGTGAGTTATGATAACTCACTTACCAATTGTCCATGTCACCAAGTGAAAAGAATGCAACAAAATGATAATGTTGTTGCTACCAAAGTAATTAGAAAGCCCGATAAATTAAGCATTGTAACACATGTCTCAATTTTAAATTGATAGTCACTGCATAGTAAAGATTAAAAGTCTTCAAAAAAAATGATAACCAAAAACTTTTAAATGATGCCAACTGACTGTCATTAAGTCGATAATAGAATAGAATGACATGAGCTCGATAAACATTATTGAGGATCGGCTTAAGTGCAAGGTGTTATGCACTTTAAATCAAACAATAATATGTGCAATAGAAACTCAATAGCACTATGAATGTGCTATAAAATGTGCTAAGCCAAAACGAGCTCAAAACCATAAGTGATCAAAGTGCTAAGCATTAGAACTAATATAGGATTGATCACTATATCAAGTGTAACCCTGTAATCAAGATGTCTTTTAATCATCAAAACTAGATATAAACCAACATCACAATGTTGTCACTGAACAAGATACTAAATGCCAAAACCAAGTATGCCAAAAATGAATATGAACAAGAGTGCCAATAGCATGATCTAGAATGCCAATGCCATATGTCAATTATATTGAAACTTGATGTGTGAACTTGTTAGCTTGTCCTTATCAACATTGAAACATCAAGGCATATAGCATCAACTTTTGACATCAAGGACAAACCACAAAACAACTGAAAGCCAAAAAACTCCCCCTTTTTCCTTGATGGAAAAACACATATCATCTCTCCCCGTTTTTGCCTCAATGACAAAGAATAACAGTGGAGAATTTGAAATGCCATGAATAAAAACAACTGAAGCTAACCAACACCTATCCCTCTAAAAAAGCAGTCAAGAATCATATCATTACTTTAGATATAAGAAAATAACTCTATTGCATATATCACCTTGTGGTCATATGAGAAAACACAATAACTCTGGCAGCCATAATACTAACAACATGTAAATATCATAAAATCAAGTATTGTATGCACCAATTGCACAACCTGCAAATAGCAATTCACTATCAAGAGCACAAAGAAATATCATTGGTAAGCACCCCAAAAATAAATACCCCTGCCATACATCAATGACAAGCTGAGAATGCATAGATCACCAAGTTGTATTATAACAAATCACCAACCATATTCTGTATCATGAAATATGCAAGAAACCTCTCCCTATGATATAGCACTATTCAAACAAAAACCAGCTGCAACAAAATATAATAGAGCTGTAAAAGAGAAACCAATGAACCAAGCTCCCCCTAAAACACAACACTAAAATGAAATTGATCCATGCACATAACCTTCCCAGTAATACCAACAACATCAATAGGAGTAAGATTAAGCATGGAAAACTATGTGAGAGATTCATAAAACACAATATCATTGATAGACCAAACAAACTCTTCCACTGGACTGCCACTATCCAAGCAACCTTTCAAAGATCCATATCTAAGACAAACTGTCCTTGTAAGAACACTATCAACTTGTCAAGCTGAAAGTTTTTGCCACTAACCATACAATCTTGATACACATAACACTTTTTCAATGTTGTCATCAATGTTTCAAAAAAAATATACTCAAGTTCTAAATATATATATATGAAAACAACATGTCAACCAAAAATTGCATGTCAACAACATATCATCTTCTTTGATACCAAAGAATATACGAAAAATACCAAACTATTTCATCAGTGATATGCAAAAATATTCCTTTAATATTCAACCATTTTCATGCAATACTTCCATCTATTAAGAGCCAAACAAGAATCATAAAGAATGCAACCAAGATCACTAACAATCTTTATACATTGTCAATGAAGAACCAACAATACCAAGCTGCAACATGGATATAATCATGCAAAGTTTTTTCACAAAAGACATTAAAGCCTTATGATAGATGGTATTCATCATATACCGAGTACCAATGCCAAGATTACTCCATATCACTGTGTACCGGTTACTTGATCATAAACCTAAAAACCCAATGTCAAGAATATACAAAGATTGTGATGTTAGAAATAAAGGAATCAAGCCACACCATCATATGATTCCTCAACCAAATATCACCATAGTATCAAAGCAAACATCCTTATCACTCTCAAAATGATTTTAACAAGAATGATTTTCTCAAAGTTCTCCTTATTCACTATTATTAACAAAATGAACAAGTATCAATTCCTATCAAATTTTGACAAGTTTGACAAGCTATAAGTAATTAATCAACACTTTGCAATGATTACAAAGAAAAATGAGCTTGATATCAACATAGTTCTTATTTCCCCAAGATGCAAGTAGCCAAAGGAACACATACTTGTGTCAAGTCCTGTACCACCAACTTTTGAAGATCAATATCACTGCTATCCTGTAGATGCTCTATCAAAGAAGAGTCACTGTCAACCAAAAATATATTAAACAAAAGATCCATAACATTTATAAATATGTCATGGTATGTTTAAACAATGATACTTGTTCAATATTTCTATAATACCCTATATCACCACTAGATCAAACATCCTGACAACTATCCTTCTGAATCAACACAAGATCAAGTAAGTTTGGAATGAATTAAGCAACTCTAAGCTGTCAAATAACTCAACTTGTGAATCATAAGGAAACACAATGAATAACTTATCAAAATGTAAGGAATACATATCAAATACAATTACTGTTATGCTGATTGCTACACACACCACAATACTTATTCCAAAGTTATCCTGTCAAAACATGATGACATCATTGACACCATGAGATCTGATTATGACATGAATATTTGCATGAAAAACATCCAAGAATTTCTAATCATGAAGAATACTGACATGTATGCTGGCAGTCATGTACTAAAAATCAACAAACGACTGCAACAAAAATCACAGAGAATGTAGCATTTACAACCCAATATAGTAATGCTTAATAGTAGAAGAGCAAGCAATATCTTAGTTCAAACATAAACCAACTTCTTTGTTATAAAAGATTGCTGACCACAGATATACCACTACATACTCAAAACTTACTGAATAGACCAGTAGTATGACTAATAAGCCAACACATTTTCATTGTACCAAACCTTGTTGTTCAGACAACCACTAAAGCTCCTTTCATCCTGATCATCACAATATGACACAAAGCAGCCAAATTTGTATCATACTAACCATACATCATCTGCACATAAGTCTCAAGTCATACTATTACTCCAAACAATTGACTTTTGAATGGATATATCATATGCTTAGTATGTTGTTCATGTTTTCCACAACATTGCAAAACTCAAAATTTATCATTAATGTCTTTTCCTTTATCATTATTTCAATTTAGACCTCAAACAACTCACTGCCTTATCATACTCTGTTGCTAAAACTTCATTCATATAAATCAAAGCACATCACTGAGATCAATGTATTGCAGCAAACCAAAGCTAATAACATTTTATCCACAAATGGCCAGGAACTATAATTATGTCCCAAGTATCCTTTACTATGGACACTCACAAAGAAACATAAAGCATAAACTACTGCAACATCAATAGTCATATGAGAAATTATCATCTAAAAAACTGATGATATTTGTGAACCATAGCATTAAGAGAATTATCAATTTGTTGTCACTGTTATTCCCAACATAGACAAGAAGAACACAAACAAAAATATGACAAAACTGTGTCTTGCACTCTGATGATAGATAAATTAAGAAACAAGATGCAACTACCTTTTATTTGATATCAAAGGGGTTTATTTAAAATGCATTTATCAACTCCCCCTGTCTTCATATTGCCTTTTAAATGCTTAGAAATCATTCTTGTGCAACATGCACAAGATTTATCTCTTCCTCTTTCTTTTCTTGCTTTCTTTTCTAGACCCCCAATGATTCTTTCCTTGACTTAAGCAGATTATCAATTTCTTTTGTTTCTAGATGCTTCCTTCCATTGACCCATGCAAAAATTTTCTTTATGTCCAAAAACATTACATCTATAACATACAATCAAAGACTTATAATGTCCTGTGTCACCCTTTAGAGATAGTTTATCACAGTTTCTTGCAATATGACCTGGTTGAATACATTTAAAGCATGTGATACTACCATAGCTTCTTTGCCTATCACTTTTCTCCACTTTGAACAAACATTCAAATGCTCTGTGGCCATACTCAAAACATGAGTAACAATAACCTAAAAAAGAATAATTATACTTTATCAATTTACATTTCTAGACAAAGTGAGATCCTGTAAATTTGTTCATTTTATTCTTTCCTCCACTGTTGAAATCCTTGTGTTGTTTGTTTCTTGTAGTTTCAGAATCAACAGCATGAAAGTTTAATTTTTTCTTTAGATTAGATGTTTTTCTAACCTTAGAGCATTGTCCTTCCTCTAAGCCTAGACCGAATTTGTCACTTGGAGCTTTCTGTGCACCAATAATTTTATCCAAAGACATAGAACCAATCTCATTAATTTTCCCATCACTTAACTGCTTTGATGCTTTATCAATGTTCCTTAGTAAGACCACTTGACACTCAAGTTTTTCTATACTCTATTCTTTTACCTTAAGTTGGTTTCTAACTTCTCTCAATATTTCTAGCTTCTTCAACTTGTATCTTTTCTTCTATAAGACTTGAGCATACCTCATCTTTGATATCCTTTTCTTGTTGAAGTTGGCTCTTTAAAATCAAGTTCTCTCTTCTAAGTTGTTTAACTGTATCTAAAGAACACAGAAGTTCACCTTCCAAATCAACCTCACTTTCTTGCTCATCAAATTCCTATTCAAAATTTACTTCATCCAAAAATTGATCTACTTCATTAATTTCTTGGCCATTTGAATGTTCATCTGTAATCTCTATAGATTTAGACTCAAACTGATTTTCTTCAAAACTATGAGGATTTTCACACTCACCACTTACAGATGAATCACAACTTGCTTGAGTTTTCAAAGATATCTCTTCTTGCAACTCACCATCCTGATATATTTCAATCAATTTGTCCCAAACTTCCTTTGCATCTCTGCACTACATAACCTTAGCAACAATATCATTTGGAAGACTACTAAAAATAGCATCTAGAACCCTAGCATTGGATTCAAGAACTATATTTTCCTCAAGTTTGGAAGGAGATGTTACAGATACAGTGCAACCTCTTTCTATTGTTGCCCACACATCAAACCCTAAGGAGGAAAAATAAGTTTCCATTCGACACATCCACAAATTAAAGTTGGTACCTTCAAACTGAGGTATTCCATGCATAGAATGTTGTATCATTTTTGAGTTGTTGTTGATGATTACTTCTTCATCACTTCTTACACTAGGTTCAGACAAAGCCTGATTGTTAATGTTTTGATGTGAACTTCTCTTTCCCTTATTTATTCTACCTTTTTCCATATCAAACACAACACCAAAAGTTCTTAAAACAAACAAACTTAATTCACAAAAGTATCTTCTTTGAATTCAAGATATGCTTGACAGACTTCCAATACCAAAATCAATCCTAGGTGGTAAAACCTAATGCAGGACCCTACACTCTGATACCACTTGTTGGAAGTGGAATTACTCTGAGAGGGGGGGTGAATCAGAGTAATATATTTAAAAAATTTTGTGACTCAAAATACAAATTTAAACCCTTTTTGATCTTGAGCAATAGTGACCTTATATATGTAACACTAAATTTTGAATGATTGTTTTAATGACTTAATAAAATATAACAACTGATATCAAAGCATGATGTACATTGTTCATATACTGCTGAATGAACAACTTTTTGATGCTTTCTTTTGTACAAGACAACAAACTCACTTATGGCAGAATTTAACATTCACACATTGAACATGAACAATTGAACTATGATCTTGAAGAAAACTTGAAACTATGAAAAGTATTAGAGCATTGTATGAATTTTTTTTACAAATGACTGAAAGAAAGATTTTGCAAGATAGGAATGAATCACACAAAAATTTTCCAAGTGGAAAACCCTCTTTGGGTAGAAAAACCACTCCAAAATTCCTTACAAGCTTAATTCCAAATTGATTAAAAAATATTTTAGAGCACCAACTCCACCTAAATTCTGAAGCACCAACTTCAGTAGGAGCACCAACTCCTCTACAAATTTTCTCAATAACCATGCAAACTGTCAGGACCTTATAACTACATTATTTTTGCAATTACAAAATCTCAACAAAGTACATTTAAAAGATATACAATAATGCCCATTATAATCTATACTAAATGAAACAATATCAACATAACCTCACTAAAATATATGCAATCTCTGTAATAAGAATCAGAGATATAAACACTTTAAACTCTCTCTCTTTTACAATTTTTCATAATACAAAAAATATCACTATAATAACCCCTTATTCTCTTTTCGAAAACAGTCTGTGTTGTCTCATAAACTCCTTGTCACAAAGTAATGGCTAAAAGACATACATTTATACAACAAATGAATGTAGTCAAAAGAAACAAAAAATGTATTTCAAATAACTAATAACTATCAAACCCTTGAGTGAAGAACTCGGGTTATGCAACCACTTACTACAAACCTTAACCAACTTCAGTTATGCTTATAAGATCTTTCCAAATTCAAGAAAAAATACCTATCATAGTGAGAGACAATAGAAAAAATACCAGAAAAAGCTATTGAAGATCTTCGAAAAACTGTCCAGCTTGTGGAGAGTCCACCAAAGAAATTGCCATCCTCCATATTCTATCATACCAGAAACCATCTCGAAATGCCTCCTTTATCAAACTTGGATTGTAATTGAAAGTGCATCATGGTGGCTAGGGTTCTACCAAAGCTAGTGATATAAAACACTCATTTTTTCCCCCTATTTCCACTTTTCATGGAGCACCAAATTATAACACATGATTTTTGAAATCTATAAAATACAATGTAATGAATTTAAGATCCAAGGAACCGACATAATTATGTGCCATGTCAAAGTCCATGTGAGTTATGATAACTCACTTACCAACTGTCCATGTCACCACGTGACAAGAATGCAACAAAATGATAATTTTGTTGTTGTCAAAGTAACCAGAAAGCCCAATAAATTAAGCATTGTAACACATGTCTTGATTTTAAATTGATAGTCACTGCATAGTGAAGATTAAAAGTCTTCATTACAAATGATAACCACAAAATTTTAAATGATGCCAACTGACTGTCATTAAGCCGATAGTAGAATAGAATGACATGAGCTTGATAAACATTATTGAGGGCCAGCTTAAGTGCAAGGTGTTATTCACTTTAAATCAAACAATAATATGTGCAATAGAAACCCGATAGCACTATGAACGTGCTATAAAATGTGCTAAGCCAAAACAAGCTCAAAACCATAAGTGATCAAAGTGCTAAGCATTAGCACCAATATAGGATTGGTCACTATATCAAATGTAACCCGATAATCAAGATGTCTTTTAATAATCAAAACTGGATATAAACCAACATCACAATGTTGTCACCGAACATGATACTGAATGCCAAAACCAAGTATGCCAAAAATGAATATGAACAAGAGTACCAATATCATGATCAAGAATTCCAATGTCATATGTCAACTATATTGAAACATGTTGTGTGAACTTGTTAGCTTTTCCTTATCAACATTGAAACATCAAGGCATATAGCATCAACTTTTGACATCAAGGACAAACCACAAAACAACTGAAAGACAACAGTTGAATATTAGCTTATGTTATCATCTTAGGGTAAATGTGTGTTATGTTTATGGTCAATACAAAATTGAGCTTTTGAATTGGGTGGACAAATGAGTCTCACTTGAAGTACTATGTGTTGAATTCTTTGGCCAAAGTAGTGTAAGTAGCCACTATTTACACTATTAGCTCACTGTAGTCCATGATTGCAAACTAGGTAGGGAAAATCAGGTATGGTAGCTCTAGATTTGTAGGACACAACACTATGCTAAGGAAGGTCATGATTATGGGATTACCAAACCAATCTCTTCATCAAAGGGTAGGGCCATCTTACCAAGTTTGCTAGATGTGCGAGGGACCACAGTAAGTTCATGGTTGGCAGAAAATTGCTTGAGTCATGCTCTCCCTCATACAACTGGCAACCAATATTTGATGATGTAGCATTAGTTTGGGGACACCTAGAATGTATGTGCCAAGTGATGGGATTATCTAGGCTTGTATGCACCAACATTGGGGACATCTAGACTACTGTACTCTGTTTGTATATCTTTATCATTAAGCTCATAGAAGCTATGCACGTAAACATGTAACTCTATTCTTATTGAGGATTTGTAAATAAGAAATATTATCATGCAATTATGTGATGTGAAATCGTTGCTTGAATTATTGAAATTGGGAAAGTTTAGAATGATTATGTTTCAAATGTGCATCTATTAATTCTTGTGAAAAGGATTTTTTTAATAGCTCTTAATGTTAGTAGCTTAAACTTTAATTTGTGAGTAAAACATAGTAAAAATAATGGGTAGAACAATGGGCATGTTACACATGGTATTAGAGCTACCAGGTTTAGCTCTAGAACCTATGTGCTCACTAAGTTTCCAATCCAACATTATATGAGTTTAAGGTTTGGAAATTTTTGTGCTAGGATGGAGCATCTCAAGATGACTGCAAGGAAGTCAGTAATCGGAAATGAGCACTACCTACACACCAAGAAGGAAAGGGAAGTCATTATTTGAACCATAGAGGGAACCAACTATGAAAATGACATTTGGCTGAGAGATATTAAGACTTTTAGTCATGCCCTTTCATGAATCAATCAAGAAAGGAGAAGGATGAGAGAGGCTACCAACTTCAAATTTTTACCTTCTCTCTCCTGCCAAGTCAGACACTTTATCACTTTCCAGGGATATGCCCTCAAAATGTAGTTTTAGTCCTGCCATGTTATTTAGTTACCCTCATGTTGTTCCTATGAAATTTTTTATTGTAATAGCCTCTAGTGGTGAATCAGAGGGATATGCTCCCCAAAATTATGTATCTAAGGATAGGTTTGAGGGATATTTCCCTTTTGACGATATATTTGAGCAAAAAATTGAGGGGTATACTCCATGTAGTTATGTATCAAAGAGTGAATTTGAGGGATACTCTCCCCTTGACTATTTGAATATTCATTCCATGTAAATGCTAGGATGGTGAAATCCTATTGGAATAAATATCATGTTTTGGACAAAAAATGTTTATACGTTCTTAGTGAAATTTCTTTTATGAATGTTTGTTCTTTGGAAATATTTTAAGAGATATGTAAAGATTCCTACAATCTAATTAGAAATAAAACCTCTAGGTGTAAAATTTCTTGTTGAAAATGGTAAGGAATAGAACTAACTTTGGGGAAAGCCAATAAGTTGGCCAAGAGCTGAAAATTATGGGGCTAAGTTGGATCATCTTTTAGCCATGATGGATGAAACCAAAGAAAGAATAGGAAACCTTGAGCAAGAGGTAAGGGGAAAAGAACGGGTGAAACAAGAGATTCCTAATAATGAAGAGGAAGTTCCTAACAATGATGAAGAAGGGGAAAATTCCCATGAATGTACTTAGTCTAGTGAACATGGAGATGATGAATCTCATTCTAGGTTGAAAGGAAACAAGTGGAAACGACTTGCTAGTGAGTTATCATGGGACATGAGAAAGATCACTCCTTCAATGTTTGAAGGAAGTACTAGTGGGAATGTGGTTGAGGCATGGCTCATCGAGATGGAGAAGTATTTTGAGATCAAAATTTACTCCAATGTTGATTATTGAGAATAGAGAGAGAGGCTGACAGAGTGAGTAGGCCGAAGCCAAGTTGGAGGCCGAACAATTATGTCCTAGAAGAAACCAACTGGGTAGAATTGGCTCAAGTGAAGGGAGGCTTAAAGGAAGATGATACAAATGGGATGTCGAATGGATGGATGCATCCTGTGTTAAGGCCAATGTGGCAATTTGGGATGAAGTTGTTGAAAGTAGGAGAATCTTGAAGAAAAAAGGACCAATCATGGCATTTTGGGAAGAGGTCGAGTTTGAATGTAAAAGATATGTAGAACGAAATGACAAGAGTAGATTGGAGGGAAACAAGTTCAGGCCTGCATTAAGAGAATAAAGATCTATAGTAAGAAATGTTGATGAATGAATAAAGTACTGTGTGTTGATTATTAATGATATTGGTTGTTCTTTGGAAACTTAGTTATTAACTATTCAAATGGATGAATTTTTTAAATGACTATGATTAATCCCTATCACATGTAGATGAATATATGTTATGAAATTGATATTCTGATAATTGAAATTAAGTTGCTATTTGTGTTGCCTATAAAAGTGGATGGGTAAGTGAAGGGTTATTGGCCATGTGTTGATGGAGAGATTTAATTCTTAAACTTCCTATCATTATAGTTTATGTTGTCTAGTTCTTGTCACTAGTTTGACAATAAATATGAAAGTGTGAGTGTTATATAGCTTAAGTTTTGGTATGGGTCCTTAGATTGATTGTGGTGTATGGAGAAATATTGGTGAGTGGTAACCCCATGTCCACCAGATTGGTATCAAATCCCAAAAGATCTGGGAAGTAAAAGTTTGTTATTTGTTTTGGTAGTTTGATGTTCATAAGAATCTTGGAGTGTTATTTGTGTGGTAGATTAATAGGTTATTGAAGGAACTTGGAGCCCCAAAAGATCTAGGTTGCAAATGGTTGTTGATTATTTTGGTAATTTGATGGAAGTATAAATTATTGGAATTTTTTTTGTTACTAGATTGTGAGAGGAAGAGATAAGAACTTGGGTTCAAAATTCTTGGTAGAGCAAAGGGAAGAGCAGCTCGAGGTAGGTATAAGAAGATAGAACGATATGACAAGTTTGCATAGGTAGAGCGCCAAAGGAGAGGAAACTTGTGCTAGAATTTCCAAGTGGCATGTGTTGTTGTGTGAACCAATTGCTGAAGGAGAGGCAATTTTCACTTGAGGTTTGAGTAGAGATTGTGGATCACAATAGTAAGAAGGATGTGTATCAATGTAAGAAGACCTGTCATAATCCCATCTTGGGATAAATTTTGGGATGGAGTGGAAAGTAGGAAACTCTGAGAGGAATTGGAGAAGATTGCAAGTAGAATGGATATGTTGGAAAAGAGTTATTTTCCTGATAATATTGTGATTGCAGGAAGTGGACAAGAAGAGAAGATGAAAGTTCTCATTGTAGAGGACTTGGATAAAGATAGTAAGGAAAGGAGAAAGGAGAAAGTGCAGCAAGGAGCACTTGAAGAAGAAGAGGAGATATTGTCCATGAAAGAGGCACTAGAAGAGACATCTTGGTCTCTTGATTTATTTGCTACTAATTTGTTTGAAAGTGTGAATGCAGGTATGAAGAAGGATGAGAAAAAACCTTTGGAGGAAAAAGGAGAAAGAGAAAGAAGAGAGCCCATAGACGAAGATGAAGATAAGAATGAAAGAAGACAAGTAGCAGCAATAGATAAAAGAAGATAGTTTGTAGCAGCGGTGCATTGTAAGGTACTTAAAGATGAAGAGAGGGCTAATGAAGAAAAGAAGAAAGCCTATAAAGAGAAAGAGGTCTTAAGACATGAAGCTGAGAATGTAAACAAATTAGGACAAAAAACCAATGAAGAGGTAAAGGTTATTTTTGGTGGTGATTTTGGTTATGCAAGTAGATATAGGAATGTGAATATGCAAGATAGAGAAAAAGAAAATAAAATTAGTAGATCATGGGTATATAGTACCATTTTGGAAAAGATAATCAATTGTAAAGGAGCATCAGGTAGAAGGAAACCAAGGAGTGGTTTGTGCTAACCTTTATGATAGTAAAATAACATCAAAGATGGGAGGTATGACAAAGAATCAAAGAATGCAAGAGGATAGGCCAAGTGTAGAGGCGACAAGGCATCAATTTAGGAAGATGAAGAACCTAGTGTGGGTAGTGAAACATGGGACAATAGTAGAAGAAGTTGACAATGAGAAACAAACAAAGCAAGAGAAGAGGATATTTGTAGATATTAACAAGACCAATGAAGAGGAGCACATGATAAAGCCCCTAGAAGATGAAAAGGAGGATAATGCCCCAGAGTATGCAATAGAGTTAGATGACAAGCATCATGGTAAGTGCAAGGTAAGAGGTGCACATTCTAATTTGTATGATGATGATGTTGAGGATTTGAATGAAATTTATGAATATGAGGAAAATTTGTGATTGAATGTGGATAAAAAGATAATGAGCAGAGGAAGATATAAAAATAAGAACAACAAAAGAGAGCAAATTTGACAATCTAAAAATGAATATGAAAAAGGATATAAAGAGTGAGTTGGTTAAGAGAAATGAGAAGCCTAAAAGAACAACTGAAGAATGGCATGACAAAGGCAAGGAAAATGAAGGGGAAACATAGAATAAAGAAGAAGAAATTGGAGTAGCAGAGAATCAAGATGATGAAGATAGTCAAATACATAATAGAAACATAGAAGAGGAAAAACTTGACGAGGGGGAAGTGAACAAGAATGATGTAGATGGTTTTTGGACACCATTCTCTGAGTTTGAATCAAAATGGTAGGTGAGGATAGATAATGAAGATATATGTATGAGTGAAGAGGTTTCCACTTATTATAAAGAAGTGGGTACAACACTAGGGATAGAGGTAGGTATGAAGGCCTTTTGTAGGAGTATTGATATCTATTTTTTATGGTATTGATTCATGGAGATATAGTGCATGATATTGGGGTTTTTGATAAGGAAGAAATAATTAAAAGTGATTTATTATTGTATGGTTGGGTCATGGGAAAGGAAATATTTAAAATGTTGGATGTAGATTGGTATAAGGTTGAGCATGCCTTTAGTATAATAGAGAACTCGATGGGTGAAGTGGAAATAATTAGGGACATATATGCAGAGTTCCTTAATCTTTGTATGTTTGGAAGGGATAAATTGTGGGTGAATGTGACAACAAGGAGTCTAGTTAGAGTGGAGTTGTATGATGCATAGTGATGTTGGATGAATATATTGGAGGTGCTGGAGAGACTGTGGAAGAAGCAGAAGAAGGGAATACAGGTGAATCAATTTTGAGTAATGGCCCATGTATGAGAGTACATGACTTCTTTGTCCCCTAGCGAGTATGATGTAGGGGCATCTACCCTATATGGGTTTAAATTTTGAGTTTGTAGTGATTGTGGTTTTCCTTGGCAGATCTTATCATTATCTAGATAGGAAGATCAAAAGTTAAGAGAATGTGGGAAGACTTTGCTTACTGTCGCTATGGGGGTAAGATGTAGGCAATCGATATAAGTTTCCTTCAACGTAGAAGAATAAGAAGTTATGGGCAGTGGGGAGTCAAGTAGTTGTAGACAGTTTGGTTCAATAGTCATACTGTGAAGGATTGAGTAGTTTGAGAAAAGACAATGTGGAGATGAATAGTTTATGGGCAGCTGGAATTGACAGTTGTGGCACATGTAATCAAGTAGTTTGAGGATGGTTCAAATATTGGTTTGTAATAAACAATGAAGAATGCATAAACAAGATTCAGGTGTAAGATGGAGAGGTTGGTTGGGTGTGTAAGAATAAGGCCTAACAAAAGGCCAAGAAATAAAAGGCTAGTAATTATGAAGAGTTTTGGTTGATCATTTATGACAGAGAGAGGCCAATAGAGATAGGCTAGGTTGATCATTGAGAATAGACAGAGAGGCCGATAGAGTGAGTAGGTTGAGGCCAAGTTGGAGGCCAAACAATTATGTCCTAGAAGAAACTAAATAGGTAGAATTGGCTCGAGCAAAGGGAAGCCGAAAGGAAGATGATACAAATGGGGTGTCGAATGGATGGATGCAATCTGTGTTAAGGTCGATGTGGAAATTTGGGATGAAGTTGCTGAAAGTTTGATAATCTCAAAGAAAAGATGACCGATCATGGTAGTTTGGGAAGAGGTCAAGTTTGAATGTAAATGATATGTAGAACGAAACAACATGAGCATACTAGAGGGAAACTAGTTTAGGCCTACATTAAGAGAATAAAGATCTATAGTAAGAAATTTTGATGAATGAATAAAGTACTGTGTGTTGATTATTAATGATATTGATTGTTCTTTGGAAACTTAGTTATTAACTATTTGAATGGATGAATTGTTTAAATGACTGTGATTAATCCCTATCGCATGAAGATGAATATATGTTATGAAATTGATATTCTGATCATTGAAATTAAGTTTCTATCTATGCTTCCTATAAAAGTGGATGGGTAAGTGAAGGGTTATTGGCCATGTGTTGATGGAGAGATTTAATTCTTGAAATTCCTATCATTTTGGTTTATGTTGTCTAGTTCTTGTCACTAGTTTGATAGTAAATCTGAAAGTGTGAGTGTTGTAGAGCTTTAGTTTGGGTATGGGCCCCTAGACTAATTGTGGTAGATGGAGAAATATTGGTGAGTGGTAACCCCACGTCCATCACAAAGTAAGTAAAACTCGCTTTCTTTCTCTCTCAATGCAAAGCAAAGTATGGCTGGGAAAATACAAAATTATGAATTGCAAAAGATGTATAATCTCTTGTAAAGAATGCATCCCCACTAAGGAATTGGCTCAACTATTTATAGAAAAATATAGTGACCTCATGGCCTACAATTATGGATTGCAAGAATACAACAAGCTCTATGCAAAGCAACTCAGCGATAAGGCGGCAATCAAATAAGCTTAGACTCGACAAAACCTCCTATAGATCAACTAATTTTTATGACAACAATTTAAAGACTTATTCCAAATGCACATGAAGAATTCAAATTGCCACAAAGAGAAGACATCTACAACAATTCAAACTCAAAGGTGGCACCACTTTCTATTCTATTTCCTTTACATTTGGCACCATCAAACTCAATCAAATTCCATTATATGACAACAAATTTCAATTGTTCCAAATGGTGAATGAATCGACATAAATAGTTTAATATATGAGACAAAGTCAAGCATGGTCTCATTAAACACATCAACCAATTCAAGCATTCTACAACCAGCAATATCAAATGCAATGCTACACCATATATCACGTGCCATTCACTATGATAATTGGTTTCCACTAGTTGTCAAAAGCTATTAAATCGGCCTCCATTGACATAGTCAATATCAACCTTCATTCATAGTCTCTATCAATTACTATACAACCTTATAAATCATTGCTCTTTATTTCCAAAGAGTCAATCCAAAATAAGGAAGACATCCTCCCTATGCATGGTTTGTGCGTAGCATAAATTGCCATTATTCTTTTAAATAAGAAACTTCAAACATATTTTCTAAGGCCATCGATTATGGTTTAAAGGCAATGCTATTACTTGCTCATGGATCAACCTATGGTTTCAACACGTGCTCACTCTTCTTTGCTCATGCACTGGTCTCCATATGCTTAAGATATAAACCAATCTAGAAGTATATACTATCATATTTAAATATATATTTATGAATGCACATATACATATATACAAATATCTCATATATGTATATATGCGTATGTATATTTATCACAATATATATACTTACATTATGACAAGCAAGAATGAATACCAACATATAAACATTTATGTAGTAATATCAATCATATCGAATATGCATATATATATAATATGTATCCATATATTATATTACTTATACATATAGTATATATATTAACAAGCAAGTACACATACGTATATATATATATATATATATATAATAGCATTAAATGCTATGTCACATATATACATATATGTATATGTTTATAATATATATCCTATGTCGATCAGGTATGTATTCATTCAATATATGGAAGAACACAAGAGAGTAAATATTTTCATAATAATAACAATATATTTATATATATATATATATTTACATACATACATAGACTTCGCTATATAAGTATGAATGCTTATGTGTATTTATGTATATATATATATATATATATATATCCAGGAATATAATACTCTTATTGTACAAAGCCATAACTTATTCGATAATCAATTATAGACCACTATTTTGGTAGTCAAACACATAGAGATGTTATGTATATATATTTATATATACATATATATAGATTCTTTCCAAGCATAAATGCTTGTGTATATATGTTTTTATACATATACATACATACATACATACATACATATATATATATATATGTATGTATGTATGTATGTATGTATGTATGTATGTATATATACACACATATATATGTATATATATATGTATGTATATATATGTATATATATATATCTATGTATACATATATATATATATACATATATATATATATACATATATATGTATATATATATGTTTATATATATATACATATATATACATACATACATACATATATATATATATATAAACACTCAACAACCACAAAATCAAGCATAGAGATATAAGGGAGGAACTCACAAGCTCAAACAGATAAACATCACCCAATAATGCACTCGGTAGTAAACAAGACCTTTACTAATGCAGATATTTCAAACTAGGGATGACTTACCAATTTCCCACTTCTATATCTAGACTCGAACATTCTACTGTGGTGTGTGTATGATTAGATAGTTTAATTTTATTGGTTACCTGACCAAGATCTTCTCCCGAGTGATACTTCCCCTCCGCCTGGAGGAATGGAACACATACTTGCATCCACTAACACGTGCACAGAACAATCAATTTTTCATAACGTATGTAGTATATATAAGCATTTCCAAAGTTAGAATAATAATAAGTCAATAACCTTCCATTCACATATATGTAGTATTTCACCATGAATAACATCAATTGAGGTAATATCAAATGAGACAACATCAAATGAGATAACATTCATATTGATAACAAGGTACAAGCATAATTTATTCATCTCCAAAATTCACATTGCATTCATATTTACCCTATGTAGTAATAGTAAATAGTAATTACATAATTTGGGGTGTAACATATATAGGTTTGGTTTGCTTTGGTTTGGTATCGTCTAGTTTGAATACCTAGTCTGGGTAGTTTCCTGGTTTTAGTTCTTTGTACTGGTCTGCTGCAACCTTGAGATTTTGTGATCTCACTCTGTTTGGAAGAACAAACGTCCCCAACTAGAGCCATTGGTGGAACCCCTCAAAATATTCTATATTCCACATATATATAAACACTCAACAACCACAAAATCAAGCATAGAGATATAAGGGAGGAACTCACAAGCTCAAACAAATAAAAATCACCTAATAATGCACTCAGTAGTAAACAAGACCTTTACCAAAGCAAATATTTCAAACTAGGGATGACTTACCAATTTCCCACTTCTATGTCTAGACTCGACCATTCTACTATGGTGTGTGTATGCTCAAATTGTTTACTTTTACTGTTACCCCACCAAAATCTTCTCCTGAGTGATACTTCCCATCTGCTTAGAGGAATGGAACACATACCTGCATCCACTAACACATGGACATGACAGTCAATTGTTCATAACATATGTAGTATATATAAGCATTTCCAAAGTTAGAATAATAATAATTCAATAACCTTCCATTCACATATATGCAGTATTTCACCATGAATAACATCAACTGAGGTAATATCAAATGAGACAACATCAAATGGGATAACATTTGTATTGATAACAAGGTACAAGCATAATTTATTCATCTCCAAAATTCACATTGCATTCATATTTACCCTATGTAGTAATAGTAAATAGTAATTACACAATTGGGGTGTAACATATATAGGTTTGGTTTTCTTTGGTTTGGTCTCATCTGGTTTGAATACTTAATCTGAGTAGTTTCATGGTTTTAGTTCTTTGTATTGGTCTGCTTCAACCTTGAGATTCTGTGATCTCACTCTATCTGGAAGAAAAAATGTCCCCAACTGGAGCCACTGGTGGAACCCCTCAAAATATTCTATATTTCACTGATAACTATTGCAACATCGACTTGCCTTTCAGATCTAGGTGTGTCCTAGGGCCTAGGGTTTCAATTTTACTTTTGTTCTAGGGTTTATGTGCCTTAAATCTTCCAAAAAAAAACCTAAGTGTCAATCCCTTTGCATACGATCTAATTCGTTGTTGAGTGGTATTCACCCATCTCTAGTTTCATAAGTTGCCACTTGAGCCATTAAATCCATCTAGTTTTTAGCCCCTTGAGCCTAATATTCTCTATTGTTACCCATCAAATTTTTTTAAATCATGTTTTGTATTAAGTGGGTCATAAATCTTTTAATATTTGTTATGTTCCTAGTTTGGGTTTAATTTTCAATCATTGGTCTAAAGTCTTGAGATTAAGTTTATGTGGACCTATCTCACATTGACCTAGCCGAGTCCCCCTTTTAAGTTGCTAACATTTTTCACGTGTCAATTTGAGCTTTTAATATGGGTGGTTGGATTTAAGTGAATACATCCTGACTATTCTTTGCTTCCTTGTTGTGTTTTAATATTCATTAAAATATTCCAACAAGTTGGTAGGCGGGTGAAATGTGTCCCCTCTCTAGGAGGGGCCCATTTTCATGTGAAATTAGTAAGCATCAAGCTCAAATAGATCAATGGTTGAGATGAGATGGTTTGGGTTAATCCTAACCATCCCCCGCTAGCCTATGGGGGACCCACTAACATCTCTCGTTCCTCAAAGGGGAAGTGGAGAGGTGCCACGTGGAGAGATATAAGCCATCAAGGAACTATTGAAAGGCATGAAATACTTTTGAAATATTTTGACATAGTGTTAGGGGGCATTAACTTCCATGCTACTAAAGGATTCATTTGAGCACATGGAAAATTGTAACACAAGATGTTTTAATCTTGGTCGTTCATCATAACTGAAGGATATGCACTAAGGGGGATGGCTTGAAAGGTAAAGAGCATGTAAGTTTGAGGTGCTAGATTTAATCTAGGTCGTTCCCCACCACCTCACTGCTATAATATGTGCATGGGTTAAACCCAACAGGCAAGTGGGGAGTTGACATGTAGCCATTTTTGATCCCTACAGAGATAGTGGAGCCCATGGGATGACTTGGAGACAATTCCACATGGCGTATTTTGATTGGTTGATGGTGATAGTCATCTATGGTTATATTTTCAAACTGGTTTGACTCAATTGGGGCCATTTGTTAGGACATCTCACTGCAGGATCAACGACTAGAATTTGAAGTTCAAGATTGAGCCAAAATGAGTCGTTTTGGTTCACACAAATGAACAATAATGGCAGATATGACACTGAACTACCAATTTGATCTACTTTAAAGCCATAAAAAACTATTTTAAAGCATAATTTCAATTCATTATAGCATTCAACGCATCTAAAGATTTCTTGTTGCTCATTTCAAGCTCGTGTGACATCCAAAGATTAGGGTTTTTCAAGTGTTTGAAAAACAGTAAGTGAAATCGATACCCTACTTTTCTATTGCTTAAAATTTGCTCTCTCTATCATTCTATCAATATGATTTTTGGTTTGTTGCATTTATTTTAAGGTTTGATGTTCAATTCGAACTATTAGCTTATTTAGTCCTACTATTGCCTTGCGTCAAACCCATACCCTACTCGTAAGTTTTTATTTTCTCTGCAAAGTAAACCCTAGTTTGCACAAAACCCTAGTACCATGCACCCCCATGAGCCAAAACCTCAAAGGAAAAGAAAAGATCTCTCTCCTAGGACCTAGTTGACCAATTAAAACCTTCAACATCTGATAAACCCAAGGGTCAACTATTGTTTCGAGGCACACAAATTATAGATGGTCTCATTAACAAACAATACAATACCAAAGATACCACATTATCATATACTGGATGTGCACAGTTCAACTACTAGTTTGGTATAAAAAATTGTGGTATACCCATTGGTAAGCCCTAGAGACTAGACATGGGGAAGCTAGTACTACCAAATATTTATATGGATGTTGACCTACTAAGGGTAGTTGCAACAAACTATGACCCAATTTCTAGGGTTGTGAAAACCTATGATGGAATTGAAATGGTAAAGCTCACCAAGGAAGATATTGCAAAGGTTTTTAATCTAACTGAATGGAGTGAAGAAATGGTAAATATTGATGAAAAGGTATTGAGAGCTGAATATGAGAAAGTAAGGCATATTTTCAAGATCTTAGTATTGCAGAATTTCTTGGCATCTGTTAAGGGACAAGGGAAGATCATTTTGGGCACATTAGATAAAGAGTTATTCCCTATCAATTACTTTGTGACATATTTCCAAAGAAAATTCTATTCTTTATGCCAGATCTTAGGTTTTGATCTAACTATAGTTATGCCTATGGCTAAGATGTATATGGCTGCACACATTCAACACCCCACCTACAACACCCCCTATGATTTTGCATCTTACTTGGAATAAAAGATACATGAGGGGTTAGTTGCATTAAAACATGACGAGAAGGGGGTAAGATTCTGGTGGTACTCCCTACTTATACACATGTTTCTCTACAAGGGACCTAGTTTCTTTGGTCAGGATATGAAGCTAGTTAGAAAGGAAGGTGATATGGACTTTCTAGTCCAATGTTGGACTAGGATTTTGGATAGGAATGACAACCAGTCTAGCTATGTGATGTTTGGAAATATTTTTTCTTCCAAATTAAGGAGGGCCCTGATTTTGAATATGCCACAGATACATGAAACATTGCATGATTTCTTGAGGCCTAAAGATAGGAGGCCTGATTTGAATATTGACCACAATTGGGGGGATGTAATTCCCTACCCAAGCTACACAATTTTGAGGATGTATGGCACAAGTGTTGCACACCACATACTACCTAGGGACGTGCCATTGAGAGTTTTTTTTCTTGAGGTGATGTGGTAGTTAGGGGATGTAGAGGATAACCATTTGAAGGATCAGAGGAAGGGAACCTTTTTCCCTGAATACATTGTTTTCTCTAATTTTTTCACGAAGGATGGAGGATGGAGGAAAATTGTTGATGTACTCAAAGTATTTGAGATGAAAAGGGTCAAAGCCAAAAATCATGATCCTGAGGGTTTCATGGTAGGAATTAAGGCTAGGATCAAAAGCTCCAAATTCATTCAAAATTTTTATTTTCCTGAGGATGTAATAAGGAACATTTTTGGTTTCCAAAATCAAGATGATAGCAAGATAAAATGGATTGATTTTAATAAGTTGGAAAAAGAAATGCAAGCTAAGGACCCACATTTTAAAAATCTTGGCAACATCAAGGATGAAATCCAAAGGATTGAATATGTATTTCAAAATTTTGAGCTAGTGGGGAGGTTGAAAGAAGAAAGGATCATTCAAGATAAGGTGAAAGTTGTGGTAGGAGAAATTCAAGACAAGGGAAAAGCCCCTGTGATGGAAAATAGACCCACCTACCAACCCCAAAGAGAAAAATAGTCTTTACAAGAAGAAAAGACAAGGTGAAAGAAAAGAAAATAGTGACCACCTCTTCTCAACAAGAGGGGCCAAGAATTCCTTCACCAACACATGAAATTCCACCATTGTCTCCCCAAAAGTCTACTTCTCTTTAGGTTATTGAGATTGATTCACCACCAAGGTAGCCACCCCCAAAGAAACAAAAGGTAGAATCAAGCGGCTTGGTGGACTATGCCAAGGATTCTAAGGATGAAATACTTGTTACTAAGGAAGAAATGTAACAAGGTATGCCTTCTCCCCCTAGGGAGATAGTTCCACAAGAAATGAGCCTCAAATTAAGCAAGGTGGACCTCACTAGCATGAATAACACAAATGATGTGAGGGAGGAGGCATGTAACAAATTCATGGATGATGACTCACTTGTCAAGACATTTGTTTTCATGGAATTTGCATGGAGAGAAAAAAAGGATGAACATGTTAATAATATTGCCAAGAAGAGAGGATTGAACCTCTAGTTGCCTGATAAGGTTATACAAGCTCAAGTTATCAAGGAAATGAAGAAGAGTTTTCAAGGCATAACAACACAAGAGGGTAGATAATTAGTAAGAAAAATTGGTCTCCTCTTGTTGTGAGAGTGAGACCTAGCCTCTGCCATAAATTTTGATATAGTGAGGAGATATAATAGGTCTTTATACAATTTAGAAGAAGAAGAAAAAATTGTATTGTAGGGGTCTACCTTTAGTGAGCAATGGGACACTCTAGAAATTTGGGCCCTAGCCCCAAATACAAAGAAGCCAAAAGTTGTAGAGCCATCTACAAATTATAGAGGAGGACTAATTATCAAAAGGATATCAAATACCTTGACAATTGAAGTAGCCACATGTCAGTGAATGTTGCCCAATTTACAAAGGCAATGGTAGAATGTGTCACTATAGAGAAATCAAAGTTTAGAAAGATGTACAATAAGTTTTTGGTTGAATATGACAAAGGCCAACAAAGGATTTTGGAGTTGCAAACTGAAATGGCACTATTGAAAGAGAAGATGTAAAATATGCAAACTAATGTGCCCATGCAAATAGATTATACTTCTCCTTCTTCACCTTAAGAACAAACACCTTCTACCTCTACTCCTCGACAAATGTTTCATTGGAAATTGTGCCTTATAACATGAAAATGTGCTTATATTGGTTGAAGAACCAAGTACATCAGAGGCACATAAAATAGAGGAAATTATCAAGGAAGACTTGCTTGAGAAGTTGGAGACCTATGAAGAAAGATGCAAAGAGCAAGGTAGATTAATTCATACCAGCAATTTGAAGATTGTGATAACAGTGTTGGAGCATCTAAATAGGGGAATTGAAAAGAGGTTGATTAGAATCCATGCTAATTACTCATCTGTGTTTGATACTGTTAAAAAATTGATAAGGATAAGGTAGTGGCTATCCCACTCATGGAGAGATGGACTCCTAGATACTAGGATCTTAGGCTCATGGATGTGGGATCTAAGCATGAAAAGAGGAGTTTCAACTATGGAAAGACAAATATCTTGATGTCTTGGATGATTAGGCTATTGTTGTGGGGTGGTTATTGCAATTTTGGTCGTTAGTTTGCAACAATGGAGAATAATAGTAGGTAGAATACAATACATGGCTTGGAACTAATATAGATTAGGCCTTTGATAAAGTAATGTTAACATATTGTATTCTCTCCAGTTTGAAATTGATGACAAGGATTACAGACATGGAGATATTTTGGTTTCTTCCTTTTTCTTCATTTTATGCTTTTTTCCTTCAATCTTGGAGTACGTGGAATGAATTTTGGAAGCAAGTGGATAAAGTGCTACAACAACTAAAAGGTTCCTTTTGGAAGGAAAGACAAATCTTCATCGACAAATGTAAATGGTTTTTGTCCCATGTGATATTTCCCTCCTTTGAATTGTAAATGTAACTGCATTGGGAATACATTTTGTATTGGTCAAATAAGAATTGTACATGTGTACATTCTGGCTCAAGGCTTGTTTTCTCCTTCATTTCTATAAGAAGGAATTCATAGCCAAATGTACACGTTGTTGATTGATCAAAGAGAAAATTTTGTAATAGAAAATACAGAGAACATTTTAGAGTTTTGTCTTAGGTTTTTGAGTCTAGTTGATATGCAAATGTATTATTTGATAACAATACTAGCAATCGAATATAGACAATGATGCAAATTCAAGACCATTTCTCTGACGGTGTATTCATTATATGAATTATGAATAAAATGATCAAGGGTTGTTTTATCGATCTTCGTCGCGTTTCAATGATGTATGGTGTTTATCTTGGTTTTAATTCAAAGAATTAATTAGATTACTTGGGTAAAGCTATAGGTTCATGTAATTTGAGTATTGGGATCTATATAAGAAGTTCTAGTTTAGGATATAATGAATATGATGTTGTAATGTAGTGCTATATGAGCTTAGTGATGCTAAGTATTGAACTATTGTCCAATTATATTTGTGTTGAGATTGACTTTGTTTCCTAGGTTAAGGCACTGGTTTGGGTTTTGTATTCATGATGTATTTTCTTGATCATTCAACAACAAATTAGATTCATAATCAAACTTTCCATTGAATTATAATTGTTAATAGTTCATGTTAAAGTTATCCATTCTCATGCTCTAAATGTTGAGTGTTGTAAAGAAGTAGCTAGCCTCTTAAAATATTTTGTTTATTGAGTGATTATATGAGAATTTATCTATTATTTGCAATGGATTCAGTTATCAGATGCATGAATCCATAGGTACATTGTGGGATCACCCTCCCGAGTTTTGCAGAGCCCAAAGTGTGTGGATGACATCCCACTCCTTCCCAAGCACAACAGTTGAACCCTCTCCATGATTGTAGTGGATCTTCTCTATAATAGGTGAAGTTCAGGCCTTGCTTGAAATCCAAGAGAGAAATTCTTTCGTGTTGGAGACATGCAGAGCAACAGATGCAAGGCAGCAACAGAAACACCCCCCCAAATGCCCAAAACCATTTTTATTGCCTTCCAAAAACAAAAAAAGTGAAAGATATTATCTCACTTTGCAAATCCCAAAGGCTTCTCTTCTCTTGTGTTGTCTGAATGAAATTGAGAGAGATTTATAGCCCATTCAAAGCGCACTGCAGTGTAAACACGTGAAGAGGAGAAAGTTGCAATTTTCCAAGTTGTTCCCACCACGAATAGAAGATTGGAAGAAAATGGAGAAATTTCTTCGCGAAACAAAATGTTTGATCAAGTACAACACGACATTAGAAAAGATAGGTTAGAAAGGAGACAATTTGAAATTTACAATGTTTGGTCACTTATTTCAAGCACAATATTAAAAGAGTATGTATTCATCTCAACATAATAAAAAGATTTGAAGAAAATGTTTGGTTAAGCACTGTAGGACATTAGGTTGGGAAGGAGACATCAGAAAGTTACAATGTTTGGTCACTGGGAAAGTGCTTGTGGTGAGCATGAAATTATTTGTCAAGTATGACATTAACAGATTATGTATTCATCTCAATATAATAAAAATAAGATTTGAAGAAAATGTTTGGTCAAGCATGACATTAAAATATTATGTATTCATCTCAACATAATAAAAATAGGTCAATATAATACGAATAGAAGATTTGAAGAAAATGTTTGATCAAGCACTAGAGGACATTAGGTTGGGAAGGAGACATCAAAAGTTACAATGTTTGGTCATTGGGAAATTGTTTGGTGGTGAGCACGAAATTATTTGTCAAGCATGACATTAAAAGATTATGCATTCATCTCAACATAATAAAAGAAAGATTTAAAGAAAATGTTTGGTCAAGCACGACATTAAAATATTATGTATTCATCTCAACATAATAAAAATCAATATAATACAAATAGAAGATTTGAAGAAAATGTTTGGTCAAGCACGACATTAAAAGATTGTGTATTCATCTCAACATAATAAAAATATGTCATTATAATACAAATAGAAGATTTAAAAAAAATGTTTGGTCAAGCATCATAGGACATTAGGTTGGGAAGGAGACATCACAAAGTTACAATGTTTGGTCACTAGGAAATTGTTTGGTGGTGAGCATGAAATTATTTGTCAAGCATGACATTAAAAGATGATGTATTCATCTCAACATAATAAAAATAAGATTTGAAGAAAATGTTTGGTCAAGCATGACAGGGCATTAGAGAAGATAGGTTGGGAAGGAGATGTAGAAAGTTACAATGTTTGGTCATTGGAAAATTGTTTGCTGGTGAGCACAAAATTATTTGTCAAACACGACATTAAAAGATTGTGTATCATCTCTACCTACTCTTTCTTCATCTCAACATAATAAAAATATTATCTTTTAATCTTTATGAAATGTAAAAATTTGTGTAGTTTTTCAAATAATTAAAATTTTGAATGTTTATGAAATGTTTTTAGATTTTCATCATTCTTAGAAAGAGTAGTCAAATATTTTATTTATTTAATAATTATTTTAAACTAGTTTAGAATTATTTATTTATTTTATGATTATATAAATCTTTATTTTTATTTAAGAATTGTTTTTTTTTTAAATTTTTTTATACTTTACTTTTATTTAAAGAATTGTTTTACTTTTATATTTAAATATAAATTTTGTTATTGAAAAAATTGATATTTATATTTAAATATTTCTTTTATTTTATTCTTATTTTAAAAAATTAAATAAATATTATGCATTTATATGTTATTTTTAAAAAGTTTACTTTTATAGGTTTTTTAATATATGTTATTTGTTATGAAAACATATTTTATAGTCTAGATTAATCTAATAATTTGTATACAATTATTTTTGATTAAATTAATGTTAAATATTTAAGAGATGGTGTATTTTGAATTTAATAAAATATTAAAGTATAGAAATAAATATAAAAAGAAAATATATATAGTTTTATAATAACAAATGATTGTAATTTGGTATGGCATTGAAATCTTGATATTTCAAGATTAAAAAAAGAGCATATTGGTTTGTTGTTCCTTTTTGAATCAAAATATTCTATTGGTATAGTTAAAGGTTGGGCCTCAATGAAGGTCAAGATTGCACTCACAAAAATTCCATTCATCTACGAAAATGCTATAGTAATCTATCTACTCCTACTTTCCATGTTACTTTATCTTTGTTTTCCCTTTTGTATATATATGTGTGTGTGAGAGAGTGTGAAGTCATAATATTTACAAATTTTGTTAGAGGATTGGTGTTGCCCCACAAGGGGACATACTCTCCTAGGTCAACACCTAAAAATATTAGGTAAATGATTGAAAGTAATTCTTGAATCATGCATATGCAACTAGGATTATCATGGAGATCTAGATTCTTTTTATTACACCAACTAAAGTGTTCAATTCACTAAATTTGTGAATGTTATTTAAATAAATTTTTGGATGATCAAATGAATACAATTGAATCTTTTCAAGTACTAACACATAGTGCAAAATATTGTAAAACATGCATGCAATAAATTTAAAGGGAAATAAAGGGTGCAATAGACTAAATTTTAATTTTTACATTTAAAAAAGGAAAGAGCCAATTCTACAACCATTGACTCAACCCTATAAAGGTAGAACTAACTTTATGTGGAAAACTAATTAAACTAGAAGAATAACATATAAATGGAAGTATACATAAACATAGATGTAGTAAGTGTACAAAGGTGAATGCATAGTAATATAGTGTGAGGATAATGTAGGGCTAAATATGTGGAAGAGTGTATGCACATAGATAGGTAAAAGAGTAAGTGTAAGATCATAATAGATTACATTAATAATTAGATTATAGGATAGATAAATAATAAGGAAGAAATATTGAAATATTACATAAGTTGTTAGAGTATAGGATAGATAAATAATAAATAAATCATAATGTTAGTCTATAGATAATAAAAAAATAAAGGCTAGTTATGCATTGAATATCAAAAAATTAATATATTATATTGTTTTTCAAAATGGCGTAATATGTACGATGTTGTAATTGTATGCATTTGATTGCCATTTCAACTTGATAATGGAGGGAAAATCATGTGACCGTGCTAGCCAAAAGCATGAAACTATTTTTAGGCTTAGATTTTTTTTAAAAATAGTTTAGTAAATTAATTCAAAATAGAATATCATTTTTTGGGAAATGAATATCTTTTTCAAAATAGATATTTTTCTTCTTTTTAAATTCTCCCCTCCAATTTTTAATATAATAATTACCTCACTATAAGTTTAATAGGTAATTATTATTAGTTTTATATACATCATGTATAAATTCTTAATAGATATACACATTGAAAATATTTTTAACTTTCAAATAATTTATCCTTTTTCAAATCTAGAAGATGTATTACAACCTAGGCTTCATTGGCTATAGATTTAAAAAAATTAATTTAATATTTTTTATCAATTTAGGTTGGCTAGAAAACTATTTATAGTATTATAGAAAGTTTTAGTAAAAATCATTAATAATTATTTATCGATAAATTCTTCACAAAAATATGCATCACATTAGCTAATGTGTCCTTTACTTATATCCAAAGTTTTCAAAGAAATAAGTTTTGGCTTATACTTAACCATGATTTTAAGGAAAGTTGCCATCAACATTTTTAAAAATAGCAATGAAAATAGAACTTTCATATCTAGTTGGCAAATAAATATGTATGTTGCTTTTACATGATAACTGAGATTTTGGAGGCTTTCACATGATATTTTGGAGGATTTTACTATTAAATGACAACTAGTTTACCATTAAATAGCAATTGAAACTTGTTTTCCGACAACTCGCCATTGGTTTGTAGGCTGAGACTTGTTTCAAGCTCAAATCTCACACTACATTAGTCTATCAGTTAAATATTAACTAGCACTTACAGCTAAAGGAGATTTAAGGATTATGTCGCTAGAAAACTATATGTATGTTAATATGTTAGAGTATGTGTTTGCGTTGCAAATTTTAGTTTCATGTGGCTAGATTAAACAATTAATAATAAGTGTTAAATAATGGAATAAAATAAATTTAGACAAATCTAGATTTTTCTTTAAAGAAATTAAATATTATTTGATTATGAGATATTTGCATACATATTTAAAACATAAAGCAATGGAAATGAAAAAAGAAATTGCCATCAAATTGATAAAAAAATACTACAAATTGAAATAAAATGTTCACATCCAGTTATCAAGTCAATATTTATCTAGCTTTTATGTGATACGTGAGATTTTGGAGGCTTTTACCTAATATCTTAGAGGATTTTTCTAGTTGTCAAATCAATATTTATCTATCTTTTATGTGATAAGTGACATTTTGGAGGCTTTTACCTAATATCGTAGAGGATTTTACAATTAAATGATACTTGGTTTACCATTAAATGGTAGTTGAAACTTGTTTTGCAACAACTCAATAGTGGAGGCTCAAATCTCACATTGTATGTAGCCTATTAGCTAATAACAATAATATTTTTAAAAAAATAATATAAATAGCACTTGCACCTAAAGGAGGTTCAAGGATTAGGACGATAGAAAACTATATGTATGTTAATATCTTAGAGAGTATGTGCTTGTGCATGGATGCACTGCAAATTCTAGTTGCACGTTGATTCGATGGATATTTTTAGTGAAAATTGAAGTGTCTCATTTCTCTCCAGAATCTGCACCATCAGAAAGAGCTCGATGTCTTGGTTCCAACGCAACTCAAATGGAGCAAAAAGGATTCCGTTTGTGTAAGTTATGGCCAATCAAACCTTGGGTCAAACTGGGATCAGAGGGCGTCCAAGAAGTGAAAAAAAGATGCTGTCAAAAGTTCTTGAAGTTGGTGTCATCGCGAAGAGCTCGTCGAGACGATTCCGACGGCATTCGTTTCATCGAAATCCGACACCATACGCGAGAGTTATCAGTAGTCAAAGCTTTCAGTTGACTTGTTGAGTTGGACCGTACGGATGCTGACGTCAGCATTCCGTACTATACGGACAGTGGACTGATCAGAATTTGACACGTGGCATCTCTGTCATCATCGTACAGACCCAATGAGAGGTTGACACGTGGCATCTGTACGCCACATCATCAGCACTGTCAGCGTTCGGTCGGCATAGTCAGCATCCGAGTTGGCGGCCTAGTCAGCATCCAGTCAGCAGTACGGACTAGGACTGTCAGTGTTGAGGTGGTAGATTGGTTAGCGTCCACGTCATTGGGGCGAGCGAATCAGTCTTCGCCACGTGGCACCTCTGCGGCATGCCACATGGCCCGACGATCATCCACTCCAGCGATGGTTTGAAAGTTGTTGAGTTTGTTAACAAAATTTTTATTTTCCACCGGTTTTGAACTCTCAACCTCAGGTTTCGGAAATGTGCACGCGGCCGTTGCACCAAAGATAGCGCACTTAATAATGTATGGGCATTGTTTGTTTTTGTTATGGCTTTATTCAGAAGTTTGTTTTAAAATCGGTCGGCCGGGGGTTTGAACCCTGAACCGACCGGGTAACAAAATCTATTGCCACCAATACACCATGTGCGGAGTTTACAATATTAGCGGCATCGGTTTGTTTTGATGAATTTTTTAAACCGAATGCCCCTTAATTTAAATAATCCCTCCAAAATTGTTTAACAATAATCCTTTTTTAAGGATTAAATGTAACTAATGGAGATAAGTTAAGCCCGGGAATGAATGATTTAAAGGGATAATATAATCCTAAATGTAAATAATGGGAGATTTGAACATTTTCCTATGTAAAATAGGGGATTTAATAGAGATTTCTATGTAAATTGGGGGATTTAGTTGTTTTTAGGGAGATTTGGAAAATATTGTAAAATCAATTGGTTAGTAACCAATTTGAGAAAATTTTATGTATAAAAAAGGGGTGTAAGGTGAGTGAAATTAAGTTTTTTTCAGGTGATGAAGTCTTGAAGCTGTGAGGTCATGAAAGAGAGGTCTTGTGGAGATTCTTTGAGTCATTCTTGCACGTCAGAGCAATGTTATGCTGCCGAAGTGCTTGGAGAATGATTGTGGTGCTTTGTAATTGATTTTGGAGTTAATCGGATCGGTCTCTCTATTGGAGTGGACCCGGAGACGTAGTCACGTTTGTGACGAACTCTGTTATCAAACGTTGTTTGCACTTCTCTTCTTCTCTCTCGCTTTCTCTCAGTTGTTAATTCCTTCATTTTGTTATTTCCTTAAGTTAATTTTGATTTAATTAACTTGGAATAATCATTGTAAAAAGTTAAGCATTTAAATACTGCAATCTAGTCTAGATCCTATACAGATCAAGTGGTATCAGAGCTCAGTTGACTATTATTGCAATTTTTGTTCTTTTTGAATGCTAACGAGATCCAGGATTCAGAAGGGTGAAGGCAAGCTCGAAGACTTTGATCCTGAGATCGGGAAGCGAAGAACATTTCCAAAGATGTCAGTTTCTGGAATGGAGGTTCTTGAAGAAATTAGTGAGCAGGAGTTTCGAAGAGCATTCCTCGAGATGAAGGCAAAGGTGGACATTCTTTTTCAGGAGAGACAAAAATGGAAGGAATGTGAAGAAGGTTCGTCAAAGCAAGAAGATCGCGAAGACAAGAAAGGGAAACATCATGGAGATGGTTGCAAGCAACCAGATCACCCCTTTTCTTCTTCTCCTCCCTCTTCTCCTTCTTCTCCTTCTTTTCCATCTACTCATTCTATTTCTTCTAATCCTTTCAAGAGTGGGTATAAACCTAAAATCAAATTGGATGTAAAATTTGACTTGCCTAAATATTGTGGAGAACTTAATGATGAAAAATTGGATGATTGGATTCAACAAGTTGAGGTTTATTGTAGAGTCCAAAACCTATTAGATGATGTTGATAGGATCCAATTAGCTACTCTTCGTTTAGGAGGTACAGCGTTAACCTGGTGGGAGAGTAAGTCTAAGGCAGAAGTTTCACAACATGGTAGAGTCAGTTTAACTTGGGCAGAATTTATTAATGCGCTTAAGAAGTAGTTTTATCCCTTAGGACATATGCAGCAGTTAATGATGGACTGGCAAATGTTTAGGCAAGGGAAAGGTCAAACTATCCAAGAGTACACCCATGAATTCAGGAAAAGGGCTATTGCATTGAATGTTCCTTTGTACACTCAGGACACGTTGTTGAAGTACATAGGAGGTCTTCATTCCTACCTTAGGCATTCCATTTTGGTATTGAACCCTTGTAATTTGGATGAAGTGTCTGTTCAAGCTACACACTTAGAGTCAAGGGGTAAAGGATCTTTTATTGATAAGTTTGATAATGATGTAAAGAAAACTTCTAAGAATGTAGAGACAGGGAAAGGAAAGAAGGAAGCTACAGTTAAGAAGGATGAAAAACTTTCTTGCTCTCATTTTGACAAGAATGGTCATGATGAAGAACATTGTTGGAAGTTGCATCCAGAACTGAAGCCTAAGTGGGCTAAAGACGTAATCAGAAACAGAAGGGTAAGGAGAAAGCCACGAATGTTGTTATGGATCTTGGCTCAGATTCAGATGATGAGACTAAGATAACAGCGATGGGTCTAAAAGGTAAAGCTCCTATTTCTGGTGTTTCTGTTGCTAGTTGTGCTTCTTCATCTACAGTTAATGATTTCTCTGAAGATGTAAAAAGGAATGAACTTTTCTACTTAAGGGTTGTTGCTAAGAACAGTAAAATTGATGCACTCATAGATAGTGGTTCTCAAGTGAATTTAATTTCATAAAGTGTTGTAAAGAACTTGGGATTAAAAACTACACAACATAAGAAACCTTATCCACTAGGCTGTATTTGTGAAAATGATAAGTTGCAAGTAACAAAACAATGCACCTTAAGATTCACAATCACTAGTAAATTTGTGGATGAAGTACAGTTTGATGTGGTTCCACTGGATATCTGTGGGATAGTGCTTGGTAGCCCTTATCTTTATGACATAAAAGCAATTTTCTATAGGGAAAAGAATCATTATCACTTGTTTAAAGATGGCATTCAGTATATTGTACATTCTCACAAGATTAAGACTAATCGTTCTTTTGCAAACACAGGACAGTTAAAGAGGGTAATTAATGCAAGTAAAGACTTAACTCTTATGTCTGTTAGTATAGGTGGTTCTACACTTGAACTTGGAGTAGCTAACCAGGGTCAGATGTTGCAGGATGCACCCGCAGTACAGCATGAGAAAAAGATGATTGAAAGCATTGATGGATCCTTGGGTAAAAATGTTTCTGTTGTGAAGGATCGATGTGTTGTTGACTTATTCTCTTTCATTTCTGCATTATTGTTCAGCTTGATGCTAGTCAATTTTTTTTGGTTAGCGGCTACGACAGTTGATGTAGAAGCTTATGGAAGTGATAAAGTTATGTTTATGTTCAACAATGTTGTTGTAGTCTTTATTGTGCTTGTGAGACACGTATTCAGATGTACAGAGGATACAGGACAAGTGGGGAGGCCAAGTCCTCACTTAATGTCAAAGTAAATGTCACTTTTGGAGGTCCAAAAGGTCTTTAGTGGGGAGGCCTGATCTGATGGATATTTTCAGTGAAAATTGAAGTGTCTCATTTCTCTCTAGAATCTACACCATTAGAAAGAGCTTGATGTCTTGGTTCCAACGCAACTCGAACGGAGCAAAAAGGAGTCCGTTTGCGTAAGTTATGGCCAGTCAAACCTTGGGTCAAACTGGGATCAGAGGGCGTCCAAGAAGCAAAAAAAAGATGCTGTCAAAAGTTCTCAAAGTTGGTGTCATCATGAAGAGCTCGTCGAGATGATTCTGATGGCATTCGTTTCGTCGAAATCTGACACCATACGCGAGAGTTATCAGCGGTCAAAGCTTTCAGTTGACTTGTTGAGTTGGACCGTATGGATGCTGACGTCAGCATTCCGTACTATACGGACAGTGAAGTGGACGGATCAGAATTTAACATGTGGCATCTCTGTCATCATCGTACGGACCCAATGAGAGGTTGACACGTGGCATTTGTATGCCATGTCATCAACACTGTCAGCGTTCGGTCGGCACAGTCAGCATCTGAGTTGGCGGCCTAGTCAGCATCCAGTCAACAGTACGGAGTGGGACTGTCAGTGTTGAGGTGGCAGATTGGTCAGCGTCCACATCATTGGGGTGAGTGAATCAGTCTTCACCATGTGGCACCTCCGCGGCATGCCACGTGGCCCGACGATCATCCACTCCAGCGATGGTTTGAAAGTTGTTGAGTTTGTTAACAAAATTTTTATTCTCCGCCGGTTTTGAACTCTCAACCTCAGGTTCCCAAAATGTGCGTGCGACCGTTGCACCAAAGATAGCGCACTCAATAATGTATGGGCATCGTTTGTTTTTGTTATGGCTTTATTCAGAAGTTTGTTTTAAAATCGGTCGGCCGGGGGTTTGAACCCCGAACCGGCCGGGTAACAAAATCTATTGCCACCAATACACCATGCGCGGAGTTTACAATATTAGCGGCATCGGTTTGTTTTGATGAATGTTTTAAACGGAATGCCCCTTAATTTAAATAATCCCTCCAAAATTGTTTAACAATAATCCTTTTTTAAGGATCAAATGTAACTAATGGAGATAAGTTAAGCCCGTGAATGAATGATTTAAAGGGATAATATAATCCTAAATGTAAATAATGGGAGATTTGAAGATTTTCCTATGTAAAATAGGGGATTTAATAGAGATTTCTATGTAAATTGGGGGATTTAGTTGTTTTTAGGGAGATTTGGAAAATATTGTAAAATCAATTGGTTAGTAACCAATTTGAGAAAATTTTATGTATAAAAAAGGGGTGTAAGGTGAGAGTGAAATTAAGTTTTTTTCAGGTGATGAAGTCTTGAAGCTGTGAGGTCACGAAAGAGAGGTCTTGTGGAGATTCTTTGAGTCATTCTTGCACGTCAGAGCGATGTTATGCTGCCGAAGTGCTTGGAGAATGATTGTGGTGCTTTGTAATTAATTTTGGAGTTAATCAGATCGGTCTCTCTATTGGAGTGGACCCGGAGACGTAGTCACGTTTGTGACGAACTCCGTTATCAAACGTTGTTTGCACTTCTCTTCTTCTCTCTCGCTTTCTCTCAGTTGTTAATTCCTTCATTTTGTTATTTCCTTAAGTTAATTTTGATTTAATTAACTTGGAATAATCATTGTAAAAAGTTAAGCATTTAAATACTGCAATCTAGTCTAGATCCTATACAGATCACACGTGGCTAGATTAAATAATTAATAATAAGTGTTAAATAATAGAATGAAATAAACTTAGAAAAATCTATATTTTTTCCTGAAAAAAATTAAGTATTATTTGATTATGAAATATTTGCATACAAATTTAAAACATAAAACAATACAAATAAACAAAATGTTGCCATCAAATTGACAAAAAAATTTGCAAATGAAAATAGAATGTTCTCATCTAGTTGTCAAATCAATATTTATCTAGTTTTTATGTGATAAGTGAGATTTTGGAGGCTTTTACCTAATACATTAGAGGATTTTACAATTAAACAATAACTAGTTTCCCATTAAACAATAGTTGAAACTTGTTTTCCAACTACTCAATTTTAGCCTATCAGCTTTACCTTTTTAAACATGTGAGATTATATAAACATATTCAACTTCCCTACTCCTATCATACAATCATGACCAATACCTTTTATTAACCATCAAACATATTGATTATCTTAATTGTGTGAAAAATCATAAAGTATCAACTCATTGAATTTAACTAAATTTAATGTTAGGTCCATAAAATAGGGCATCCTCACGTGTTTCAAGATTCACAATCCATATCATCATAATGTGTGTACTATTTACTTCAACTAGTTGATTTTTATTACATTTCTAAAACTACATGCTAGCTTACATTAGGTTTACAAGATACCCTTGGATAATTTAGAGTTTCATCATATGATCATCCAAACTAAGTAATAATTTTGAATTATAAATTGAGGACCTATGATGTAAAAGTTAACAATCTTTTAATTAAGGGGCACTAGCAAGAAGTTGAGTCCACTTTTTGGCCAAAAAGTGGAAGTGTTTTCTCTGATTTTCAAAATTTGACACATTTGACCTTAAAATCTGAAGCACTTAGAGATGAAATCTTGAAAAACAACCACTAATCATAAATGTAGTACTCAGAGTCTAGTTTTCAAATATGTAATTTATTTCAATACCCAGATGCTACAAATTTATTTTGAATAGGCATTTCTAAAAACCATTGTTTAAAAGTTACTTTTTTTTACCATACCATGCACGTGTACGTCATCCATATTTTGACCTAAATAATTGTATTTTTCTAAATCCTTTTGGGAAAGATTTGTAACTCATTGAAGCACGTTTTCAATATTTCTATTGTAATTTTTCATTGATTTTATTTGTTAAATTTTTATCAGTCATATTTGTAGTTTAAAAAAATTGTTGTGTACATCACACATAAGATGACCTAAACTTATCATTTTTTAATTTTTATTTAAATTGAAAAGAATTGTTTGAAGTACCGTTTTCATGCAATTCATTTTACAAAAAATATTTTAATAAAAAATTAAAATGATAAAAAACCCTAATATTTCAAGTTTATGGACTAGTTCCATCAGAAATTAATTGAAAAATTATAAAAAAATCCAATTATAAAAAAATTACATATTTGGACTTTGCATTGTCTCATCTATAATGGGTTTTAATTTCATCAAAAAATTCTACAAAAAAAGTCTTCAGACATATTTCCAAAGTCACTATTTTCTTGTGACATTGTCTGGACCTTCAACTTGTAGGTCAAGCCAATTCCAAAGCCTAGGTTCAAATCCCCAAGGCTTTTCCCAAACCAAATAATAAGCCAAAAACCTGACCACAAATTCAAATTTTAAGAAACAGGATCTTGTTTACAAAACGAGATCCCACTTACATATTGGGATCCCATTTCCTAAAATTTATTATTCTGACTGTTGAAATAGAAATGCGATCTCATTTACTATAGGATCTTGATTATAAAACAAGATCCCATTTTTTGGGCAGGTGCACGAAGTTGGTCGCACTTTTGTGGCCAAATGAGAAAAAAATGGGGAAACACATAATGCTCTCGCATTATAACGCACTCATGTTATAATGCGAGCGTGTTATGTGCTTTTAAAAGAAAAAAAAGTGAAATGTGTATCATTTTCTTTTCACTGTTTCTCAGCTTTGCCCACAGCCAAAAACCCTCATTTCGCTCTCGTGTTCTAGGAGGAAGGACTTGTGCAAATTTCATCAATAACAATTGGATTTTGTTCGCAAATATGGCGCCACGACGATGAAGAAATGCAGGAGGTAAGTATTGTTTACTATTTGTTTTGAATTTGTTAGTTTGAAATTGATTTTGTTTGTTTTAGGTTAGATTTGATTGTTTTTTTTTAAATCTGTAGGAAATCCTGCAAATCCTCAACAAGAAGAGGAGGTAAATCCTCAATAGTAAAATCCTCAACAAAATCAACCTCCCCCACCATTCTCTCAATTCCCTCTTGGGACTCAAGAAAATTTGAGGAGTGAAATTGAGAACAATAGAAAACAACTTGAGGATCTTATCAGTAGGTTGAGTGATCCAAATGCTTCAACCACAAAAAGAATGCTTCTAGCAAATTCATTGAAAGACATGTTAAAAAATGTAGATGCAATCACCCAACAAATATCTGGATGGCAAGATAGGAGGCAGACAGCTAGGGCATATGTAGACAAATTATCATATAAACAAGTAAAAGATTTAAAAATTACTAAAGGTGATTTGTGCTCTCTATTCACTAACCCTAAAACAAATCAAAATCTTACCCTCAATGCAAAAAGGTTTATTATTCATTGGTGCCACCACCAAGAGATTAAAAACCGTTTTTATGAAAGATGTTATATGGTCTTTGATTACCCACCATGCAATAATTGTGAAGTCCCCCAATATTTTCTTAGGAAACTATACAGTGAGTTTGTATTGAACCAAATCCCAAATTATTTTGATATGAGGGAGTTCCAGGGGAGAGGTGGGGGGTCAGCTCAGTATAGGCCTGGTGCACAGCCGGATCCTACACGACAAGGGAGACGACCTCTCGCTAGGCCTCCTCGTGAGTAGATTGTGATGCATGTCATTGCGAAGGAGAGTACTAACATAGAGACATTGCAAGTGATCACAAATTTGACCCGAAGTGTCATCCATCACACTAGTCCTATTGTACAACGCCATCCAAGGGAGTCTTCAAGTGGTGGCCTTCAAACCCATGTGTGTCAATCTTGTGGGGTGACTTGTTTGTATGACCCTATCAACACTCAAGAGGGTGCTATGCAAGATCCATATGCTACTATGCAGCCTGATTTGTATGCATCTAGATGGAGAGGATGACTGACATTTTACATTATGCATATGGCATTAACACTCAGGTAAAATTCAGCATGTTCATTGAATTTAGTTTATTAAATTTTGATTATGAAATGCAAGATTAACTAATTTAGTTTTATTATTTTAATAAAATTGTAGGGCCATAGTGTAGAGATTGGATACACTAGTCATCCACCTACTTATTTTTGTAGTACACCTATCGGTGGGGTATGTAAAGTTAGTAAACAATTATAAATTTATTACATGTGTTAATAGCATTGTTTTACGAATGGTATTTTAATATGTGATTTTGGTCTGAGCAGTGAATAGGGTACTATTGGAGGTTTCAAGGAAACACCTCCAAGTGCTAGTAGATTTGATCAAACGTTCATGGAGGTAATATAGAATTTAAAGAGAACTTAAGTAATGAATTCTAAGTTTAATAGATTTGTGTAGTTTATATTCATATTGTTGACCTTACATTGCATTACACAAATCATTCAAAATCAAAGCATTACTTCAAATTCGATAACTAATAGCATAAATATATGGGCAATACTTGTACTCAAATTTTTGTTCATTAGAACTCATACATTATAAGTCATCACGTGGATCGCTATTGTAACTTTTTTGTGATTGAATAATTTGTTGTTTTATTT